>CM065591.1:449394840-449779840 GCA_033119425.1 Bufotes viridis
AATGATGATAGATTATCAGTTCTCACCTCTCCTGTGTTCTCTGCTGTCCTTACACTATAAAGAGTGATAAGTAGAGATGAGCGAACTTCAAAAATTAGTTCGGCGTTGGGGTAATCACCGCATCCCGTTATGGATTCCACTACCGCGGACTATCCCGGCATATGGAATCCATAAGGGGCGGCTTCCACGAACCCGAACTTTGGAAAAGCCGAAGGATCTGTGGCATCATCACTGCGCTCATCACATGGTCCATCACCATTTTAACCCCTCAATCCACATTTTACGAAGCATTCTGTATTGAGAATGCTAATATTTTCCCTTATAACCACGGTATAAGGGAAAATAATAAAGATCGGGTCCCCATCCTGATCGTCTCCTAGCAACCATGCGGGAAAATCACACCGCAACCGCACTTTCTTGCGGATGCTTGCGATTTTCACACAGCCCCATTCACTTCTATGGGGCTTGCGTTGCATGAAAAA
This sequence comes from Bufotes viridis, assembly GCA_033119425.1. Lineage (NCBI taxonomy): Eukaryota > Metazoa > Chordata > Amphibia > Anura > Bufonidae > Bufotes > Bufotes viridis. The sequence continues at coordinate 449,395,323 of CM065591.1, forward strand.
CGCACAATATAGAGCATGCTGCGATTTTCACGCAACGCAGAAGTGATGCGTGAAAATCACCGCTCATGTACGCAGACCCATTGAAGTGAATGGGTCAGTGCGGGTGCAATGCGTTCACGTCACGCATCGCACCCGTGCGGGAAAACTTGCACGTGTGAAAGGGGCCTAACAGCGCAGTGCTGCACGGACTAGGAAGACGGGCTGTGCTGGGAGCTGCTGGGCGTCTGCCTTCACTGCTCCCTCACAGTCTGGTGGGGACGGTACAGTCATAACTACAGATGAAATATATATTTATACACTTAGCGGAGATTTATCAAACCAATGAAAACTGGCTTAGTTGCCCCTAGCAACCAATCAGATTCCACCTTTCATTTTTTAGAGTTCCTTTGGAAAATGATAGGTGAAAGCTAATCGGTTGCTATGGGCAACTAAGTCAGTTTTCCTATACACCAGTTTTGATAAATCTCCCCTAAAGTTCGTCGGCGCATCCGAATACGCAGGTGCATGTCGCTGTGGCTGAGAATACAAATGACAAACCAAACATTGACTATTCTAAAGATTACTAATGCTGTATTAACTCTTAAATAATTGTAAGATGCTTAAAAAATACAATATATCCAGCTGTATACGGCACTGATTTAAAGCAGCCTCTGTCTTTTTGATTTTGCATTATGCATTTGGGGGTGGTGGAGCAAACAGTGTGAATAGCCCCTCAGAGACCCATATACTGTAATTCAGGGATTGATGACTAGAAAATAAAAAATTCCTCTTTTCACCACTGGATGTCAGTGTTGTTCCACCTCGGTACAGCTGTATTTCTGAGCTTGTGGGTGATGCATCCTGTCGTTCAGTTCAGCATTCAGCGCTTTTTATGTGTTTTTTTTTTTTTTTTTTTTTCTCTCAAATCTTTATTTAAGGCTTTATACCAATACAGCATTGGAACAACACAAATAAAACATAAAAATTAAAAATAAAAGAACACATGTTCGGTATACAGTGCGCACATCAAGTATACAAGTATATAGCAAAAAAAAATGGAAAGAAATGATGAGAGTCATCTGAATCAAGTATTGCACGGAGCTATCAGGGAGTATCAAAGACAAAGTGGCCCTAGCATCCCACAGAATAAAAAGGCATCCACCTTCAATTACGATGTTAGTATAGAGTTCCCCGAAGTAGATCACACCAGGAGTATGCCAAAGATGGCAAGCCTGCTAGTCTATCCTAGCTACGAGGTTACCCCTAGTGTTATACCATTCTATCCACGGACCCCATGCCAACAAGAGAGAGTCGTGGGATAAAGACTCCCAACTAGATAATTCCTCCAATTGGAAAATCTCTTGCACTTTGCTGACCCATTCGTCCACTGTGGGGACAGTCGTGGAAAGCCAGTATTTGGGAATTAACAATTTAGCAGCAGCAACGAGGGATGCTAACATGGAGTGCTTACGCAATGCAAAATTAATGTCGGGCAAGTTAAGCATTACTACAGAAGGTGTGAGCGGGGCAGAAATCCGACAGATATCCTGAATTTGTTGAGAGATATTGGCCCAAAAGGAGGAGATTAAAGGGCATTCCCACCATATATGATAGAGCGTGCCTTTCCCATCAGTACATCTCCAACACTTCTCTGAATGGCTGGGGTCCCTGGCATGTAGCTTAGTTGGTGTGTTATACCACCTCGTGACAACTTTGTAGGCGTTCTCCTGAATGCGAATACATCGGGAAAACCCATGTGACTGGCCTAGGATTCGAGTTACAGTTTCATTATCAAATGTCTTACCCATATCTTGTTCCCACTTAGTTATGAAGTGAGGCCTGCCCGTGTCACTTAAGTGTGCTATTTTGTCATATAGCAGAGTAATCAGTCCCTTTTTTGTGACTACCTGTTCTCTCAGTGTATCATACCATGACGGGTCAGCTCTGCCACTATTGGTTTTGAGATAGGCCCCGCAAATCCTATTCAGATGGGAAATCAGGAGAGGAGACCACCGTATATTTGGGTACATAGAGCAGAGCAATTGTCTATTGGGGACGGTTCGGTCCTTCAAAAAGTCCCCCACAGCCACATCTCCCAGGCCACGCCACAATCCAGTGTCGTCCCTAAAATCTTTGTCTAATAAGTAGGGTAGGCAGCGCAAAGGGGCGAACGGGGAGATACCCCCCTCAGGATATACCAAAGGAGACGGCCACGACCATGTCTGAGAGGCTCCCAAAAGGAGGTAATGGTCCCCCAAGGGTCTCTTCACTGCATTGACCCTATCCCAGAGCCTCGCCGGCCCCAATAACCTTCTAGCAAGCACACAACCTAGTTTGTTAACTGAGTGGTTACTAAGCTCCAGATGTGCTTTTTATGTGTTTTAATTACGTTCTTTATGTTCTATGTTCTAATTATATTTTACAGTCACCCCATAGCTGAGTCCCCTGGGTGGAAGCGAGGCATGCTTTGCGCACAGTTCATGTATTGGTCACTATAGTGCTTTAGCTACCAAGACAAACTTAGTTTTATTGGGATTTTGTATAATGTAGGCAAATCTAGGAATTGGGTAGGGGTCAGCTGCCATCTTGCTCATATAACACAATATACTTCCTATAGGCTATACCTGTGATGGCTAACCTCCGGCACTCCAGCTGTGGTAAAACTACAACTCCCAAAATGCACACTTGCTTGGCTGTTCTCAGAACTCCATAGAAATGATTGGAGCATGCTGGGAGTCGTAGTGCCGGAGGTTAGCCATCACTGGATACAGTAGCTGAAATGCTGGGTATAATGCCTAGCCTCTTTGTAGGTGGGTACATTCATGAGCAGGATGTGGGTCGTTCTTTTTTTTTTTTTTTTTTTTTATCATTTGCATCATGATTGTATACTGTAATATCCAACTGCTGTGTTAGCCAGTTTTAGTTCAGGGACCTGTCATTCATATTGTGTGGCTTCTCCTTGTAACCAATTCACTAGAAAGAAGTTCAGCAATATATATTATCAGCAGATTACACATCAAAAAGATATTTCCTCCAAAGGGAGGAGAGCAATTAAAAAAATTGCATAAGTTAAAGGGGTTCTCTGGGAATTAAGATAATGAAGATACGTAAATATTACTTTATTATAAATATATTCCCAAATACCTTTCATTAGAAATAATAGAGCAATCATCAGGGGAAACAAAATGGCCGCTGTCCTATTAGTACACACAAAGCCTGTCCTAATCACACAGCAGGACAAGTTACTTAAGAAGCTGCCTCATCCTCCTCTCCAACTTGTCAGGGACTATAATACAGATGAGAAGATCTGCAACTGAATCTCTGTAGGAATGGAGTTCATGAGGAGATGTGAAGTACAGAGAGGAGGGACAGGACAGACTGTGGTAATGGAGACTGCATACGAGTGCTGCTGCTCATGAACTCCATTCCTACAGAGATTCAGCTCATGACCATATTAAACTGTGTTCATAATCCCTGACAAGCAGAGCAGAGAGAAGGATGAGGCAGCTCTTTAGCTCAGTGTTGTGAAGTAACTCCTGTGTAATTAGGACAGGTTTTGTGTGTACTATTAGGATAGCGGCCATTTTGTCTTTCCTAATGATTGCTCCCTAGACAAAATGAGCCATAATAACTAATGTAAAGCATTTGGGAATATATTTATAATGAAGTAATATTTAAGTATTTTAATTTTCTTAATTCCTGGAGAACCCCTTTTAAAGGGTTTGTCCCACGCAAAATAATCTATAGTTTTCAAACAAGCCCCTGGATCTGAATCCTTTTGTATTTGCATGTAATTAAAATTTAGTATAGTCACTAAGTTATCCAAGAAAACAGCCGCCTGCTGTTAGTTCTTTTTCTTTGTCCTGCTCACTGAGATGGTCGCATATGCTCAGTTTTATCCCTTAGCTGCCTCCTGAGCTGTGATAGGGAGAGCATGGGCACGCCCCCTGAGCTGCAGCAGAAAAGACACCCCCCTTCAGCTTTCAGCTTGATAGAATGAATGGGGAGATCTCTGGACCCATGTCAGGTACAGGGCTGGTTCCAGCTTTGTTAGAAAGAGATTGTCGTGTACAATATGATGTCTGATTTTCATTTTTGGGATAATCCCTTTAACAGGGTTCTAGAATGTATAGAGATCATCTTGTGTTTTATACACTGTTCTGGCTCATTCTGACTTGCCTATTTACCATCTTGTTTTTTTTATTTCTCTTATAGCAAAGTCATTTCTGGGATGAAGGTTACAAAGCAACGGCCCAAAACTGGCAAGCAAATGTCGGCCGAAGAACGAGAGTTTATGAGAGACGCCACCAAAAAGTAAGTCACTTTTTACTGTCAATTAAGGCTACTTTCACATCTGCGCTTTGTATTCCGGTTTCTGAGATCCGGCAAAACGCTTCCATTTTGTCCCTGTTCATTGTCAGATCAGGGTGCATTCAGTTCCATTTTGTGACCGGGCACAAAACCGCTGCAAGTTGTGGTTTTGTGTCTGCTGTGCGAAACAGAACAAACAGGATCTGGCACTAAAAACAATGTAATTCAATGGTGCTGGATCTTTTTTTTTTTTTTTTTTTTTTTTTTTTCCAGAACCTAAAAAAAACAGATCCATCACCATTTCACGTACGTTGATTTTAGTGACGGATCCAGCTTGTTCTGTTTCAATTTAATACAACCATATCAGAACGGAACGGAAGCATCCTGATGTAATAAACACAGAAGTGTTTTACTCCGGGTACTGCAGATTTTATACACAGCGAGTAAATGAAATTTGTTGTGAAGGGTCCCAGGTCTGCCATAGTAGACTGACTATTAAGCCAGCAGAAATGCCATAGACTGATGGTATACTAACACAGTCTAGGGTATAAGGAGTTGAGTGATCACATGTTCAGGTCGCTTAGGGTGCCTAAAATTTTTAAAAAAAATGTTAAATGTATAAAAAAAAAAATTCTAATCGCTCCTTTTCTCCATTTTTCACATGCAAATGAATGCTAAAAAATAAATATAATTTGTATTACATCTGAAAATGTCAGAACTATTGAAATATAAAAAGTCCCATTTTTAACCCCAAAATGGTACCAATAAAAACTACATCCCGCCCTCACATAGGTCTTTACAGTTGCGGCCAAAAGTTTTGCGACACACAAATGTTGGTTTTCACAAAGCTTTTGTGCTGCTTCAGTGTTTTTAGATCTTTTTGTCAGATGTTTCTATGGCATATTGAAGTACAATTATAAGCGGGTCATAAGTAGTTTAACGTTTTTTGAGAAATCTAGTTATCCACATTATACACTTCTTGTATCCAGGGGTTATGACCACCCTGCAATCCAGCTGCAGTGGCCTAGCTTGCACCCTATAGGAAAAGGTGTCGGCCTCTCTGGTGACTGGAACGGCCAGAAGTGCGCATAGGCCATCGCTTTTTCCTATAGTGTGCGCGCACGACCACTGCTGGATGGGTGGTCGTAGTCCCTGGAAACAAGCAATATGGACAATAACAATACATTAGTAAGTGCCTTGTATTAACTTTCTCTACATGATAAATGCTATTAGCAGAGGTGAGACAACCCCTTTAAATCTCATCCACTTTGCTGCTGTGAAATGCCGTGGATTTTCCGCATGCAATTTGGCAGTGGAATATCTTCAGCATTCATGCCATTTCCATTGCAGATTTTTGCGAATTTTAGCAGTGGGCCCCCAGTAGTCTCACATTTATCATCCCCTTCAAGTAAGCCCTATACACAGAAATTATGTATGACCATTTTATGATCTGTGTGCTCACAGTGCGAAAATGGTGTCGAGCTGATGAAATTAACATTTAATTGTCCAGGATTTTGATATTGATGGACTGTCCTCAGGATCAATATCAGATCGGCTTGGGTCCAAAACGCTGCACGGCGCCAGAACTGCACAGCTCCGTCCATTATATAGTGGACAGGGATGGTAACTGCAGTGCTGCCCCTCAATTTGACACAAAACCCACCTAGAAACTGGCTGCAGCGGAGGCTGAGAAACAGGCCAAGGAAAGACGTAGGGCTGTAAACCAGTCCTCCCATTGTAAACAGTGGGAAGTTGTTTCCACCAGGCCGCCCTGAATTTTTTGGCACGGAATCTGCATCAAACGCGAGCTGAGAAAGTGAGGGACATTCTTGTATTTTTCGCTAGTCCCCTTTAATAGGTAGTTATCAATGTAACCAGTGTGTATGGATCTGCAGTGCTGCACATGACCTGTTGGTGGCAGTCACACACCACCCGCCCCAGAGTCATCAGACTGCGTGTACTGAAGGTAATTATATACTCCTGTTAAATGGAGGAGACAGGATTCTCGGTGGTGGGTATGGGCTAATTTTTGGGTTGTTTCAGTTCTAACCTGTTGCAGCTAATTAGAAGACACAGCCGTCCTTGTCCTTGGGTCTGTTCTGTAGTGTTAGCCGCTAGATAGAGACAAGAGTTCACTGTGCTCACACTAGTTAGAGAAGTAAATCATTGCAAACTTGGCACAATAATACTCAAGGCTGATATTTAAGTCTCTGCAGAACTTTTCTGTCTGGATAAACAAAGAGGTTTTGTTGAGATGATAAGCGTGATCACTTTATAGCTCCAAGATTATGGCAGCAGGCTTAACGACAAAGCGTCGCGGCGGAGGGCGAGGTTTGCTTTTGTGTACTGCACAGCAGGGAGCCAAGTGACATCATTTGCGTAAAAATGAATTTAACCCTTTAATAAGACGAGTGCACAAACCCATTGTTACCATGTTACAACGCAACTTGTTGGTTTGTCGTTCAAGGAGACATCCAGCGATACGTTGGCAAAATCTGTGATCTCGCCCCACCACTGATTCACAATCGGGATTCTATAGACGGCTCAAACCTCCTTGCTCTTCCACCAAACATTTGACCCAATATTCTAAAACACCCCGCCATTGATTTGACTGGCACCGAAATATCTGGGTGCTGCCAAAGGGGCTTAATTGCTTTCTAGATCCTTTTTCCATTTGGAAATCAGTGGTGATCCGCCAATTTAGGCCTTACCCGTGTGATCTTCCGCAGTAGCACCGCAGCCTTCTTGCAGTCTAGGCGCAGCTCAGCCCCATTGAAGTGAATGGGACTGGACTGCGATTTCAAGCACAGCCGCTATACAATGTACTGCACTGTGCTTGGGGAGCTGAGGAAAGGACGCAGTGCTACTGCGAGAACCGGTGCCTTCTCAAACAGCTGGTCAGATACTGATTAAAAACATCTCGGAAAACCCAAATAAATGTTTATGGCCTATCCCAAGGATAGTCAGCCAGTACTTAAAGGGAATCTGTCAGATAATAGTCCTGAATCATGGTGACAGATTTCCTTTAACCCCTTGGCGACCTACAGCGTACATGTGCAGCAGAAGTCGCCACTTTAAAGATGGCACCCACTCGCACAAGCAGAGGGCAGTAGATTTATGTGATGAGCTCTGCGGCTAATCGCCTATATTTAACCCCTCGGATGCCAAGGTCAAACGTGACCACTTCATCTGAGCGGTGTGGAAGCGGGAGCCACGCACTCCCATGTCCGTAGCAACTCTCGGTAGTTATTGATAGTATGTGGCGATACAGGCCAGGAGGTGGCAGCAGTGTATTGGTATATTGTAAATGAAGTGTTCTATGATGACTATATATCAATCACAGAATGCAATGGGCAATCTAATGATTGCGGTTATAGTCACCCAGGGACTTAAAAAAAAAAAAAGTGATATGTTAAAATCACCCCCCCCCCTTTCTCCAAAATAAAAGTACATAACCAATTTAAAAAAAAAATACACATCATGGGCATCGCTGTTTGCGAAAATATAACAATATTTATACCATACGGCAAATGACTTAATGGAAATAAAATATAACAATCGCTAATTTGCATAATCACTTCACCTCCCCCAAAAAATCGAATAAAAAGTGATCAAAAAGTCGCACACACTTCAAAATTGTATCACTGAAAAGCACAGATCGTTCTGCAAAAAAATGAGCTCCCTTACACATAACTACAAAGAAGGTATAGAGGTCAGAATATGGCGATGAAAAGAAAAAATTATTTACATTTTTTTTTTTTCAGTATTAAAATGCAAGAATAACTATACAAGTGTGGTATTGTAATCGTACAGACCTGGAGAATGAAGGTAACGGGTCAATTATACCGCATAGAGAACGCCGTAAAAAAAAAAAAAAAAAAATACATAAAAATGTAGCAGAATTTTAAAAAAATTCCAATTCCACCCCATTTGGAATTTTTTTCAAGCTCCCGACTACATCATATGCAATATCAAATAGTGCCATTAGGAAGTACAACTTGTCCCGCAAAAAATAAGCCGTCATAAGGCTATGTGAACTAAAAAATAAAGTTATGGCTCTGGGAAGACGAGGGAGTGAAAAACGAAAAACTCAAAAATGGAAAATCACAAGGTCAGGTCAAGGGTTAAGTCAAAGGGAAAACTTCTCTTTCACGCCTTAGTGTGTATTTATGGGTGAAAGTGTCTTGACTGGTATCGCAGTACCTGTACGGGGTGGCCATTCCATAGGCACAACTGCATCCATAAAGGAAGGGTAGCTGTGGTTGGCAGCCACGCTCCTGCTCTGATCGCCTGGATCAGTGAATCTGACCATTTAACCTGTTTTTGAATCGGGGGTTAAATATGCACATTCAGGGGCAGGCTTGGGTATGTATTTGCCAGTAATCGCATGGATTGTAGATCCCTGTAAATGTGGCTCAGTTAAACCCACAGTTATGACATATGCAAGTAATATGGATGGGTAGCACACCCAGATTATACATGTGTGAATAGCCTTTTAGGAACTTCGTTTTGTGTGACAGGAGCAGAAAAACGGAATTCAAGTTGTGATTCATTACATGACGGACACCAAGCGAGCTCATTGACTTTCTTGACTCAAAATTGGGTCCTTTGGGTTCCTCCTTGGTCGCAGTCTTTTTACTGGAGAAATCAGCGCTCCATGTTTCTAACAGAACCCGTGACACGTCCTTGCACTGGCTCCCAGTATCTGATTTTGTCCCCCACCATCAACTTATTTCTGGGTATAAGAGGTTGTCCGAGGCTGAATAAATTGCATTGTAAATTGTGAAAGTACACACTGAATATGGGACTATATAGGACTGATAGATGTACCGTATATTACCATTGGAATCAATGTAAACTAGATTTAACCTTTGGTTATCGTATCCAGGGGTGTATATCCTGTAATTATAAAACCAGGCTATCCAGTTCAGCTTTATTGTCCTTCAGTGTTGATCCAGAGGAAGGAAAAAAAAAACATGATGGTAGAAGACCATTTTCCTCATTTTAGGGAAACATTCCCTCCTGACTCCAAGTTTGGAATTATAATAATAACTGGATCAACGACTCTTCTCCAGAAATCTAATAACTATAACCTGTAATATTATTACACTCCAGAAATACATCCAGGCCCCTCTTGAATTCCTTTATTGTACTCACCATCACCACCTCCTCAGGCAGAGAGTTCCATAGTCTCACTGCTCTTACCGTAAAGAATCCTCTTCTATGTTTGTGTACAAACCTTCTTTTCTCCAGACGCAGAGGACGTCCCATCGTCACAGTGACAGTCCTGGGTATAAATAGATGATGGGACAGATCTCTGTACTGACCCCTGATATATTTATACATAGTTATTAGATCCCCCCTCAGTGGTTTTTTCTCACTAGTAACCGGGACCCTTCCAATACTGACTCCTGTGGTTTCCCACTAGTAAGGCTTGGTTCCGCATCTGTTGCTCAGTTCCGTGGCCCCGCAAAAAAAAGATGTCCTATTCTTGTCCATTTTGCGGACAAGAATAGGAATTTCTATAATGGGCAGCCCGTTCTGTTCCGCATATTGTGCAATGCACACGGGCGGCATCCTTTTTTGCGGATCCGCAATTTGCGGACCGCAACACACAGCGCATGAGCCCTAACAGTGACCTCTCCAACTCTGACCCCTGTGGCTCCCCACTGGTGACGGTGACCCAATCCGAGAATGTTCCTTTAATAAACACCCTCTATCACTGAAACAGTTGGGATCTTTTATGAGACACAATATCGCATATTTTGGAAAAATCAAGATACGTTATAAGACATCCAAAGACTCACCCTGGCCCAGTCTAGAACTTACCTCATAGAAAGTGACTGGATTAGTTTGATCGCTCATAAACCCATGCTGATGCAGAATTATACACTTATTTTCATTGTGATACTCCAGGATAGCATCTTCTAGAAAACCTTCAGTTTACCCACGACAGAGGTTACACTTACCGGCCTATAGTTTCCGGGCTCAGGTTTTTTCTCCCTGTTTAAATAGTGTTGAACTTATCTCATATGGCGAACCAAAATCTCCATTTTACGATGCGTATGTATACCTTTTTATATATTGTGTACTTGTACTTTACTATAAGAGTCCAGAACTACACAGACATCTATCAGCAATTCGTGTATATCAAACTAACCCCATTTTCACCCCTCCGGCCCCTCTAACATGAGGATCGGATCACTTTAAATTTAAATGTCACAGGCGGAGGCCTGTGACATCACCGGCACTGATGGACGCGCTTTAGAGCTGCCCTAGCCGTTTTACATGCTAGGGAAGCGCTAAAGCCCACCCACTATTGATGGTAATGTCACCAGGCTCACTGCTATTAGTAACAGTGACCGCTAGCTTACCCTATGGAGAGCCTAGCTCGCCTAGCTTACCCTAATGGAGAGCCTAGCTCGCCTTGCTTGCCCTATGGAGAGCCTAGCTCGCCTAGCTTACTCTAATGGAGAGCCTAGCTCGCCTTGCTTGCCCTATGGAGAGCCTAGCTCTCCTTGCTTGCCCTATGGAGAGCCTAGCTCGCCTTGCTTGCCCTATGGAGAGCCTAGCTCGCCTTGCTTGCCCTATGGAGAGCCTAGCTCGCCTTGCTTGCCCTATGGAGAGCCTAGCTCGCCTTGCTTGCCCTATGGAGAGCCTAGCTCGCCTTGCTTGCCCTACGGAGAGCCTAGCTCGCCTTGCTTGCCCTACGGAGAGCCTAGCTCGCCTTGCTTGCCCTACGGAGAGCCTAGCTCGCCTTGCTTGCCCTACGGAGAGCCTAGCTCGCCTTGCTTGCCCTACGGAGAGCCTAGCTCGCCTTGCTTGCCCTACGGAGAGCCTAGCTCGCCTTGCTTGCCCTATGGAGAGCCTAGCTCGCCTTGCTTGCCCTATGGAGAGCCTAGCTCGCCTTGCTTGCCCTATGGAGAGCCTAGCTCGCCTTGCTTGCCCTATGGAGAGCTCCGTTGCTCATATCAGGGGGCTGCCTGGGTGAAAAATGGGGATGGGGATTCAGCTCTAAACCCGGACAACCCCTTTAACATGAGGACAGCAGCTGAAGTCAGTTTTGCTTGAGTCTGCTTTTCCATATGTGGAACTCAAATTTATCAAATGTTCCCCCTTGCTTTCTGTATGGTTAAACCTTTTGTCGAGAAATGCTGCTTCCGATTTTCTACGCCGCCCCTCTACTGGAGGCGAGGTTATAATTTTTTAAATAGCGACTTTAAAAAAAAAAATCTTACTAACTTACTAACCTACTTTTCAAAATTAGAGTTACAAAGTCCCAAAATGTTTGTGGTTGTATTAAGTGACTTTTTGGGGCAGAATTCTGGGGTACAGGGAGCGGTAACTTCCCCCTGAGTCTTTGAGGTGGGATCCAGTTTCAGTGGCTGGACGTCAGATATTTTGCACATCTCGCCGTTGTGAGGTAAGGTGTCTGCAGGATGGGGTCGCGTTACATTGCTTTTACAGTCTGTCGGCCAATTTGACTATAGACCTGACGTAATTGTTGGCCTAAAGATGTTTTGGCAGAAGATTCCGATACTGGGTGTCCTTCCCTGCAGGGCATTCATTGCGGGAGAACCTCCTCCGAGTCAGGTGGAAATGATGGGCTTGTCTACACTGCCAGTGATTTTAGCTGTGCCGGAAGAAGCACATTGTGAGCCTGAAGATGTCTGACAGCCGAAGGTATGTCGGCGGCACAGGAGCATGTCTGCACTGCACGTGAACTGAATGACATTCATCCAGGCTTGAACTCTCAGCTCATCTGCTGTATTGTTGGCATGAGTACAGGGCACAGCTGATGAGATCCCCAGGTGCCAAGCTGAATGCTTTGGCTGATGTGCTGGGTGGACACGTCTGATCTGCCGATCCATGATTGCAGTATTATACCATGCACACTTTGCTTGGTCTGTGATACCGGCTCCTAATATTTCACATATTTCAGGTAGCCTAGGAAATCTTCAATACAGAGACAACCCAGGATGAGATCTCCATATTCTGCTCTGTTACCACCAGACCTGCTTAGGGGATGCAAGTGCAATAGTTAACGTGTCTGTTTTATAACTATTCATTTTTATTCTTTTTGAAGATGAGAGAGCAGCCAGTGCTATTGACCTATTACAAAACCAGACAAATTGATCAGCATGACTGTGAAGAGAAGCATTAGAAAATGGAAAAAAAACGCTCCCTCCTAGATGGAATGAAAATTAAAGGGAAACCGCCAAAGTGCCCCCTAAACCGCCTGCAGTAGCTCACTACTGAAGAAAATGTCATGCATGTGCTCCTACACTGCGCTAGACCATGCCCATGTACTGTGACAACATGTACATATGGGGAGGCTACCATCAAGGGAGAATCACATGCTGAATGTACTGCGTGTGATTTTTCTGTGGAACCAGAGGAGGCGCTACGGTGTGATGAGACCATCACTGTAACTGCCCGATCCAGCCCGAAATAAAAGAAGTGCGTTGCAAAGTGGTAGCAGAGAATCCTATGCTCTTTAAAGAGAGCCTGTCACCACCAAAATTCCCCCTAAACCGCCTCCAGTACCTCACAGTGCAAGTCATCCAGTGTTTAATGATGTCCTTAGCTCACAGGAAGACAACTTTTTATTCCGCCGAGTGCTGTACGAAAATTAGGCGCTTGAAGTCACCCTTGCCACGCTCCCGTTTGATTGGTGGCCTTTTTTTTTCCTTCATGCACAATTCCACTGATCCTGCGTCTGTGCCGTACGATCTTGTTTTCTGAGCCCTGCTGCAGTTTGCTTGGCATGGCTCATGCCCGTGAGTCGGCGCCTGCGCAATGAGCCTCTGAAGCCAAGTACGCAGCGGCGGGGTGCACTGTGCAGGCACAGAAAACAAGATTGACAGCGCAGGTGCATGAATCAAATGTGGGGCAGGAAGGGAGCGCAGCAAACTTGACTTCAAGCTCCTTATTTACCTACAACGTGCAAGGGATTAAAAGTTGTTTTCCGGTAATCCTGCCCATCGGATGAATTAGCCAAAGACGTCATTATAAGCCAGATGACTTCAGCTGCACAGTCACAAAAGCAAGAGTGCAGACGTTCTGGTATGTGATCTAGAACACGTACAATAATAGGGTCTGTTCACTTCACGATTTTGCCCTAAGTTTAACATATACATTGGGGGGAAAAAATAATTCAAAGGGATTCTACACTTTCCCATCCTGCAGAAGCCAACAAAAAAAAAAACGATACGTTAACGGATGGTGTGTTTTTTTTTTTTTTTTGTTTTTTTTATGACGATGGAACCCTCTGCTGACGGATGCCACTGTATGGCATCTGTCGGAGGGGTCCGCGCCTTTTCATGCATGTGGCATACAAGTCACCTACCAGTGTGCAGATTGTGACCCACAGGGCAGGCACTGTTCTGGTACTGGGTGGGCGATCAGCAGTGGGATGAGGTGTGCTGGGCAGGACCAAAGCGAGGAGTTTGAGTGAACAATAAGGATTTGGGGATTTGTAGTTTTGAGACTGAATTGACGCGCCACATTCGTTCGTGTTGGACCAAAACGTGCATCACATGCTGGGAATATCGGGGTCCAAAAGAAGGTTAAAAAATGCATGCAGAATGCGGTAAATCCACTTTATTAAAGAGGTTTTCTGGGATTGAAGCTCTGACTGTTTGATGAGGTCATGGCACTTGGGTGCTCCAAATGTAGAGCTTAAAGTGGTATTCCGGTTATAACATGTTATCCCCAATCCATAGGATAGGGGAGATAACTAGGTTGCACCGCTGGGACCCCCGCCAATCACGAGAACGGGGGACCCCCCCAGAAATTGGACACAGCAGCTGGTCTGAAAAGAGCGCCGCCGTCGCATTCATTTCTATGGGAGTGCTGGAGTTAGCAGAGTACAGCCCTCCACTATCTCTGGAACGCCCATAGAGATGAATGCTCACATGCCTGACTACCTGCTCTCTTTGTTTTGGGGGATTCCACTAGTCACAAAGTCCCTGTTCTTATTTTCGGTGGGTGTCTCAGAGGTAGAACCCCCCACCAGTCTGATAGTTATCCCCTATCCTGTGGATTGGGGATAACTTGTTATAACCAGAATCCCCCTTTAAGTAAATCTTTCTTGGTACCTTTGCAGTGGCGGTATCTAATGTACTATTCTGGACGTTCTGCAATAACTATGACTCTAAGAAGTCTGAGAAGGACAACCGGCTGAGACAGCTGGATACACAAGCTTTATAGGGTGTTTCTTTTTTTTTTTCTGGGTTTTTATCCAATACCACTTCAGTGGAAAAAAAAAAAAGATAAAAAAGCTACAATAATAGAGCGTGAGATGTGCTGATGCTTCGGAATAGTAAGCATGCTAATGTTCACGTCGGCTTATGTAACCCTGGATTAGAGTTAACTTTCCCAGTTTGCAAACTAGTTCAAGGCAAGAATACTGGCTGCAAAATTATTTCTAAAATATATATGAACTAGCACTGGACATGGAGCGGTTAAGCCCACGTGTGGGGAGAAGACAGAGTCCTGCCCTGCATGGTTTAATGGGGGCGGTTAATTTCAGCGCTAGGTGTGAGCGCAGACAGTGACACAGCATTATTTCATCCGTCTCGCTGCTAGTCTTTTACTTTCCCCGCCGTCCTCCACTCCAGCTAAGATGTAAACTGAATTAAAATAGGTCAGAAGTGCTGGCATGCTCGCGGATATGTGAAATGGCAGCTGCAACCTTTATGCCAAGTCAGAATTCAAAACAGCGGGGGAAGCAGCGCCGAGGGCAGGGAGGGGACGTGTTGCCGTGGCAACGCTAGAATACGTTATAATGAAAAGTTTCAGTGGAAATGTACAATGACCGCGGAGAAGGCAGGACAGGATGCGCGTGTGGCTCAGGATATTTGCTTGGACTTCAAAAGAGAATTATATATTTTTTTTTTCACTTTATTTAAAAAAATTTTTTGCTCCCCAACATCGATGCTGTTCCATTACTGAAGTGTTAAGGTGGTCATTCCAGAAATATAATTTCCAAATGACGTAATCGGTTTCTCTTCTGTGGACAAAATAATGGATTATGTAACTGTCTGCGGTGTTTTCAACATCCTAATAGAACTTTTAAAGGGACCGAATGGTAAAAAAAACTATAAAAATTTACTTTTTTGATATTTTACTGTCAAGTGAGTACAGATTGTGTATTCATTATGAATGTGAATAAACAGCTTTATGTGATTTTTGGAGAAAACAATAGAAAAATACTTTGGTATACATGTACCGGTATGTAAAGTGAAATGTCTACCCTTGGTTACCATTTTTGTACTTTTTATCTAATAGGCCCTGGGTTTTATGCTTATACATTTCTTTATATACTGTGGGAAGCACCATACAGTGCGAGGTGCTGGGCTTTAATCTGGAGCACCGTACATGTACAGTGCGAGGTGCTGGGCTTTAATCTGGAGCACCGTACATGTACAGCGTGAGGTGCTGGGCTTTAATCTGGAGCACAGTACATGTACAGCGCGAGGTGCTGGGCTTTAATCCGGAGCACCGTACATGTACAGCGCGAGGTGCTGGGCTTTAATCTGGAGCACCGTACATGTACAGCGTGAGGTGCTGGGCTTTAATCTGGAGCACCGTACATGTACAGCGCGAGGTGCTGGGCTTTAATCCGGAGCACCGTACATGTACAGCGTGTGGTGCTGGGCTTTAATTTGGAGCACCGTACATGTACAGCGCGAGGTGCTGGGCTTTAATCTGGAGCACAATACATGTACAACGTGTGGTGCTGGGCTTTAATCCGGAGCACTGTACATGTACAGCGCAAGGTGCTGGGCTTTAATCCGGAGCACTATACATGTACAACGTGTGGTGCTGGGCTTTAATCCGGAGCACAATACATGTACAACGTGTGGTGCTGGGCTTTAATCCGGAGCACCGTACATGTACAGCGCATGGTGCTGGGCTTTAATCCGGAGCACCGTACATGTACAGCGTGTGGTGCTCGGGCTTGATCCAACACCATACATTTATAGCGTTAGCAGTACAGGCTTTAACTGGGAGCACCATGTACAACGGTGGTGTTGTTTAACGAGCACTGTATATGTACAGTATGAGGTGCAGGGTTTTACCTGAGCACTATACACAAAATAACGTGGTGCTGGCTTTAATCCGGAGCACTGTACATGTACAGCACAAGGTGCTGGGCTTTAACCGAGTACCATACATGAAAATAAACGGTGGTGTGCTGGGCTTTAATCCGTCCCTGGCTGTTGATGACAGCCAGGCACCCCGAGGAGGACACAGAACTGATATATTACATCTTCTGTCTTCTCCTTTCCTTCATACATAGCCCTCAATGATCGCTATGCGGTGAATTGAGGAATCCACTATGCTATCACGTGATCTCAAGGGGCAGAGCTGCAGGGTTTTAGCAGACCCTGATTAGCACTGCCGCTGTTCATATCTCCAACAGGGGACAGTTTTCCCCTGTAACTTGGGATCCTTTTGGATTCCCCAGTCACAATGGAAAAGTGCAATATAAAAAAAAAAGTAAAGTGTCTTTGCCCCCCAAAGGTCATGACCTCTTGGGGGACATATTATAAAAAACACCCACAGCAACTGAAACTGTAGCCATAGTTTACAAGAAATCACACAATTATATATTAAAACAACCGACACAAAATAGGGAACACGTTTTAATGTCATTTTGCATATTTAAATAATGAGGAGCGTAATAATAATGTGTGAAAAACATGACTTTTTAAACATTTTATTACAAAGCCAAGCAGAGTCCCCAAATGAAACTAAAATAAGAAAAGCTGTAAAAACCTTGCAGAAATTATTTTGGTTACTAATAAAAACACCACCACAGGCGCCAAATCACAGAAAAGTGTCTGGTCATTAAAGGGTTGAAGACACGCCATGTGCGTTTTTGACAGGCTAGCTGCATACAATGCATGCGTGTACTTTCACTACGTCTGGTATTATAGCTCTGACCCCCTAGAAAATTGCCGCAGCCTATGAAGCGGTCGGACGCTTTATATCGCAGCAGGGTCCATTTTGGAGGAGAAGAGTCTGAATTCTTGGCAAATCAGAAAGCATGTGTGTGTTTGATGGGACGCGAAACAAAAGTCGTATTCACGAGCAGCAGAGAGAAAATGAAAACCCTGTTTTGTAATCGGCTTATCCCAAATTGGAAGAATTCAGGCTCTTAGCAGAGACTGGTTGCACAGAGCCCAGCAAGTGCTTCCAGTGGCGTCTTTAAGCAATTTGCAGTGAGGAACACTTAACCCTTTCTGGCCCTGACACGATGGCTCGGGCAGTGGAGTCCTCCTTACTGGATGTGGCTCAGTAATGCATAGACTATAATTGGGATGGGGGATGGATGATGATTGAAAGGGGCCGTTCAGTATTTTACTCCCAGTATGCTGGAACCTTCTGTTAGCTTCTGCAGGAGGTGTCAAGTATGGCAAGTCTACAGCTCAGTCCTATTTAAATGAATGGGACTAAGCCGCAGTACCAGGCATGGCCACTACAAAAGGTATGGCGCTGTTCCTAGTAGCCATGAATGGGACAGGGCCCCATCGATGAACTGATTGGCTCGGATGACAGGTGTTAGACCCTCACCAATCTGATATTAATGAGTAATTCTAAGAGAGAGGCCTTCAATTTTGTCACTTAGGAGAACCCCTTTAATTTAAACGTAATCTATTTCATATGCCTTCAAAAATTCTATATATTTTTTTTTCTGCTGTGGTAAACTCCAGCTGTCCTGTTACATGGGCTCCCATTCATCTTAGAGGGCAGCAGATTTGTACCTATGACACTGGCTGACCTATTACATGTGTTCTCGGCAGCTGAAGTCATCTGTGTTGGTTCCATGTACATATGTGCCCGCAGTGCTGAGAAAAATTGTGTTTTATTATATGCAAATGAGCCTCTAGGTGCAGCGGGGGCGTTGCCTTTACACCTGGAGGCTCTGCTCTCTCTGCAACTTCCGCACCTTCTGCACTCTGACAGGACCAGGCAGGGAAAACGTCATCACACCTGGCCCTGTCAATCACAGTGCAGAGAGAGCAGAGCCTCTAGGTGTAACACCAACGCGCCCGTTGCTCCTAGAGGCTCATTTTTCATATTTTAAAACCATTTTTCTCCGCAATGCCGGCACATAGGAAAAGTGGAACATTCTTAGGCTACTTTCACAGTAGCGTTTTTTGTGGATCCGTCATGGAAAAACACTTCCGTTACAATAATACAACTGCATGCATCCGTCATGAGCCGATCCGGTTGTATTATGTCTTATATAGCCGTGAAGGAACCGTCATGAACTCCATTGAAAGTCAATTGGGGACGGATCCGTTCTCTTTTGTGTCAGAATCCCTATTGCCTTACACACCACACCGCACCACATCGCGGACTGAGAAATCTGTGGTGGGGACGCAACCGAACGGAACTGAAAGCATTTTCGTGCACTCTATTTCGTTCAGGTTAGTTTTGTCCCCGTTGACAATGAATGGGGACAAAACTGAAGCATTTTAATCCGCTATTGAGACCCTTTAACGGCTGTCAATAGCGGAATTGGAAACGCTAGTGTGAAAGTAGCTTTAGGCTGGGTTCAGACTTGAGCGTATTTGATACGCGCGTTTTACGCACGTATTACAGCGTGTCTTTGGAAATAGGAAACGCGCGTTGTACGTGCGTTTGTGTGATTGACCACTGTGGCGTCAATCACAATACGCCCCAAAGAAACTCCTGTACTTCTTTGGGCGTAGGGCGTTTTACAGCGCGTTCGTACGCGCTGTAAAACGCTCAGGTGAGAACCATGCCCATAGGGAAACATGGGTTTTCGCCTGTTGAGCGTTTTACAGCGCGTAGGAATGCGCTGAAAAATGCTCAAGTCTGAACCCAGCCTTAGGTGTCATGTGGTGCTTCTTAGAACTTCACTTCATGTCTCCAACAAGAAAACGAATGAAAAGTGCCTTTGTAAAAATTTGCTTGTGAAGGAAAGAGTATATTTTCAATTAACTGACATGTAACATCTGCATACCCCTATTAAACCTGTCTAATAGTGGGACGGTCTCTGTTGTCCCTAGCAACCAATCACAGCGCAGCTTTCATGTCTTAAACGGCTGTGGGAACAACAAAAGCTGCCGTCTGATTGGTTGCTATGGGCAACAAAGACAGTCTTCCTCTTAGTCAGTGTTAAAAATTGAGGCTCATTGTATTTTCACGTTAAATAACCATTCCAAAAAGTGGGTATACTATAAACCTATGGGGGGGGATTTTTATTTTTTATTTTTTAATAGCGTTCTGTGAAGAGCTCCTGAGCGTCTGTCTTGAATTCCTGCATGTAAGCTAGGAATGAAATGAATCTCCTGCATATAGCGGACTAAACATGAGGCATTTGGAGAGCAGGGAGTGGGCGAGCGTATTAACACACGCCAAGAAGTATTGCTTTTCACGTGTTTGTCCGTCCCCCCCCCCCTTTTATATATGGGCGGTCATATTGCTCTGACTGGTGCAGGGCGATGGGACAGGACGGGGTTAACTCACGGGTGACTCGCCCCCTCTGTTGTACCCAATTAGCAGCTACCCCATTAACTCCATTTTCTCCTCTGAGCATTTCAATTACAGGCAGTCATATCTAAAGTGATGAGAACTCCTCTGAGCTATTTCATGAGACGTATGCTGGGAATTGGCCCGAAAAGCCTAATTGCTGATATTATGCATCAAGGATTCCATTTGAGAACATTTGATATCACTTCAATTTTGCGTCATTGTAGGGTCGCGAAGCTTGCTCCTCTTCCAGGCGGTCTGCCAGGGCGGCATGGTTAAGTGTTCCCATCTGTAGAATTAGACCTATGTAAGCGTGCCAGCCCTGCAAACATTTCTGACCGTGTACAGATGGGAATGTATCTTATTAATACCTCCCTGGTTAATGGATGCCAGAATGCCAGCAAAATTCTGCGCTGATTTAAAGGGGGTTTTCTGGGAATTTAACCAGTTCAGGACCAGACACCATTTAGCCGTTTTTTTTCATGCATTCATTTAATGGCTATAACTTTTTTTAAATTTTTTTTATAATTGTTAGGGCTAGTGACTTTTTTCCCCTGTGTTTTTCTTACAGGAATATTTCCGGTTTCTTTTCGTATCATTTTTACGCACTGGTGTAAAGTAGAACTGCCCATAGCAACCAATCAGATCCCACCTTTCATTTTGCCAAGGAGCTCTGAAAAATGAAAGGTGGAATCTGATTGGTTGCTATGGGCAACTAAGTCAGTTCTACTTTACACTAGTTGGATAAATCTCCCCCATAATTTGTGTTTTTCTTTGTTTTTAGAATTTTTAGGCTTGTGAACTGAAAACTGCTAAAAATAATCCGATTTTGGCAATGATTCGCTCTGGGAACTTTTTTGGGATGGGTTAATTTTGGAATCTTTGTAATTTACGTAATTTTTTTTATGGTCTGTCCAATAAAGTAGGATAGAGCTCAGACTAGGATGAAATAACAAAGCTTTATTTATGTTCAAGTTAAAATCTGAATGTCAACCCCCACTCCGTGCGCCAACCCCTCGGCACACCTTTTTCTCATTAAATGTGGGTTGATAGTGGCAGGGTCAGGGATATTTTGGCAGCCTTATAGAACGTGTAACAATATGACCCGCTGATCTGACCCAGTGCTCGCTTAGATCATTAGCACTACAGAATTGCAAGACACAATGTTCCCCTACGCGTCTGGCACACTGATAGAATGTCTTGCAATTATGATCCACCGAGCTGATATAGCGCTCAGCTAGATCACTAGTAGCATGAGTTAGGCTACTTTCACACTAGCGTTTTTTGCGGATACGTCATGGCTCTGCAAAAAGGCTTCCGTTACAATAATACAACCGCATGCATCCGCCATGAACCGATCCGGTTGTATTATGTCTCCTATAGCCATGATGGATCCGTCTTGAACACCATTGAAAGTCAAAGGGGGACAGATCCGTTTTCTATTTTCAGAACTTGCAGGTAAAGATATGGGAAAAATATGAGGAGGCAGCTGTACCAGGCATTGTAAAAATGAGTTTTGGTGCTGACAGACTCCCTTTAATAGTCATTGGAGCATGGGACCCTCACCAATCACAAAAATGGGGGCTCCATATCCCCTGCAGCTCCCTGAAATAAACGGAGCGGCCATTTCTATGGGAGGTCACAAGAATGGGGGGTCCATACCCCCTACAGTCCCCTGAAATAAAATCATGCCCGACCGGCCGCTCCGGTCATTTCCATGAGAATTCTGGATATAGCTGAGCGCTGCAGCGGCTATCTCCGGAATTCCCATGGAAATTAATGGAGCGGCCGGTCGGGCATGATTTTATTTCAGGGGGCTGCAAGGGGTACGGAGCCTCCGTTCTTGTGATCGTAGGGGTCCCAGCGGGAGGACCCTCACCGATCTAATAGTATCCCCTATCTTGTGGATAGGGGGTAACTTAATGTAACCGGAATACACCTTTAAATGATGCAAAACTGACCTAAAGAAGAAGCTCATTGCACACAGACCTGTTGCTGAGTTCCTTATACAAATCCCCTACTTGCAAACGGCCAGAATCTTTAATTTAACATTAAATTAAATTTAAAAACAAATGCAGCTACACTGACAATTATTCTGCAAATATTAGAGAAAAAAATTGAGTACCTAGACATGGAAATTATGGGCGGACGTGTACAAATGTAAATATAAAGCCACATGTTCTTCTTTTTTTTTTCTTTCTGTTTTTTTCTTTCTTTTTGACAGACCTGTCGTAAGTCAGCAAAAAATGCCCTAATGTCAGATACTGTTGTAATAATTTAAGGACTCCTGATAATACCCAGCCCTTATTGCTCTGACACGTTGCTCAATAGGTAGTCTTTCCCGGTATGTGTAATTAAAAGCAGCTCTTGATTCCAGTTGGAAACCCATCATTTCCAGTTCCTGTATAGGTAAATGATATCTTCTTACTAACTGTTTTTGTGTTCTTGCAGGTCACTACACACTGGAAAGCGGCTCAAGATATTCCCAGTTCCCCCAGAAGCTCCCTCAGAAGAAGCAGTTGGTACAGGTCAGTTTATCCAAGAAAAGAGCGGTCTTATAAAAAAAAAACCTCTTTTCATATGTTCTTACCGGGCACGTTCTCGTCATGGAGGACGGGCCCCCATGCTATGAGCCAGGGCCGCTGTCAGTCCTTCCATGTATTGCAGTGTTCACCACATTCTCCCTGCACGCCAGGAGGAAATGTATGACCGGCTGCAGCCGTTCCCTGGCAATAACGATGCCTCTTCTCAGCCCTGCCATGCTCCATATACTGAAGTCTACACCAGCTACAGGCTGGTATAGACTTCAGCTATAACTTAACGTCACCTTCTGGCAAAAGCTGTGGTAAATCCAGCGGGCAGAGTGAAGCCTTGCTTTTCCCACCAAGCCCCATCCCTTTTCTTTGCACTTCGGAAAAGTGCTGAGAAGTTTAAAAAGTAGCAAATTATTGCTAAACTATGGCGTGCGCCATAATATGCAACTTTTTTACGCCACAATAGTGGCATAAATACTTTAGTAAATTTAGTAAATTAACCTATGCATTTTTTTTCATTAAGCGTTATCACTGGGTTACTGGATACATAGGTAATCGGATGGATGGGCTTCAATCTTCAATAAAAAAAATATATATATCTTGCAGCTTGTAGATACAGCGCAAGCAAAACCGTTTCTTATACTCTCCGTTCTTTTTCTGTCCCTCTGCTGGTTTCTATAAATGCACATTCTCTCCCTCCGTGCTTGGTGTTCTCTTTCTGGTGTGTTGTGTGCTCTAGGCCCATCAGATATGTACCCCATGCTGCGAATCACCCTCTGAGGGCTCATGCACATGACCATTGCCTGTTTTGCTGTCCGCAAATTGCAGATCCGCAAGACGCAGTCACCTGCTGTGTTCGTTCTACATTTTATGGAACAGAACGTCTGGCCCCTAATAGAACAGTCCTGTCATTGTCCTTAATGCGGACAAGAATAGGACATGTTCTATGTTTTTGCAGAACGGCCATGCGAACTGTGTGCTGTCTGCATCTTTTGCGGCCCCATTGAAGTGAATGGGTCCTCATGCGACCCGCAGAAATAAAAAAAAATACTGATGCAAACAAAAAATACGTTTGTGTGCATGAGCCCTTCTACTTTGTCTGTCACTGAAACTCTGGGTGAGATACTGCAGCTTCTTTCCCTTCCTCCCCCTCCCTTATTCCTCTAGGTTTAGACTAGGTGGATTTTTGGGGGGGTAACAGAGAAGGTCAGTGTACACTTACAGAGAGCCTGCCGGCAGTGAAAGGGATACAAGCCATATATGCATATAGCTGAGGTATCTCAGTCAGCCAGCCAGAATCCTACCATGTACCCGATGAGGGGCGAGTACCCCAAAACAGCTGTCTGCAGACTGATATGTAGCTTGGCTTTTTTTTTTTGCCTGGCCACATTCCATTGCTTCATAGGAAGCCACTTCCAATAGGTGGCAGTAACGAGTTTTATTTTTTTCTTCTCCTTTGATAAATGCTTCTTTGGAAACCTTTTTTCCGTGGTGCATCGCCTCTAAGTCTCCATACACAGCTGGTGTCTTCCCTGGAAAATGGTTCTCATTCTCTAGGAGGTGTCCCGTTGCATAGGGTCTCATATAGACACATAGGGGGTCATTTACTAAATTAGGCGTATTTTGGGCACAGATGGAGGTGAAACTAACCGTTGCGCCGCCATCTGTGCCCGAAATACGCCTAATTCGCCCTGCTCACGTCAGGTCTAAAATTGTGGGCGCATAAGGGGACGGGCTGTCAGGTCCATCTCATTTACCATTTTCTACGCCTGTTTTAGGTGTAGACAATGGTCTAAATGTAAGAAGGCAAGGAAGCTGGCCTACATTTAGAAGCGGAGCTGGATGTACTGAAGTTATGGAGAGTCCAGCGCCACTTTATAAAGCCTCATTCACACGTCGGTGGTTTCCATCAGTGATTGTGAGCAAAAACCAGGATTGGAGCCTCCACAGACATAAGGTATAAGGGATAGATCTGCACCTGGTTTTGGCTCAAAATCACTGATGGAAATCACTGATCGAACACTGACGTGTGAATGATGCGTAACTCCGGCGGATCCACCCCTTGCATCTAAACCGTCGGTCTTAATAAATGTGCCCCATATACTATATAGGTTTTTCCACAAAACAGTAATAACAGCGAGTGCCCTTTAATACAATGCTATTTACCGTTCTTTGATCCTCCAATATTGTGATTTCGAATGAGACGCTTTGGAGAGAACAATATACAGTATATAAACATTATAATTTATAGGGACGTGGGCTTTTTAAATAAATTGTTTGCCCCTCGGTGATATCTGGGAGTGCTTAGCATTGGGAGGTAATGTCAGGCTGCCTTTAATCCCTTCATCCCCCAGGATTTGCAGAAGAAAGGTGAGAAAACTCCGGGTGCATTGTCAGTCAGTAAGACGGGATCTAGTTTTTATTGGGCTACATGCCCATCAAGTTAACCAGCGTTTCAGCCCATAAAACCGAGGCGTCATGTATCAGCCTGTATGACGGCTTTATCCCAATGGACGCTTTGTTATGTGGCTGTGTATCTGATCAGGCAGGCAGCGGCAGAAAACAGGCTCAGCTTGGCTAAACTCTCATTTTTCACACATTTGTATTAAACACCTCTCTGCCTTATGAAAAGCGCCTTTCGCAATAGTGACACCCAATGCACGTTGCTTCGTGTCAATCATCCTTGTGTTGTCTGCTCTGAGGGATGCGTTACCGATAGCAAGTTACAACATTTCTACCACTGCAGAAGACTGACACTTTCATTTTCATTAGTTTTCATTTTCAGGCGCTAAGCTCCTGTACATTCATGAGATCTCTGTGTACTGTTGATGTGCAACGCGAGCGCTCACCGGAACAGAGGTCTGATCGGACCAAAGCAACCGCTTTGTTGATCATGTTGATCATGACTTATGGCTGTGATTGGCAGAGGGTGAACGGAGGGCACTGGTAGACCGTAACTTTGCTTAGCAGATTTAAGTGCCATTCATGTTCTGTGGAAAGCTGGGTGACTGCCGCTATTAGCGCTGTCATAGCTGCCTTGTGTAGCTGTCCCTTCCCCAACCCGGAAAAGAACAATCCAGATTGCAGAAATCGGCAACTGCCGGCCGTAGCTACGTGTCCCGTGATTTTATTGTCCCGGCACCACATAGGAAGGTTTGATCAGATCACATCTAGCTTGAGCTAAAGCAGCGGCGTAGCAAAGGGTGGAGCATGTTCCCTGGGTGCCACTGGGGTGCAAGGAAGCCATTTTACTTTGGCCAGGTTATATATGTACAGGGTCAGGGCAGCAAATTGAATCATTTTCCCCAGGTGAGCGAACAAGAAAGAACGTTTAAACTGTAATCAGGATTCTAAAGGCACAGGAGAGACTGCGCCCTGCGCCCTGCACAGCAGCATTCGTGTCGCAAGCACTGTGCGGACTCCAGCCCACTGAAAGTAAAATTCAGCGAGAACAGCAGAAAACAAAGGAATAAAGAGATTTGAAATTGTCGCCCACTACCTTGTTAGATTGTTTTGAACAGTTTCATTGCCTGACAGAACCGGCTTTTCCCTTCTCGGGACAGTTCTGTTCTTAACTTTTTGAGTTAAGCTTTTTGTTATAGATGCACTGGGCCAGAATTGGTAATTGAGCCAGAATTGTGGCAAACATTCCATATGCGCCACATATACTAAATGCCTGTGACACTTTGCGCCACTCTCGACAGGGTTGGCATTGCGGGAAAGGAGGTGTGAAGTGAGACTAGGGGTGGATTTATTATCTCCCTACCTTACTTTTTTGGGCCTAAAAAGTTGCAAACCCTATAACTGAGACAAAATTTTGTTGCACATGGCGTCACTACTACGCCCTCAGCATCTTCCAAAAAGTAGAATTGGCGAGGGGGCAGAGGAGTTATCTTCATTTACGCCAGCAAGTTTAGGCACATGAACAGGCCTGCGCCGCTCCATAATTTAGGAGCATCCTCTGGCAGCACAGGGGAGATCTCCCCCTATGTATCAAAATTGCTCCAAAAATTTGGTGCACAATTGTTGAGCAAAGTAAGCCAACTAATAGGTGGTATGAATTTTAGACTAAACAGTCTGGAGATGCACCAGATTTATCATCGAGCATCAGCCACTGTGATAAATCTGGTGCATCTGGGCTCAGTTTACACTGCCTTAAAGGGGTCAACTCTGAACCCGGACATATCCCCACTTACACCCAGGCAGCCCCTCTGATATAAGCATCTTAGCATCTCATTCTCGTCCCCATTAGTGCCGGTGAAGCCACTAGGCTCACTGCTAGGTGGAAGCCTCTGCCTAGCTTTCCCCCCTGGAGAGCTCGGTACGTCACCGGATCCCAAAAAAAAGCTTTTGCCTGTGCGATTCAGCGCAGGGCAAAGGAGAGCATCGGAGCATAAAATAGTCTGACGCTCTTATCAGGGGGGCCAGAGGTGTAAAGAAGGGGATATGTCCGGGTTCAGAGCTGAACCCCTTTAAGTCTAAAGACCCAATTTCAGATGGCTGATGGGATGAGTTTTAAAATGGAGCGAATACGGATGCACCCGGACGGAAAGATTCCCCTTCTGAAAGTGCCCTTAGTGTTGGACAGGATTAGTAAATGCCCCACAGTTTTTGTTTTCTTCCTGTGACATTTGTGGGCTGCTTGTTTAACAGCTACCCATTTTCATGTGATGTAAATGGGTGGACAGATGACCGATCAATGAGATTTTTGTAAAATATCAACTTCAAATGGAGACTCTCCTTTAAATTGTCTGTTATTGCTGCGCTATGAAAACTCTGCTATGGAGGTGACCTTTGTAAATCTACTGTGGATAAAGATACGGGGGGAGAATGATCAAATCTGGTGTAACGTTTTCATACATCTCCCCCATGGCGTTCTGTGCGGCCATCCTTTGGAAGTTGCTGTAGGCAAATTGATGGGATCTGCTGATAGTCTGTCAATGGTGACAGCCCGACCATCTCTTATCAGGGGTAGTAGTGATCAATTGGGTTATATTTCAACCAATATGATCTGAAAAGGGTATGCGCACCCACACAGGGCTCGGAGAAGGTTATAAACAATTGACTATCTGAAGCCAGGATAGATATTTTGGCTGCTGTATTGTAGCCTCACCTTAATTACCAAATCTTCCAGTTAAATGTCATGAAATGTGACTCACTAGTAACGGAGATTGGCATCTGGCTTGGTCGCCCTTGCTGGGTGTGAGGAGATGCCCGTACGATATAGTATTTCCGAAGGAATGTCTTTGGGTGGCGTCTGTTGCTGTGTTTCTGCACTGGAAGCAGGATTGCAAAATCCATCTTCTCCACTGAGCAGGAAATACCAGGAGATATTTGATCCCTGACGTCTTCTGCTTTGCTGGCTGTCCCGAAATTAAAAAATTATCGTGACACTGAAAATCAACTTATTTAACTTGTCCCGTTCTTATTTGCCAGGCTGCGGAGAGTTTTTTGTTGGCAACAAACGTCATAGAGTGAAAGGTGCAGAGCCCCGGCAGTATCAGAATGAGGGCACCTGCTCAGCAGGGCGGATTTCAAAACGGAAAACTTGCGCAGATTTGATGCCCATTTTCAGCAGATCTTATCCTTGTATTGAGAAGGTGGAAATCTTAACACAAATCAAACAATCAATTGACATGCTGTGGATTTCTAAATCTGCGGAGCAGTATAACTTTCGCACTGAAAATGAAAAAAGTGTAATCTCATACACTTTGCTGTGGATAATTCGCAAGGTGTGCAGGTACCCTAGATGTGTGACCGCTCATACAAAAACCATTAGGCGCTACAGTGACTCCAGGGCTAATCTATACAGAACAGGTCTGTGCACAATTTCCAATACTGTGTGCCGCTGATGCTCGTTATAGGTGACCTGCTGGCTGTGCAAATGGGGCTTATGCACATAAATGTCATCTCCGTGGTCTACGATTATACATTTTACGCGTATACAATAATCGGCCATATCCTTAAAGAGGTTGTGCGGGCAGTTTATATTGATGAGCTATTCTCAGGTCGTCAATATTAAATTCCCAGAGAACCCCTTTAAAGGGATTATCTCACGAAAAGTCAGATTGCCGGGGGTCCAACCACCGCCCAGCGATCCTAAGAATTGAGCGTCCTTGAGTCCTCAGTCTGACTAGAGCAATAGTACGTATGTCTGTCCGCGTTTTACATAGTTAGATAGGTTGAAAAAAGACACAGGTCCGGTTCATACGATGAATGACTTTTCAAATGACAGTCGGACGAAATAAATCTTCACATTTTTTCCAAAGGGTCATGATCCATAATTCAAGTGAATAGGATCAGCGCCTCATTAACCAACCCTGGCCACGGCCCAATGTTACAGGGCCTGTGTCCGTAGCTGGACCTACTGCAAAACAGCTGATCGGGGGGGGGTGCCAGGAGTGGAATCCCTGCAAATCTCTCATATTGATTACATAATCTAGGATAGGCCATCACGGAGAGCCCCTTTTAATAATAAGGGCCACGGGTCATTTTACCGGTGTAGGGGAGGAGCTCGCCATTGCACGTCCAGGAGTCGCATGCATCAGGAAAGGGTTTGAATGGTTTCTTGTAATTTTCAGGAAAACGTAAGGAAGTCAGTCGTTTTGAAAATGGAAATATAATTTGACGAAGTTTAAGTGCCACAGTCTAGACACGTAATTTCTCAGACTGTTTCCTTCTTGTGGAATCTCATGGATCAAACCCTTCTTGTGCCTTTTTTCCCGGTTTCCCCTCTCCTGCTTTGTAATTCTAGAACCATGTGCAATTTATCTGATTTTCCCTGAAATTGTGGATTATTCCAGCTACTGACACATTAGGGGTACCTGTTATAAGACTAATCCCAATACTGTTTGCTTTTACATGATGGATAGAAAAGCTTTTCACTTAATTACTAAGATTCTCTGCATTCGGGCTACATTACCTGTCCCTGATATAGTGGATGAAGCTCCTTGTATTGGTTCATTTGACTTCTTTCTTCACATAGTCTAAGGGCTTCTCATCACAGAGATCTTCATAGAAGTGCTGCTGTAAAATCTTAAATGGACCATGCACCTTAGATATCGCTGACGACTATTCCTCCCGACCCTCCCATGTATGTATGTATGTTGGCTCAGCTGAACATGCATGTGTTCTCAATGGGGAGAGCTGCTCTCGGGTACCTAGGGCAGCAGCTTATCTGCCATGCAGGGGCGGATTGGCCATAGACCCTACAGCAAACTTTTCCGATGGGCCGATGCCCAGGAAGGCCACCCAAGCCCTCTATACGCCTGCCAGCCAGGTTCATAATGATCTGATTCTCTCTTACACACCAGGCCATCCTGAATTCAACTGTATCAACGTGACGCAGGTGGCAGTATTTTGTGCTGCACTGTGGTATTTGGTTCGGTTCGGGTGGTATATTGCTCCACTCTATGGTATTGCTGGACCTGCCTACTTCTGTGGGTCCCTGCCTAATTATGTTGCCCCACCTTCTGTCAATTTGAACTTGCTTGCAACATGGGACCACGTTTACCTTTTAATTCCAGGGCCACTTTTAGTTCCCAGTCCACCGCTGCTGCCATGAGAACAAAATTATAGGGCAGGATTAAATCCAAAATCCTTCTTTCTCCTGATATCGATTGGTGGGGGTGAGTTGGGATACCCCCATACACATTCAGCCACTGTAATGTCTAAATGTTATGGTAGTCTTCCCTGCCTTTCTTCTTGCATGACTTGGCCCCTTCCTGCACCTGGGGATAACTGTACATCCAAGTTGTGGGAGGGATGCATTGAGCGTGATCACAAGCTGAGTCCGCTCCATATGCAGCAGGCACGAGCTGCGTAATACAATTGGCACCTGACTGCAATGACCAGGATTGGCGATAACTCCGATCACGGTCATTTAACCCCCTTAGTTGCCATGATTCAATAGCAACATCATCTGTGCAGTTGGACAGGGAGGGGGCTACTTTTGTCCTCACAGGGGTCTGATTGGTTGATATGACACGGGGGGCTTTCTGAAGGCGCCCACACCTGTCATGGTAAGCTGCCTGTTAAGCCATTGTCTGCAGCAGGGCTTGACAGGCAGCCAGTAAATTCCAATAAACTGCAATAGTATACTATTGCAGTTTATGGTGTAAGTGATCAGATGATCACCCATTAAAGGGGTTGTCCAGCTGTTAATATTGATGACGTATGGTCAGGATAAGTCATCAATATCTGATTGCCGGGGGTCCGACTCCTGACACCCCAGCCGATCAGCTGTTTGAAGAGCAGGTGGCGCTCCATGCGAGCGCCACTTCCTCTTCATTACACTACATCTAGTTTCGGAAGTGCAGCGTAATACAAATACTCACTCCATTCAAGTGAATAGAGCAAGTACTTATAATTGCAGTGCGCCGCTGCTCCACTGGAGACTAGATGTAGTGTATGATGAGGAAGCTGCGCTCGCATGGACCACCGCCTCCACGTCTCACAGCTGATCCGTCTCAGGTGTCAGACCCCCACCAATGAGATATTGATGACCTATCCTGATGATAGATGATCAATATTAATAGCTGAACAACCCCTTTAAAGTCCCCTAAAAACTAAAGAATCTATTTAAAAATAAAAAAACTAATATAAAAAATTCAAATTGTCTTCCTGGGATGTATATAAGGTTACTAGTATTACTACACCCCTGTCTCATGTCTGGTTTGCTCTGAATAATTGCCTGCGTTTATTGCTGTATAGTGAGGATCAGTCACTGCCTCAATCACTTATCAAGAATCCTTGTTTCTAGGCAGCAGATCCCTGGTCACACAGAACAATCTGCTGCCCAGAAACAATGGTTTTGGTGTCAGGATCAGCAATGCTTTCACCCAATGACAGAGCGTCACTTTTACACAGGGCAGTTATCAGGATCGAGTGTTACTAGGAGCACTCCTGATAATTGCCCTGATCGTCGGCCTATGCGCGGAGCTGCATGTTAGTGGGGATCGTTCATATTATGTCTGCCAGCTCTTTGGCCGTCCATACTAAATGTTTGTCTCGGTAATCCCCTGGCCCCATAAGCTCTATGGATAAAGATCTGTGCATATTGTTTCTCAGACTCTACCGGAAAAAAAAAAATCCTCCTTGAGTAGATTTCTGCTCACGTTGTAAGAATTTTTAACTTCCAAATATTTCTTTGTGCTATCATTTTGCGATTTCTTGAATAGACATTTAATAATCTATATTTATTACTATCAGAGATGCCGCCAACTCTCTGGGATCTAGAGCTGGCTAAGGAGATTGCATCCGTCAGTGAACATTCGCCAAGGAATGGGTTCGAAGAGATGATACAGTGGACGAAAGAAGGAAAGCTCTGGACCTTTCCAATTGATAATGAAACCGGTAAGTTAGATCAGTCCGTAAATTGCTGCCATATTTCCTGGCTATCCTGTCTCCCAATGCTACGTTTTTATAGGCATGCTGTGTGGCCTGTGCAGAGGTCAGGAGGGAGTAGATAAGCTGTGATATCACCTATTGTGAATGGTTCATTCTGTACTTTAAAAAATAAATTAAAAATCTCTCTCTCTCTCTATTACAATGACAGGTTTTATATATATATATATATCTGTCATTCTAATCCTGCTTGTGATGATGAGGAGATAGTGACCTGTACAGACCAAGACATGGCATTTATCATTAGGCTTGTTTTACATCTGCACTAACGGTGTCCGGCAGGCTATATCTGCAGAGGAACAGCCTGCCAGAGTTCACGAGGATATGAAAGTTCCCCGTCGGAACCCATTGACTCTAATGGGATCCGGCGAGGATTCAGCTCGTTTTCAGCACGAGCGCTGGGTTTTGGCTGGAATTAAATGGTTCATGTCTAGCCAAAACCCGCCGCTCATGCCAGAAACTTGTAGGATCCTTTTATAGTCAATCAGCTCAGTCAAGGAATGACTGTATCTGGCTAGGTCGGATGTGGGGACTTCTGGCAGGCTGTTCCCCTGCTGGATTCCTTAAGTGCATGTATGAAAGTGGCCTTAGTGGCCAGTGCGAAAATAATTTTTGGATTTTTTTTGGGTGTAGATAGTGAGATGGAAAATTAAAAATAACATCCCCAAAGATTCTTAACTTAAACAATAGGCCACTTTCTGATGATAAGAAGAAAACCCAAAAAGTTTTGCATTGAAAATCTGATACTGAATTTTCTGATACATTCCCTTTACAAAAAGGAAAAAGTGGTAAAAAATATTTAATTTAACTAAAAATAGTGATGTAAAAAAATAAGAATACTCAAAAAATAAACCCTTTTGGGATCATTTATGAAACTTGTATAAAGTAGAACTGACTTAGTTAACCATAGCAACCAATCAGATTCCACCTTTCATTTTGGACAGTTCCTTCGGAAAATAAAAGGAGGAATCTGATTGGTTGCTATGGTTAACTAAGTCAGTTCTACTTTACAGTTTGATAAATGACCCTGTTTTTTCTTTTTGTTAAAGGGGTTAGACAAGACTATAAAAATGCCCCCATATGCCAGGCCCCTCACAATGAATATACTTGCACCGCTCCTGGTCCCCGCACCGCCGCTGCAGCTTCTCCTCGTGCGTGGATAAAAACATCTTGGCTAACCCCTTTAAGGGGGTTTTCTGAAATTTGTATATTTCTGAACAGGTCATCAGTCTGATCGGTGGGGGGCTGTGGTGTTTGTCCACCATAGAGCTGTCTATGGCAGTCTGTATTCTGCATGACACAGAAGATACAGGCTGTATATGCGCTTCCTTCTGAAATGTGTACCGTATTTATGCGACGTTCATAAATAGCATTGAACTCGCTCACATGTAAAATCGAAGGTTGAAGGCTAGTTTTGAAATTCCACCAAGTATATATAAATGGAATGGACTTGATGGTGAATCTCAGACCTGTTTCAAGAGGCATTAGAAATCCGCTTTCTTTCTTGCTCACAATTGATGAAGTGAGTCATGGTCTGCGAGGCCGGCTGTCCCTGAATTCCCAGGCTGCGACCATAGGAGATTGTCCTAGGTGCCATTATGCCGCTGTGTAGCCTGTTAGCCCAAAAAAAGATCAGTAAGGCTACAAAATTATAAAGGACACAACAGTCATCAGGAATGTGTGTGGCTGTTTATTACATCCATTCTTTTGGAGCAGCAGGGATCGTCCAGGGTTTAAAGCTGGTTCGTGGTGGTCCACATCCAATTACCAACATGTCAGAAGGCTCATTTGCAGGCTGCACCAATTGGTTGTCGAGGGCCTGAAGAAAGGCAGATCCTGCGGAGCATCTTGGTAGGAGACAGCACGGCAAACAAGAGAGGGTAATATGACGGGAAAGTTCCCGGCAAGTGACAACAATACAATAAATTAAAGTAACAAGAATTATTTGTGGAAGGAAAAGCTTTCAAAGCCAATAAATGCTCGTTTGCTTTCTACGAGAACGGTGAAAGGAAAATTTGGCCACTACTGGGGTTGGTCTGTGCGTCCGTGTATGATTAAAACCGTACCAGCCATGTAAACCTGAATCATTTTATATATTTTTTTTAACAAGCTTCAATCAACGATACAGCATGGTGATCAACGATCATTAAAGGGCCTTTTTACATGCGTCAGTTCTAATTAGTATGGGAAAGAGCGAATGTTATACGTCGTTAGCCCCCATACAGTTTTCACTTGTCAACAGCACATCCCCTCCATCTACATGGGCCATGTGCAGTGATTTTTAATGCCACATAAAAGGTGATCCCCAGCAAATGTGTGAACATTAGTTTCCAGTCATCGGCTTTTTAAAGTGAGTTTACAAAAATAAAATAAAAAAAAGTTTGCATAATGGCTGTGCTTCTTTGAACAACGTGAAGCAGCAATTATGCTTGGG
Organism: Bufotes viridis; assembly: GCA_033119425.1. Taxonomy (NCBI): domain Eukaryota; kingdom Metazoa; phylum Chordata; class Amphibia; order Anura; family Bufonidae; genus Bufotes; species Bufotes viridis. The sequence goes on from CM065591.1 coordinate 449,429,499, forward strand.
CTTTCCTAAAGTCTCTTTCAGCCATTATATTCCCTGTTTCAGCTACACAGCTAGATGCATTTCTCTCAGAGGCAGTGGGTTTCTCCCTTCTGCCAGTACTCTATGCATTGACCTCACTTCCCGCTATGTTTTCTTCTAGGAAGCTCAAAAAGCTGATAAGTCACACTTTCAGAAAGGCAGGAGGCTCCTGTGATGCTAAGAAGCAATATAGAAGTTGTTTTATCAGGCTCGGCTAGCTCTGACACGCCCCCACTTCCTATCAACCGTCTTCTGAGTCTCTGTTAGGCTCCATTCACACGTAAGGGCTCTGTGCCTGTATTGCGGACCACAAACGGCATGTCTTTTTGTGGAGCGGAGGCACAGATTGGAAGCACTTCTATGGACCTTTGGGTCTGTGCCTCCACAACGCAAAGGATAGGACATGTCCTGTCTTTTATTTTATTTATTTTATGCACTTATTTAGCGCTGACATATTCTGCATCGTTTTACCGACATTAGCATTAAGCTGTTCCCTATCCGTTTGTCTCTGGACTTTTGCTGTATTTTGCAGATCGTGAACCCATTTAAGTCCATGGGTCTGCACCGCAATCTGGGAATAACATACCTGGTGTCTGTGCATTGTGGACTGCAAATAGCGGTCCACAGCACTGGTACGGAGTCCTTGCATTTGTGTGAATGGACACTTACCAGGGATGGATCTTGCCCAACAAACAGTGGACTGCAAGTTAGGTGGAAGTGAGACCCCTAGTGGTCATGACTTTACAGTTTTTTTTCTGTAGGCAGATTTCTTAAAGGGGTTGTCTGGGTTCAGAGCTGAACGTGGACATATCCCCTTCCTCCTCACTCAGCCCCTCTGACATAAACCATCTGACAATTTCATGCTCCGCTGCTCTCCTTTGCCCTGCACTGAATCGCACATGGCAAGTGCTTTTTCTGAAGATCTGTTGGCTCCTCATGGCTAAAGCTAGACGGAGGCTTCTGCCTAGCCGTGAGCCCGGTGATGTCACAGGCACTAATGGGCGGGCTTTAGCGCCTCCCTACCCTGTAAAACTGCTAAGGCAGCGCTAAATCCCACCCATTAGTGCAAGTGACATCAACGGGGACACTGCTAGGCGGAAGCCTTTGTCTAGCAGTGTAAAAATATACAAAAAAACATACAAAAAAGCCCTTGCCCTGCGCGATACAGCGCAGGGCAAGGGAGAGCATTGGAGCATGAAATTCTCTGATGCCTCATGTTAGAGCAGTGTTTCTCAACTCCAGTCCTCAGGGCCCACCTACAGGTCATGATTTGAGAATATCCCACAGAATGAGTACCTGAGGTGAGTCCTGATGCACTGACACTAATTATATCACCTGCTAAATACTAAGGAAATCCTGAAAACATGACCCGCAGGTGGGCCCTGAGGACTGGAATTGAGGAACACTGTGTTAGAGGGACTGAGTGGGGGAAGAAGGGGATATGTCTCGGTTCAGCTCTGAACCCAGACAACCCCTTTAACCTTCTCAGGACCGCCTAACGCACGGTTTCGTCCGGCCGGCGGTCCTGTTGCTCTGGCTGGACGCATCCGTGTGTCATCTCGCGAGACGCAAGATTTGCTGTGAACGCGTGGCTCGGCAGTTATACTACAGCCTGCCAGCGATGATCAATCGCTGGCAGGCTTGTAGAAGTAAAATAAGTCGCATCAAACAGGTATATCAGACGCTGCTTTGTTAACAGCGTCTGATATACCTGCTACCTGGTCCTCTGGTGGTCCCATTTACCGGGATCGACCACCAGAGGACCAGGTAGCTATGTAAAGTTGCACCAAGCACCACACTACACTACACCCCTCCCCCTTGTCACTTATTGACCCCTTGTTAACCCCTGATCACCCCATATAGACTCCCTGATCACCCCCCTGTCATTGATCACCCTCCTGTAAGGCTCCATTCAGACGTCCATATGTGTTTTGCGGATCCGCAAAACACGGACACCGGCAATGTGCTTTCCGCATTTTGCAGATCCGCTCATTGCCAGAACTATATAGATAATGCCCTTTCTTGTCCGCAATTGCGGACAAGAATAGGACATGTTCTATATTTTTGTGGAACGGAAGTGCAGACCCGGAAGCGCGGATCCGTAATTCCAGATCCGAGCGGGACAAAGTCTGTCCCCATAGAAATGAATGGGTCCGCAATTCCGTTCCGCAAACAGAATTGCGGACGTGTGAATGGGGCATAAGGGTCCCTTATCACCGCCAGTTAGTTAGCTACTTGTTAGGTAGTTAGCGCCCAGCCCACCGAACCGCATTCACTGATTTTGGCAGAGATTTTTTCATCCACATTGATCGTTGCAAATGAAAAAATCTGTGCCGTTCATTTTTATTTATTTTTTTTCAGCCCAGAGGCGGAAAAAAAAATCGTATTACCCGTATGCTCAATATAAGGAGAATCGCAGAAACTCCTAATGCTGGCCATACGTTTAATGATTGCGGAGACCCTCAAATGCCAGGGCAGTACAAACACCCCACATGTGACCCCATTTTAGAAAGAAGACACCCCAAGGTATTCCGTGAGGGGTATGGTGAGTTCATGTAAAATTTTATTTTTTGTCACAAGTTAGTGGAATATGAGACTTTGTAAAAAAAAATATATATATATAAATTTCTGCTAACTTGTGCCAAAAAAAAAAAAATTCTGTGAACTCGCCATGCCCCTCACGGAATACCATGGGGTGTATTCTTTCCAAGTGAGAATCCAAATGCGTAAAAATGCCCTGTGAAATCCTAAGGCCTCTTTCACACGGGCGTTGCGGGTGCACTCCGTCAAACAGTGCGGGTGCGTTGCGGGAATCGCCGCGATTTTTCCCTGTGAGTGCAAAGCGCTGTCATGCGTTTTGCACGCGCGGGAGAAAAATCGGCACTTTTGGTACCCAGACCCGAACCTGCACTTCTTCACAGAAGTGTATGTTCGGGTCAGAAATTGTCCCTTGGCCATCTTCTTAATGTTTAAACCGGTGCAGAATGGGTTAAAAATAATAAACTAATAATAACTTACCTGTTCCATTTGATCGCGAAGCCCGGCATCCTCTCCATTAGCTTGGACCTGTGAAATGGACCTGTGATGATGTCACAGCATCACATGGCCCAATCACCTGCTCCATCACTATGGTGATGGAGCATGTGATTGGTCCATGTGACCATGTGACATCATCACAGGTCCTTTTCCTACTAGCAAGCTAACGGAGAGGATGCCGGGCTTCGCGATCAAATGGAACAGGTAAGTTATTATTAGTTTATTATTTTTAACCCATTCTGCACCGGTTTAAACATTAGGAAGATGGCCAAGGGTATTATTTTACATTATAACCATGTTATAATGTGAAATAATACAGAACCGGTTACACATCCCGATGGTTGCAAAGCAACCATGCGGGAACATCGCAAAGCATCTGCACTTGCTTGCGGATGCTTGCGATTTTCCCGCAGCCCCATTCACTTAAAAACGCAGAAGATAGAGCATGCTGCGATTTTCACGCATCGCAAAAGTGATGCGTGAAAATCAACTGTCATGTGCACAGCCCCATAGAAGTGAATGGGTCCGGATTCAGTGCGGGTGCAATGCGTTCACATCACGCATTGCACCCGCGCGGAAAACTCGCCCGTGTGAAAGGGGCCTAAAGGTACTCATGGGAATTAGTGCCCCTTTGCGCATCTTGGCTGCAAAAAAGTGTCACACATGTGGTATCGCCGTACTCAGGAGAAGTAGGGCAATGTGTTTTGGGGTGTATTTTTATATATACCTATACTTTGTGTGAGAAATATCGCTGTATACAAAGTTGTCAATTTACAGAGATATTTCTCTCACCCAACATGGGTATATGTAAAAATACACCCCAAAACACATTGCCCTACTTCTCCTGAGTACGGCGATTCTGCACCTACCATTATCATTAAGGCCTTTTTCACACGGGCGTTGCGGGTGCACTCCGTCAAACAGTAAAAAAATAAAAAATAATGCTTTTTATGAATATTGAGTTTGAGAAAATGACCCCTGATGGAAGTATTTGCTACTGACATCTATGTTCCTAAGTCAAATGTATCATCAGCGGCAGGAACAAAGTAGGAGGGAGGCCCTTACAGGAATGTAAAACCAAATGGGGCCATTTATCAAACTGTTGTAAAGTAGAACTGGCTTAGTTGCCCATAGCAACCAATCAGATTCCACCTTTCATTTTCCAGATGGAAATGAAAGTTGGAATCTGATTTGTTGCTATGGGCAACTAAGCCAGTTCTACTTTACACTAGTTTTATAAATGACCCCAAAAGTCCTTTATTTGCTTGTATAGACAAGCAGGGATCTGTGCAGACACGTGTAAGGCCACAGACTTTATTCCTGTTGTTCTGTACCACATTATTGCAGAGAACCATTGGATTGTATGAGTTTCCCCTCTCCGCACCCTCACAAGCAACAATCAGTGCCGCACTACTGACCCCCAAGACAGTGTCAGCCAAAATTTAGTTTGTATGCTGACAATACAAACTAACAGCTCATTTCTCAGCTTTAGGCCCCATGCAGACATATGTATTTTCGGTTTGCATCCCACCCGTGTTTTTTTTTTTCGCGGATCGTTCATCATAATGGGGCTGCAAAAGTTGCGAACATTACACCGTGTGCTGTACCCGCCAGCAAAAAATATAGAGCATATCCTATTCTTGTTCTTTTGTGGCCAAGGGTGGGACATTTCTAGAAAGTTGCATTTTGCCTGTGGAGAGCCGGCTGTTGCTATTTGCTGATTAAAAAAAGAGAAAAGAAATGACGACATGCACGTGGCCAGGATCCATGTTTTGCGGATCTGCGGCTTGTGAAACACACACAGTTGTGTGCATGTGGCCAAACCGTGGAGATGGGTCAGCAAAACGTGGGAGCCATTCAAAAAACGGCACCATACCTGTCCATTGGTTGCATCTGATTCAAGTGAATAGAACTGAGCTGCAATACCACATACCACCTGTTAACAGGTGTGGCACTGTTTTAGGACAGCGCTTTATTGACAGCCCCGATGTACTTTTGGAGGCTTAGGTAAGGCGGCTGAATACTAAGCAGACGCACACGGCTGCATTGCCTATATGGACAATACAGGAAGGAAGTGTGACTATCCAGCATGGTCGCCTCCTGCAAAGTATTTAAAACTGCTACAACATTTCGTAAAACTCTAAGAAACATTGTCTTCTACAGACTTTCCATCTAGTTAATGAGCTAAAGTAAAAGACATTTTTGTCAAAGGGTCTGTCCAGGATTTGAACAGGGGGCTTTCTTAGTTCAGAAATTGCGCCACCTTTGACCATGTCCTGCATCTGGTATTACAGCTCATTCCAGTGGACCCTTTTCTCTAATGCTGAACAACCCCTTTAATGACGGTGAGGGCCGAGGACAGTGGTGTTTCAGTATAGTTAAAGGGTGTTTCCCAGCAGCAAGCACCCTCTCCTATTTTGAAATGTTCCCCGTAGGTTGCTCGTAAGAAAACTGACAGTATGTTGGTATGATTTCTATTCCAGGCCTTGATGAGGAGCAGAAGGTAGAGTTCCACGAGCACATATTCCTGGAAAAGTATTTGGAAGACTTTCCAAGGCATGGACCGATCAGACATTTTATGGAGCTGGTCATCTGTGGTCTTTCTAAAAACCCATATCTTACTGTCCAGCAGAAGAAAGATCACATAGATTGGTTCCACGATTACTTCCACAAAAAAGAGGATCTTCTGAGAGAAGGTGATGTCTACGTTAACTGAACAGGACACAGAACTGGAGGCGCTTCCAGGCTTTCAGCTCATAATTTTGCAGAACTATCCATACTTGGACCCTAAGAAACTTTCCATCTGAATTCTTGTGAAATATTGTTTAAGTAATAAAATTATAGAATATTATAGAATTTGATGTGTGTGTATCTTTTGAAACATGGATTCCTGGGTTTTCCAATTTAGGTGAATGCCATCCTATTCTACATGTTGGTAAGTGGATCATGCTTAGTATTCTGCTCCTTGCATGCAGTTGAGGGTCATGTAATTCTTGAAAATAGACTTTAGGGTGCCTTTAGAGGGTACGAGTTGAGAATTGCATTTCCATAGAAGAGCCAAGACTTGATTAGAGAGTAGAAGAGGGGCGTAGTGATGGTAAGACTCCATTCACATGACCGTATGTTGTACGCAAAAAAAACGGATCCGTGTCCGCAAAAAAACGTTTTGCATTCCGTTTTTTTGCTGATCCATAGACTTCAATAGGGCCATGTCCTATTGAAGTCTATGGATCAGCAAAAAAACGGAATGCAATCCGTTTTTTTGCGGACACGGATCCGTTTTTTTGCGGACAACATACGGTCGTGTGAATGGAGCATGTGTAGGTGGTTACCCTCAAATCTGTAAAGAAATATGAACAGCAACATCATTGTAAGCTTTTGGTGACGGTCTCTCACCTGTGCCAGCATCTATTCGATGTATTGAGTCTTGTCCTGTCTGTCCCGTGCCACCCCTCCACCCCCACTGACCATACTTTCCTGCAACTGCAAGCAACTGTTTTTCAGAATGTAAATGGCGATACAAACTGTAAAGCGGCTCTTTCACCAGCATCAACCCTATTAAACCAGACAAACTCCTGGTAGGGTTCATCATGCTGATTAAAACAATACCTTTCTTTTGTCAGTATGCTGAACAGCTGCAGATAAATCCGTGTTTTTATTTATATGCAAATGAGAAGTTCGGGCACCAGGAAGCGAGCTGAATCCTTTGAGCACTGCTTTGTAAAACCCCCTGCTCTGCACAATCCCCCCTCCCCTATTGATTGACGGGCTGGACATCCTGAGGGCAGAGCTGTGTCCTAGCATCTACATATCATATACTCTATGTTCTATAGCTTTACCACACTGAGATCTGCTCAGAAAGCTCATCTACATATTACTGCTTTATTCACAGGCAGAATATATGATTATAAAGACACCAGTAATATGTGTTAGCTCATAAGCATAGAAAAAACACATATAACTATGTGGTAATGCTATAGATTTGTGTTAAATGTATGTGGTTTTATGTAGAGATCCTGGCACTTCCAGTTTTTTTTTCAGATATATATTTTTTTCTTCTACATTTAACCCATAATAAAAGTCTATTGAGGTAATTTATTAAGACTGGCAGTTTAGACGCTGGTCTTAATAACCCTGCGCTGGCACTTGATGCGCCTAAGTTATGTAGAGGCGCCGGCCTCCACATAACTTAGGCGCTGACCATGCACCTTGCTTAAATCTACACCAGCTCCCTTGCTGGCTTAGATTTAAGTCATTTTCTACCAAAACAGGCTTAGAAAATGATAACCTAAGGCAGGCCCACTTTATGGGAAACGTAGCGGATTCGGCCACAAATCCAGTTTGCGACTGAATCTGAGACAAAAGTACGCCAAAAATTAGAGTACTTTGCTTCATAAATGACCCCCTATATCCTTATCGTAGTGAGAATAATGTTTCTAGGATTAGACCGCTAATAAATATTTCTAGTTTCTCTATAATCCTATATTGTGCCTATGAATAAACCAGTAATAGTTTTCAGGTTTCTAAGCAAAAAAAACTCAATATAGTAAGGCCTTTATTTTATGCACTTATATAGCGCTGGTATATTCTACAGCGCTTTACAGACAATCTAAGTTCCCTATCAGTATGTCTTTGGCGCTTGGGAGGAAACTGGAGAACCCGGAGGAAACTCGCACAAACACGGGGAGAACATACAAACTCCATGCAGATGTTGTCCTTGGACTGTTTCGAACCCAGGATCCCAGCGCTGTGAGACACCAGGTCTAACTACTGAGTGACCGTGCTGCCCATTATTGTTATTATGTGATTATATAATAACAATTATAGTATAGCCTTCTATGGGTCTTAGCATGTCTAGCCCTGTCAATCAAGGGGAAGGGGAGTGTGCAGAGCACAGGAGGTGTTACATAGCGGTTTGTCACAGGGAGAAAATGGAGCAGTACTCCAGATATCCACTCAAGGATCGGTAAAAGGGGAAATGGCACCGCTATAGCCTTTCAATTGCAACACACTGTTGGCGGTGCTCAAAGGATTCAGCCCTGCCTCCTGATGTTTGGACTTCTCATTTGCATATGAATACACGCTCAGATTTCTCTGCAGCTCTTTATCATACAGACAAAAGAAAGGTATAGTTTTAATCAGCATGATGCACCCTACAGGCAGTATGTCTGGTTTAATAGGGTTGATCCTGGTGACAGAGCCGCTTTAACCTGCTGTCTGAAAGGCTTTTTGTTGATTAAGGGTCCGTTCATACGTCCGTGTGTGTTTTGCGGATCCGCAAAACATGGAAACCGGCGATGTGCGTTCCGCATTTTGCGGACCGCACATCGCCAGCACTCTCATAGAAAATGCCTTTTCTTGTCCGCAATTGCGGACAAGAATAGGACATGTTCTATTTTTTTCGGGAACGCGATTGCGGACCCAGAAGTGCTGATCCGCAATTGCGTACCCAGCCGGGACATTGTCTGTCCCCATTGAATCTAATGGGTCCGTGTGAATGGACCCTAAATCATCTGGACAAATATGCAAGCCAAGGTTTCGTTTGGGCCCCAAGGGATCGTCCGCCTGGGCCTAGGCTCTGACACCTTAATGGGCCCCTAGTACAACAAGTTGGGCCAAAGGTTTAGAAGAAGTCAACGCGCACAATTGTAACCTATGTAATAGAGGTGTTCCAGCTGTAACCCATTTCAGCACTGTTTGTTTCCCATTAACACCATGAAGTTGCCAACACCCCACAGACGCATTTTTTCAGCGAGACTAATCAATATTTTCTTGTTTCAAAAATTGGCCTCCACACATAAACATTTGGTAGAAATTGACTGTTGATGAAAGGTATTGATGCAAACTGATATGACTTTCTAGAATAACTACAGCCATTGGAACACAATAAGAACACGCAGCTGGGTATAACTTCCGTGCAGGAGCACTCCTGTCAGTACATGCAATGCATAGAATTTTTTAAATCGAAGCCTGTTTATTCTGTACTTGATGTGCACTTGTACATTTGCCATAACTGTGATTGTCGTATACTTTAATTTTTATTCTCATACGAAAAAAATAAATAAGATCTGATTTAAAAAAAAAAAACAAGCCTGATGACTAAAGATTTTGGGGCCTTTTTTAAAGACATTTGTATACCTAATCTCAGGAATCTTGTTTAAAGAAGACCTTTCATGGGTCCGAACATTGTAAAATAACTATCTGGACATGTAGAGCGGCGCCCAGGGATCTCACTGCACTTACTATTATCCCTGGGCGCCGCTCCGTTCGCCCGCTGTTGCCCCGTTACCTTCTCCCGCTCTGTATGGTAATTGCTACTAACTTCGCAACAGGGCGGAGACATCAGCTTCTCTCCCTGGCTGTAGCGCTGTCCAATCATAGCACAGAGCTCACAGCCTGAGAGTTTTTTTTCTCCCAGGCTGTGACGCTCAGCGCTGCGATTGGACAGCGCTACAGCCAGGGAGAAGGAACGCCCAGGGAGAGAAGCTGATGTCTCCGCCCTGTTGCGAAGTTAGTAGCAATTACCATACAGCGCGGGAGAAGGTAACGGGGCAACAGCGGGCGAACGGAGCGGCGCCCATGGATAATAGTAAGTGCAGTGAGATCCCTGGGCGCCGCTCTCCATGTCCAAATAGTTATTTTACAATGTTTGGACCCATGAAAGGTTCTCTTTAAATCTACTCACTCGTGCCTACAGGTTCTTAGCAGTGATATTGGGGGACTTGCTTTGCATACCTGGCCAGTTTACAAGTGACTCTTTGAAGGATTCTGCATGGTCAACAGTTCCCTCTATCTTTTTAACCCCTTAAGGATGCTGCCTAGATTGGTATTCTGGTTAAATCCATTTCTGTGGGAGTTCCGGAGATAACTAAGCACTTGCACTTGAAATGCATGGTGTGGCTGCGCGCATGCCCGAATGGTTGCTCCGTTCATTTCAGGGGGCTCCACAGGATACCAGGTCTCCGTTCTCATGATCGGTGGGACCACCATGAGCAAAACTTTTGTTTTTCCATCAGCATAGTCGTATGAGGGCTTGTTTGTGGGTATTGTGCCGGTCAGTCCAATTACACCAGTACGAGATTTTTGTTTTTGCATGCTCAAAGCTCTTTTTCTTAAAAAATGTATTTTTTTTTTGTGTTGTTGCAAAGACCCAAAACATTTTTATGTATTTTACTTTTTGATGGCTTTTTATTGCAGTTTTTGTTAGGTGGAATGAACAAAATCCAGCAATTTTGGCATTTAAAAAAAATATATTTTACGCTGCTCCCAAGAACAGGAGTCTCGTGTTTGCCAATGTGAATAAAGCAGTGTTTGCTCATGTCCGCTGCATTCAACTCTATGCCAGAGACAGCTGAGAGTTGAATGGGATTGGGCAAACTTGGGCAGTTCTTGTGATCTACGGGGGTCTCATCGGTTGGACCCCCGTTGGTTAGACACTTATCTGCTTTCATGTGGGAACCTCGCTTTTTAACACTGCAGGTATACAGCCAATTCTGATGGGGGAAAGTTGTCCATGTATTACTCAGATGGCTTGAGAGTGAGGTGTTCCTACAGAGGGGTCCTGAGCCAGATGTTCTCTGACATCTGTGGCAAACAAAGACATCGAGACATTCGCCTTAAAAAAACATAATTTTTTTTTTAAAGTTTGACCTAAAAACAGTACATTGACCCCAAGCCAAATCCCCTTGCGTGTAGTGGCTCCTGGGCATGTCATTTTTGGAGAGACTTTGTCACTCTTGTGCTCTGATCCCTACAGCTAATTCTTGCTATTTAATTGCTTTCCTGATGATTAACATTTCTTTTCAGAGAGGAAACCATTTAAATGAGATCGTGAACATCATTATTTTATATAATTCTGTGCTAATGACTCAGGATTGGAGGCTTATCAGCTGTTCTGTGGTTGTTAATTGAGTTGGCTCTGCAGTTCTCTTACATCAGGTCTCTCACTTATGTGGACTAATGCACAATTGTCTAATGATCGCACCCCCAGTGCCGATCGCACTGTGCTTAGTCTTCGACAGGCATGCCCAACCTGCAGCCCTCCAGCTGTTGTAAAACTACAACCCCCACCATGCCCTGCTGTAGGCTGATAGCTGTAGGCTGTTCAGGCATGCTGGGAGTTGTAGTTTTGCAACAGCTGGAGGACCACAGGTTGAGCATGCCTGGTCTATGACAACGCACTTGTATTTGAGGTAGGGCGTAATGCTTATGAACGCTTCTCTGCAGTCATCTCATTATTGCCACAGACAGGATTACACTGACCGATAACACCTCTGTTATAAAGTTGGGACAAACACAGGATCCACAACTCACAATAGGAGACAACTCATCCCCTCCCTGCACAATGACCCCCGCACAGGTAACAGAGCATGCCTGCAGTCTGCATTATACGGTTCTGTGTCCTATCTGCAGTATCACATCATGATATACACCTCATCTGCTGCAGACCTCATTTATGAAAATGAGGCTGCTACCAATTAAAGGGGTATTCCCATCACAGACAATGGGGGCATATCGCTGGGACCCGCACCTACGCCGAGAATGGAGCGGGGAGAGTTGTGGCTGGAGGACCCCGGGTTTTCGCGGGGTCCAGACACCGCCAAGCGCTCTCTCGATACAAGTATATGGGAGCACACTGAGCTTGCGCGACCACCGCCCCCATTGATTTCTACGTGGCCGACAGAAATAGCTGAGCCAGAGCTCTGCTATTTTCGGTGGCACCAAAGGAATGAATGGAGGGCAGCTGGCAGCTGAACGTAGGTACAGTTCCTAGCGATATGCCCCAATTGTCTGTGATGGGAATACCCCTTTAATCATTAATGGACAGGTAGCTCCCCTTACTCTTCAGAATGGGGTAGCCAGACATCTTGGCATTACAGGTCAGTTTCCATATGGAAAGTGTAGATGAGCTGGGGCAGATTGGCCATAAACCCTACAAGGAATTTTCCCGGTGGGCCGATGCCCTTAGGGCCACCCTAGCCCTCCTCACTGCCGCCGGCTTGGTACATACTACTAGGGGTACAATAGAGGTGATTATTAGAGGTAGTCCAGGCAGCATGCTGAAGGTACGGTTGGCTTGGTGTTGTGGCCCATATTCTGCCTCCCATATCCATATTCGAAACATTTGGAGGAGGAGAGAACGTGACAGCCCTTGATGACCACCACAGAGGGACAGATTCTGGAGAGGTATTTTTGGTTCTGTGGTATGGTATTCTGAGCACCACCTTCTGTCGCTTTGGACCCACCTACAACGTTGGGACCACTTTATTTTTTTCCAATCTGCTCCTGTACATGAGATTTGTGTAATCCCATATACTTTGCTGGTACTGTACTACACTGCGGTTTTTCTGCACATATTCCTCAATGTGTGCAGGTGGCCTTTGGGTGTTTGTTACACACCAGGGTTCAGCAAACTTCGGCACGCCAGCTGCTGTGAAACTACAACTCACAGCATGCACACTGTAACTCCCATAGAAGTGAAAGGAGAATTCTGGGAGTTGTAGTTTCAGAACAGCTGGAGTGCTGGAGGTTGCTGATCCCTGTTATACACGGTCTATATACAGTCTAGTGGTTGTAAATGGCATACTTACCGACTGAAGTTGGTAAATTCAGGACAGATAGGCCCTGCCCTTGGAAACCCCCCCAATCTGTCTCTGAAAATTTGTGTTATAATGTGCACACTTTTGGAAAAAGATAGCCATGTTTTTCCAATACAATCCCTTTTATATATGCCTCTACATATTATATAGTGAAGGGGGCTCTTCAGTTGCTTCATTGCTGTACACTGATCCAGCACCTTGTAGTACAGTAGTTCCTCCTTGGTTGCCATGCTGACTGGAGCGTTACGCTTTCCGCTTGTATACCATGGTTACTGGAGCCTCCAGGTGAAAGGGTCAGTCATAGAGCGTGGAGCTTATTACCCAGTGTTTTTTTTTTTAAATAATGGAAACCCATTGAAAGTGTATGAGCGATGAGAGCGTGCTCGTGACCGGAGAAAACTGAAATACTCTGTGCCATACAGAGTGCCTAGAAGTGTTTCTCCAGAGCAGCGTTGTCACGTGTTACCATGTGAAAAAATGGTGACTGCAAAATGTTAACCCACAGTGGTAAAGTACTTACTGCTTAGTGTAGAAAGAAATTAATATGGAGAATCTCAAAATGAATACTCACCCCTTCCCAGGAAATTAGGCCGGTTTCAAATGGCCATTATTCTTAAAGGTGTTGTCTCACTTCAGAAAATAGAATTTATCATGTAGACAAAGTTAAAGGGGTTGTCCAGGCTTTTTCAATTGATGTCCTCTACTGAGGATAGGTCATAAATGTTAAAGGGGTTGTCTCATCATGGACAATGGGGGCATATCGCTATGATATGCCCCCATTGTCTTATAGGTGCGGGTCCCACCGTTGGGACCCGCACCTATATCGAGAACGGAGCCCCACAAGTGAAGGAGGGTGCACTGCTCATGCGCAGCCGCCCTCCATTCATTTTCTATGGGGCCGGCGAAAATAGCCGAGTGCAGGCTCAGCTATTTCCATCCGCCCTATAGAAATGAATGGAAGCGGGGGCCACGCATGCGCGGTACGCTCCCATTCACTTCTATGGGGAGCCGGCTTGGTGGTGGCTGGACCGGAGTCCTCCAGCCACCACCTTGTGGGGCTCCGTTCTCGATAAAGGTGGGGGTCCCTCCCAGCGGTGGGACCCGCACCTATAAGACAATGGGGGCATATCCTAGCGATATGCCCCCATTGTCCATGATGAGACAACTCGTTTAGTACAAGGCACTAATTTATTGTGATTGTCCATATTTATTTTTCTATCATGTTATGCACTGCTTGAGTGCAGAGGTGGCTGGGACAGAAGCTACTGTGCATGTATGCCTATGTGCGCTCCCACCATCCCGGCTACCTGAGGGGCCCATGCTTTTTGCTATAGTGTGCAAGCACGACCACTGCTGCTGGATTTCAGGAGTGGTGGTAACCATGGATACGAGCAGTGTACAATGTGATGAAGAATGAATCCAGCCAGCAAAGGAGGCAATATGGACGACCACAATACATTAGTAAGTGCCTTGTATTAACTTTCTCTACATGATATATGCCATTTGCTGAAGTGAGACAACCCCTTTAATAGGGTTTGTCATAAAACATATTCTACATTTTCAAACCAGCACTTGGATCTGAATCTTTTTGTAATTGCATGTGATTAAACATTTAGTAAAGCCAGTGAGATATTCAATAAAATGTATCCGCGTAGCGCCTCCTGCTGTCTGTTCTATTCCTTTTTTATTTTGTCCGTCTTCCTGAGCTGATCGAACACACTCAGTTTATGTTCTGTTTGAAACTGTGGCAGTTGCAGGGATAGAGCTGCATCAGAAAGGGCACGCCCCTGAGCTGCCAGGCTGAAGAAAATCTAGCAGAGCAATATATGGGGAGATCTCTGGACCCATGTGCGTTACATGACTGTTTCTTGCAGGACACCATACTGCATAAGGTGTCCTTGACTGCAGAGACATGGTGGGAGAATTGGTAAAGGGGTCAGCAATGCCGGGTGCTTCCCTTTCTCAAGTTGTCATGGCATGGCCCCTTTGATTTCCTGGGAGTAGTAGTGTATGTCCCCTTCCTCCCCTGCCGTCATGGAGCAGCCCTGCTCACAAGAGGCTTATAAGCCCGTCCTTGGCGGGAATCAGCCCCTTTTCCGTCTTTCCTGAGGAACGTTCCGACCTCCAGCCCCCTTTTCAGTTCATTACTATTTTGCTTTTTATGCCGTGTGTTACTCTGTTTTATAGTCTGCTATTCTTATGATGAAGTCACAAATGGCGGTCAGGTGTTTGGAGATAATGGATGGAGTTGAGGGTTGACTTGCCCACCAGGAGTCCAGTGGTGGGCATTCCAATTCAGGCATTTTGGGAGATATATATTTTACTTTAAGATATGCATAATGGTATTTATCATGAAAATAAAGCTGTGACCGACCTCCGTCCAACAAAGGTTCATTGGTAGACTGTGTCTTTGTTTTGGGAAGGGGGGTAGGCATGGTTGGAGAATTAGGGTTTTAGTTCTCTGCAGTCTGCTTTGTTAGAAAGGTATTGTCATGTCCTATATGATGTCTGATTTTCATTTTTTACATCAATCATGTCATAACCCCTTTTAAAGTCTTTAATACAGCCACAGAACCTGGATGGTGATTTAAGTTTAGTTTAGCATAACCATGAGGAAGCTTGAAACCAGCCTAGCTGGGTACTGCCAAAATGGTCGAGAACCTTCGGGGATCAGCCAAAACCAAGATAAAAGTGAGGATACAAGGAGACGAGCACCAATTATCATTTCTCATACAGTGCTAAGCACAGCACTTAACATGAATCTATTTTCAAGTAAATGAGGACATTCTGAAGAAAGATCATACCGTATGATCTTCAGGTCAAGGCATATGGTCGTCCTTCAGGGGTGGTCTGGCAACTTAAAGTGGCCCTGGAAAAAATCTAAAAGGGGCCCAACCAAATTGATAGAAGGTGAGGCAACACGAGTAGGCAGGGTCAGCCATACCCTCTGCAGTGTAGGTCGGAGGCCTCTTCCAGCCTGAGGCCTTAAATGCCTGTGTCATCTGTACACTGCTTCATAGGCTTCAAGCCTAGTGGCCTAGTTCCTATGAGGGTCAACGACAGGCTAGGAAGCCACGGGCTCCTCTGCCCGCCACAGTGTTCAGCTGTTTCACTGTCCAGATAATGGTGATAACAGTTAAATTGTGGCGCTCGGCTGGGTTCATAAGTACCTGATCCTCCCATAGTTTATTAACACTGAGAGTGTCAGATCGTTACATACCTAGCAGCAGTGGCGTAACTAGAAATGACTGGGCCCCACAGCAATTTTTTGAATCCTTGGCAGACAAAACTACTCAGTAGTTGAGGTGATGGGGACACCATGCTTGTAGATGACAATATGAAATGAAATTATAGTGAGAATTCATGGAAGAATGTCCAATTGGACGAGCAGTGTGTAATTCAGTGAAGGAATTCACATCTGCTTGGGACAAACCCAAAAGTATTCTAAGTATGAAAAAATTCAAGAAGAGAACATGGTGTGAATTTCCACAAATGTTTGGAAAGTAGAACTAAGGGAAGTCCCACCCAGGTCCCATCTGGCTTCAATATCAATATTAGTTGCATTTCATATGACACAGGAAAATAACAGATAACATTTCTCACAGCAGAATATAAAGAACAAATATGGGTGGGTATGTACCAAAAGATATATTGTATTCATAAACAGTACCTATGTGAGCTATGTGTACTACATATATGGATAATGTATTTGGTGTGAGGTTCTTAGTTCATTTGTAAGATGGAACTCAGTGGTTGGGGTGTTCTGAGTAAGTAGGAACCATATCCAGTGCGATACTTAAAGCATTAGGAAGATTTGAAATTCAAATAGAAGCGTTACCTCCACCGATCCCTCAATGCTACTTCATTCCCCATTGCTTCCTACTTCCTGCCCCGATTCAACACACTGGAAGGCCTCCTCAGCCAATCACTAGCCGAGGCAGGTTACCGCTAAGGCTGAATAGTTCTTTCCTGGCATTTCTGGTTTGCCCAGCTTGGACAAAAAGTGGAGGACAGTGAGGACCAGTGGAGATGAGTTAGGTTTACTTTTTTATTTATAACCCTTTGTGACCTGTTTAAAAAAAAAACAAAAAAAAACATCTAATAAAGTATATAAAAAATGATAGGCACACCTCTTAATAAAACTGACTAGGTAGACACCTAATGATATTTCACCAAATTTATTAAATAAGAAACTGATTTAAAAAATTTGGTGAAATATCATTAGGTGTCAACCTAGTCAGTTTCATTAAGAAGTGTGCCTATAATTTTTTTATATACTTTATTAAATCACCTATATTGGCTTACATGAGCTTTTAGATACAGCACCCCCTTTTTTGCCCATAGTCTGATTGGGTGAGCCATTTCACTATTGTATAAAAAATCATCTACCTTGAAAACCCCTTTAAAGCGGTCTAAGGTATTAATAGAGGAATATGGCTGCTAAGAAAAGCTGTGCCCCCGCTGGTCACCTTGTAGCCCTCATTTTAACCCTATTTAA
This sequence comes from Bufotes viridis, assembly GCA_033119425.1. NCBI lineage: Eukaryota > Metazoa > Chordata > Amphibia > Anura > Bufonidae > Bufotes > Bufotes viridis. The sequence goes on from CM065591.1 coordinate 449,446,650, forward strand.
CCATCATTATTATATGAACATCAGCTGCCAGAGATAATTCAGAGTGCCGCAAGAGGGTAAACCAAAATATACATAGGACAATTGTTATTTGAGCCCTGTAAGGTTTATATTACTGTTGCTATCCTTTGTCTCTGGTATACAAAAGTGAGGAAAAGATCTGAATACCTTTCTAGCATGATGCTCTCTATATAAGATAATACTAATAACTATTACTGTAAGGAAATATTATGGTCACGGTCCAGAACCACAACCGGCAAACCCAGAAATCCAGGGACCCAGGTTACCTCTGTGAAATAAGGTAGCAGAAAACTGGTGTAAGTTTGCCAGAAGCAGACCTATCAGAATGACCGGGGTGCAAAGAGTTGTAGACAAGCCAAACAGGGTGAGAACCAGAAGAGACAGGGTTAATCCAGAAACAAGCCATGATCAGTATAAGGTACAAAAAAACAGAGGTACTTCTATGCGTAATATAAAAAATGAAAACCTGACATCTTACAGGGTATGGCAGTTTCACAAACTTAGAACCAGCCATGTACCTCACATGGATCCAGAGATCTGCCCATTTGTTAGCTCTACTAGATTTATTTCAAGCTGGCAGCTCAGGGGGCACATCCTTTCTGTTGCAGCAGGATGGAACTGAGCATGTATGTCTACCTTATTGAGCAGGAGAGAGAATTTAGAAAATGGGCAAACAGCAGGTGGCGCTATACAGATAGAGTTCAGTGAATAACTCAGTGGCTATACTAACATTTTAATCATGTGCAAACACAAAAGTATCCAGATCCAGGTGCTGGTTCAAAAAATGTAGAATATTTTTTGTGGGTCAACCACTTTGAAGAACAGCTGTCACGACTCCTGACATGCTTGTTTTAATAGTTTCATGCATTCCCCCTGTACTAACACCTCTGGAACATCTAGTCCTATGGATCTATGTTGTGCCAGTCCTCTATTATTTCTACTAAAATTTATGAATAAATTGCTAGCAGTCTGCAGGAAGGGTACAGAGGGGTGGTAACCAGGTGGGACAATCTGACTCTACCAGTCAGTGCTGCCATTGTCAGACTGTACAGAAACACCCTCCCCAACTGGTAACACCCCTCTGTACCCTTACTGCATACTGCTAGTAATTCAGTCATAAATTCTAGTAGAAATAATAGAGGAATGGCACAACAAAGAGCCATAAAAATAGATGTTCCAAAATTGGTTTTAGATGAGGAATGCATGTATCTATTAACCACTTCCGCCCCCCTAGCTTAAACACCCTTAATGACCAGGCCACTTTTTACAATTCTGCACTACACTATATTCACCGTTTATTGCTCCGTCATACAACTTACCACCCAAATGAATTTTACCTCCTTTTCTTCTCACTAATAGAGCTTTCATTTGGTGGTATTTCATTGCTGCTGACATTTTTACTTTTTTTGATATTAATCAAAAATTACCGAAATTTTTGCAAAAAAATGACATTTTTCACTTTCTGTTGTAAAATTTTTCAAATAAAACTACATTTCTATATAAATTTTTCTCTAAATTTATTGTTCTACATGTCTTTGATAAAAAAAAATGCAATAAGTGTATATTTATTGGTTTGGGTAAAAGTTATAGTGTTTACAAACTATGGTGCAAAAAAGTGAATTTCCGCACTTTGACTTTCTGAGCACCTGTCATGTTTCCTGAGGTACTACAATGCCCAGACAGTAGAAACACCCCACAAATGACCCCATTTCGGAAAGTAGACACCCTAAGGTATTCGCTGAGGGGCATAGTGAGTTCATGGAAGTTTTTATTTTTTGTCACAAGTTAGCGGAAATGGAATTGTTTTACAAAGTCTCATATTCCACTAACTTGTGACAAAAAATTAAATTTTACATGAAGTCACCATACCCCTCACGGAATACCTTGGGGTGTCTACTTTATAAAATGGGGTCACTTGTGGGGTATTTATACTGCCCTGGCATTTTAGGGGCCCCTAAAGCGTGAGAAGTAGTTTGGAATCCAAATGCGTAAAAATGCTCTTTAAAATCCTAAAGGTACTCATTGGAATTAGGGCCCCTTTGCACATCTTGGCTGCAAAAAAGTGTCACTCATGTGGTATCGCCGTACTCAGGAGAAGTAGGGCAATGTGTTTTGGGGTGTGTTTTTACATATACCCATACTGTGTGTGAAAAATATCTCTGTAAATGACAACTTTTTTCATTTTTTTATACAAAGTTGTCAATTTACAGAGATATTTCTCTCACCCAGCATGGGTATATGTAAAAATACACCCCAAAACACATTGCCCTACTTCTCCTGAGTACGGCGATACCACATGTATGACACTTTTTTGCAGCCAAGATGCGCAAAGGGGCCCTACTGGGGCTTTACTGGTCTGCAGGACAACCCTTCCAGCATAGACCTGCACAGAGGTTTGGCTGGGCAAACTCCTGACAATCACTGCTTAAAATAAGCCAATTTATTATTCACATAGGACTGTAAAGCCCCACTTTCATCAAAGATTATTCCAGCGCCCTACTGGCAATCTCTCCAAGCTCACCCTTAATGATCACGTCTAAATGCTTATTGATCATTACAGAAATCTTGGTAATTATATAGTCACAGGAAGCAATGAACTCAGGTAAATTTTCTTTTCTTGGGTTGTGATGTATGTAGTGCGATGGTGTTTCCAAAGTGCAGTTCTATAGTGAAAAAATGGAGTAAAACAGTTTTTTCAATTAACACAGTATATTGTTATTTTGCACATGAAGGCTATGCCATTTGCTGAAGAAGAAATTCAGGATTTTATAAGATGTTGTTGGCATCTATCCAGGATATGAAAAAGTCACGAAAGGATAAATATACCAGATTCTGCAGTTTTAGAAATATCTTCTTTAAGGGTAATGAGTTGGCATGTTACGTTAAGGCCTAATTCACACATCTGCAAAATGGATCCGCATCCCTTCCGCAATTTTGCAAAAGGGTTGCAGACCCATTCATTTCAAAGGGGCAGGAATGGATGTGGACAGCACACTATGTGATGTCCGCATCCGCATTTCCACATCCGTGTTTCCGCATCCGCGTTTCAAAAATAGAACATGTCCTATTCTTGTCCGCAATTGCGGACAAGAAAAGGCATTCTCTATATAGTGCCAGCAATGTGCGGTCCGCAAAATGCGGAATGCACATTGCAGCCGTCAGTGTTTTGCGGATCGGTTTTTCCGTGTTTCCGTGTTTCCGCAAAACACACTACGGACGTGTGAATTAGGCCTAAGGGGTTTGTGCATGCTTGTAAGGCCTCATGCACATGGCCATTGCAGGCCGTGGTCGGTATTGTGGCCCGCAAACAGTGGGTCAGCAATTTGCGGGCACCAGCCGTGTGCTCAGGCCATCACAGATGTGGACCCATTCACTAAATTGTGGTCGCCAATGCACGGCCGTGTGCAAGAGACCTAAGAGTCCGCTGAATAGACAAAAACTACGATACCTGGCACAGCCCATGGACAGTAGTGGTTTAATGATGCCGCCTGTTTGCAAGACCAGGGTTCCTCAACTCCGGTCCTCAGGGCCGACCTACCGGTCCTGTTTTCAGGATTTCCTTAGTATTGAGCAGGAGATATAATTAGTGTCAGTGCATCAGGACTTACCCCAGGTATTCATTCTGTGGGATATTCTCAAATCATGACCGGTAGGTGGCCCCTGAGGACTGGAGTTGAGGATCACTGTACAAGACTGCAGAACTGGACACATCCTAGCTGTGGCAAATGATACTCAGATCGGGTGATGACTTGGTTCTTCCCCAAAAGCAAGTTGGTTCTTCCCCACTCTATCTTTGCCCCCAAGTCACGGCCCTCGACTCAGCTAAGATATGCCCTCCCCTCTGCCGACGAAGGGGGGAAAAAAAAGTACGGGAAGAACATCAGGTGAGCTGCGGGCGGGGGGAGTGCCTTTCTTCCCCTCAGTCAGTCACAGACATGTTGCCGGCTCTAGTGGCTGACTAGGGGTGAGAGAAGCCTGTCAGTCAGTTTGTGCCAGCAGCTCACGCTCAGACAACACATTGCTATTGAAAAGGAGGACATTGAGCCAGAAAACCAGACTGTATGGCCTAAAAACAGACATCTGGCCACCCTATACTCAGATATCAGTAGGGCTGAACTGCACAACAGCCGGATGGTGGATGACATGAACCGAATGAGGGTCCCGGAAGGAAGAGATGATCCAGCAATGGAGTGGAAGGCAGCTGAATGAGAGTGAACAGAGATGGAGAAATACTGAACTGACTGACCCTATCTGAATTCAGACTAGTAAGATCCAGAACCATGGAACAACACAGTATACAAATTTCAAGCAAAGCAACATGCTAAACTATATGGAAATACAGATTCCACAATACACAGAAAACACACTAGACTCTGTGGAGCTGAATATACACTAAACTAGAAAAAGATCAGTGTCATGTACTTACTTACCCATGGTCCCATGGCGAGTATGACTTTGCGAAAGCGGCTCATCATCCGAGTGACTGTCAGTGAACAGGTACGCCGGGAAAATCAGGCTCGGTGCCAGCATCCTGTGCGTGCTGTTGATACGGCTGATCAGCCTATCAGATAGCTGGGGCAATGGGCCAATCAGGTTCAGTGCCTGTGTCCCATGCTGCTTCACCATGGGATATTTAAACAGGTGATGGCTGACTGCAGCCACCTGTCATTGGTATTAGTTGCCTAACTAGCTTTCTAGACTGCTTGTAAACTCCTGGACCTCAGACCTTTGGATTGCCCTGACCTAGCCTATGACTACCAGTTCTGATATTCATGTTATCTCCTTGTTTTGATCCTGTATGTTATTTTGCCTTTGCCTTTGTCACTTGCTTTAGTTGTGACATTCTCTCTGATTTGGACTCTGGCTTGTAACTCACTCTGCATTTGGTTTCTGATTTGGTCTTTCTTGTTCTTGTCTGGTTTTGACCTAGTATGTCTGGCTACCCTTTTAGACTCTTAGGTCCTGTGCACTTAGTCAGGGTAGGGACTGTCACCCAGTTGGGGGTCACCATTTAGGGTGGATCATCCAAGTAAGTAGGGACAGTAGTTTAGGTAGAGGTCAGGTATGCACTGTTACCTACCTGATATGACATTCAGAGTAACAGAATCTGTGAAGAAAAGCACATGGTAATCATTATACCTGGCAACCAGACTAAAATCAGGCTTAGATATCAATAGACTAACAGTCAGCACTCCACCCTAATCAACCAGACCCCTGTTGTTCATAACAAGAAGTGTTGTTTTTGCGGAAAAAGCAGACCAGTTTTTCCTCATCTTTAGGGTCCATTCACACGTCCGTGTGTGTTTTGCGGATCCACGGATCCGCGGACCTGCAAAACACGGACATCGGTGATGTGCGTTCCGCAATTTGCGGACCGCACATCGCCGGCACTCTCATAGAAAATGCCTTTTCTTGTCCGCAATTGCGGACAAGAATAGGACATGTTCTATTTTTTTCGGGAACGCAATTGCGGACCCGGAAGTGCGGATCCGCAATTGCGGACCCGGCCGGGACATCGTCTGTCCCCATTGAAACTAATGGGTCCGCAATTCCGTTCCGCAAAATGCGGAATGGAATTGCGGACGTGTGAATGGACCCTTACCAGGTGCAGTGAAAAAGCCATGTAAATTGGCAAGTAGAAAAAAAACTGTTAAAGAGGTAAATCCAGTCCTACCTGTGAGCAGCATGTTATAGAGCAGGAAGAGCAGAGCAGATTAATATATAGTTTTGTGGGAAAAGATTTAGCATAACTTTTATTTATTTAAAAGGGTCGTTCATAATATGAGGGTCTTTTGGAAAACCTCCCCTTGTGGCTGGACCTGCAGAGGCAAGCATACTTACCTGCTCCCTGCCACTGGGTCCTGGATCCTTCACTTTCCTGCGGCCACTTCAGCACTGTGGTACCTAACTGTCAACATCCGGTTTGATGCTGCTACAGTCAATGACTGGCTGCAGATGAGATCTGTACCCCTTGTTGTCACTAGACCAACTGACGTGACACAAGGGATCAGGTCAACACTTCGGCAGCAGGGGAGCAAAGGAGCTGGAACCCAGCGGCAGGGAGCAGGTGAGTATGTTTCCCTCTGCAGGTCCGCATGAGGGGAGGTCTGCAGAAAGACCCCCATTTCTTTGCTTTGGAGTCCAGTGTGCTGTCCTAAGAGTGATTGACAGCTGTCTGTGTATACACTTTCATACAGGGAAGGCTGTCAACCACTGTATACAACTGCCCACTTGCCTCTGAAGTACAGAAAGAGCAAGGATTTAAGTGGATAAATATATATGATGAATCTTTTCCTGCACATATGGCTATATCTACTCAGCTCCTACTACTCTATAATATGCTACCAAGAAATCAGATACCATGTGCAATGTTCCCTTCTCTAAACAAAGAATACAGATTTAGTGTTACGGTTAGGTGCATCTTAGTTTTTAGTGTCTAAATGAAAGGATTCTGGAGGAGATCTTGGTGTATTCTGTCAAGTATGGTAGCTGAGTGCTGGTAAGGTGTAACATTTACTGACTGTACAATGAATAATGAAGCAGAAAAGTTTTTACTCTAATCTACACCATGTCATCTCCTGTGGCCACAAGAACAATGCCCTGTAGCTTACGTCTAAAAAATGCAAATATGGTGTAGGATCGAAACATCAGATCTCAGCCTTATTGAGCATAGAAGTTAGGGTGCAAATTTCATCTTTAAAAGTTTCCAGCTAAAAATTCTCAATGTCTGCAAATGAAGGATGTTGTCATGAATGCAAAACCTGATGAATGGAAGAGTCATGTGAAAATAACTGATCGTGACAGCATTGACTACAATTTCTGATCGATTTTGCAGGGCATGGCCACCAGAACACTCACCCCTCCTTCAGCATTGTGGTGGTGGTCCATGCCTTCCGGGAACCTCTCCTCTTTGTAGGCACAGCTGCCAGATATAGTCCTCACCTGGCCTTTTCACCTGCCTGCTATGCTCTGTTCCGCAGGGCATGTAGTCTCACCAGCTATAGGCCAGTGCATTCATGGCTTAATCTGTCCTCATCCAATGTCTGCTGTCCCTCTGTTATTTAAAGAGGACTTACAGAGGACGAACGGAGCGGCACCCAGGGATACAAGTAAGTGCAGGGTCATCCCTGGGTGCCGCTCTGCATGTATATACATTTGCCTCATAAACTGTGGACCAGTGAAAGGTCCTCTTTAAGGTGTATTCACCTATGGAAAGGTGCCTGAGCAATAAGGTCCCTAACTAGGCTAGTCTCTGGGAAGGTGTAGTCTGTTGTCTGAACTTCTGTTCATGACCTCTGCTTGTTTAACACATTTAACCTGTTCTGCTCACCATGACCTCTGCCTGTTGAATTTACTGAACCTGTGCCACCTTCCCAGACCCACTGCCTGTTTACCGGATTGTATGCCTTCCCTGACCTCTGCTTGTCCACTGACCGTGATTTCACCTGTCCACTTGGTGCCTCGCAGCAGTGCCTTTTGACCCGCCTGGGTCAGCTGTCTCTGAACGGAGACTAAACCAAGAGTTAGCAGCCTGGTGGTTCCCAGCAGTGAAGACCAGATCCCTGTTTAGAGAGTAAAAGGGTGAAGAATGGGGAGGCCAGCCAGTCAGTGACACAGTGGGTCCACACCTGCTGCATTACACATTTAATGGTACCTTAAAATAAAAATGCACAAATTATTTAAAAAAACTCTTAGTGATTCTACAACTTTATATGATACTTCATTTCACATGTTTTTTTTACAGAGCAGAAAAACGTTATCCAGAAACCCTACAAAATTTTTTGGTTATGTAAGTTCACATATATAAAATCCTAAAGAAATACCAAAATATGGCAGGAAAAATCATCAGAATGTTTCAGTCTGTCATTTTTTCACCTCATTAGAAATAATAAAAAATTCATGCTGTCATTAAGTAACCATAAAGCACTTATTATGTTGCCAGACGGTGTCTCTAGAGAACAATTTCCTAAGGAAGTAAAATAATTATTAATGGACTGAAAGCCACTTTCGTAGAAAATGTTAGTCCTGCTGGTGCGTTACAGAGCTATGTGGTAACATCTGGGATCTGAACACCCGGTACAGTCACAGTTCTTGGAGCTTCATTAGGACGATAAATTAATCATATTAAGGAGGAGTTCCAAAGCAAATGTGGCAGAATTTTGTCTCCAGTGCGCCAAACCTGTATACGTGCCGACTACCAAATTTATTATATGTTTTAGACACTTTTTACGCTTTACTAGACAGTTTTGAAAAGTTTTTAGAAAACGGGACATGCTAAGAGGTGTTATTAAAGGTACCAGATTTATTGTCATGTGCCATTCTTGTCTTGTAAAATATTAGTGTAATGTATGTCAGCCAACAGGTTGCGTAAGGAAGAAGAAGCTGCCCAATATATCTAGCATGCACCATTGTGATTACATTTGCAGTTTCTGCCTATAAGGTCTAGTTGGCTAATTTTAGGACAGTATTGCTAAACGTCCCCAATTGGCCTACATGTTTAACTGGATATTTGCTAGAAATGATTCCTAAAAGTCCATCAAAATCTGCCCTAAAAAAAATATGATGCTCCTTGCCTTCTGAGCCCTGCAGTCTGCCCGTACAGCAATTTATAACCAAATATGGGGTGTTTCTATAAACTTCAGAATCAGGGTAATAAATATTGAGGTTTGTTTTACTGTTATCCCATGTTGTGTTACAGAAAAAAAAATTAATCATTATAGAAAATCTGCAAAAAAGTGAAATTATTACATTTCACCTTAATTTTGCTTTAAATCCTGTGGAACACTTAAGGCATTAACAACATTTCTAAAATCAGTTTTGAACAAATCAAGGGGTTTCGTTTCTAAAATGGGGCCATTTATGGGCGGTTTATAGGGATGAGCAGCGAGCGCTCTGTACAGTATTAAAATGTATTGGCTCCTATGAGCCGAAGGTTTTAGTTTGCGAAGTCTTGCAAGACTTCAGGTAAAACCTTCAGAAATTAATTTCTACTGTAAAAAAAACTTTTACTGAACTCAGGTTCGGTTTCAAGTGGTTTGTTTTACAGTAGAAATTAATTTTTGAAGTTATTACCCGAAGTCGTGCAAGACTTCGCAAACGAATAACTTCAGCTCATAGGAGCCAATACATTCTAATACTGTACGGAGCGCTCACTCCATACAGTATTCTAACAAAGTTTTATGCAAATTGACTTTGGATGTTTCATTTGAAGTCAATTCGCTCATCCCTAGTGGTTTCTATTATGTAAGTGTCTTAACATCACTTCAGAACTAAATTGATCCTTAAAAAAGTGGGTCTTGAAAATTTGAAAAATTGCTTCTAAAAATGTAAGCCTTAAAAAAAAAAAATCACATTTACAAAATGAAGCCAAGTAGACATATGGTGAATGTTAATTAATAACTATTTTATGGGGCATCACTGTCTGTCTTAAAAGCAGAAAAATTCAAATTTAAAAAGTAGCACATTTTTTTCAAATTTTGGATTTTTTTAAATAAATAAAGGTAAAACATATTGCCTGAAATTTACCACTAACATGAAGTATAATGTGCCACGAGAAAAATGTTAAACCTTTTTTTTAAATGTATCAAGTGTTTTCTTACGGATGAGTTTACACCGTTGTGGATTTTAGCATGGAATTGGCACTTAAAAACCAACCAGAAAATGCATGCAATTCACTTCCCATTGGCTTTAATAGGAAAACCACATGGTAATTTCTACTGTCTGCTTTTTTGTGTTGTAAGGTTCATTTCAATGGCGCTCTTCCTTTAATTTTTACTTGTTAATACAGTGAATAGATATCAAACCTATTGTTCAGTTGCTGCTTCTTATGAGGGTTTCAAGAATCAAAGCTAACTGACTTCCTTACTTCTGTATGTTTGCTTCATTATTTGGCATCTATCATATTGTATCTTTCATTGGAGGACAGTATATATATTCTTTAGCTGTTTTCACCGTCTTTGCATAATCTAGTAAAGTCATTTTGTATTCATTGAATTACTGGTCCTTTGAACTGATTGCAAAACAGACCTCTAAGAGGAATTCTCTATGGTGAAGAGGCCAGAAGAAGTGACACATCCATTCTTGGTGCAAAGTCAGCACCGAATGCATGTCCAAAGTTCCCACTGAAAAAGGTAGGATCAAAAACTACCACGTCAAAAAAAAACATGGTACTTTGAAGTGGATTCTATATTTTTTCAGCACAGAAAAAACTGTGTGAACGCTGTCAAATTCTGAAAGTGCAATAACACTTTATAATGAATTACTATTTTAGCTGGGAATGTAGTGAGAAGACAGAAAACAAGACTGTAATGGCCAAGAAATAGGCACTGGGACATTGAATGTACAACCTGTGAAGCCACTTGTCAGCCAACAGTATGTTCTCCTCCAACAAATAGGTTTTTAATTACCTTAACCTTCTCCTTTTCTTATTCAAATTCGAGACCCCAGTGTATCAGGGCCTTCCAGCCGCGCAGTCGTAGACCTACCTACTGCTTGTCAATAGGATCTACGCTTCCTCATTAGGCCATTTGAACTTGCACTCTCGTGTGATCTTAATCCTTCAGTTGACAAAAACAATGTGCTCTGCCAGGGAGGGATTAGCTATTGTACTTGGTGGCCACGTTGGATGATTTCAGTATATAGTAGAGCGTTGTATCTACTGGCAGAGTCCTTCCCGACTCCTGCTCTATTAAAAAAAAAAAAAGGACGTCTATATTCTTAACCTTTCATTATTGGGATTGCTACATATTAATTGCTCTAGTAATAAAGTAGGTAATAAAACACAGCAGGGTGTGTAATTATAGGAAGATAATTGCACAGCTCAATATGTCGCTACTTAGCACCAGCAATTAGTCCTTGACATACCTGAAGTGATTTAGTAAGCCTATTCTATGTCGCAGCGGAAAAAAAGATCTCATTGTTAGTAAAGAAACACAGATAATTGAATTCATTCTGTATTCATTCTTCTATTAAAATGTAAATCTACGGATATATGCCAAGGCTTTGTCGCTGCTCGTGATTTCTGTACAGAAGAACACTATTTGAAATATAACGTTTTCAATTAGATTTATTTCAAAGAAGCAACAGAGTAGTGAATGGAGGAATTACCTCTGGGGGCCACTTCTTGATGATGCGCTTCCGAATTATTCCTAGCTTTTGCATTTAAAGTGTTATAAATGAAGGGTGGATGAATACGACTTGCCGATGAGGGCGACAGATTTTTTTTTGTATTTACTTCTTCTGAGACTGATGACTTTCCATTTTACTGGGGTGGTTCTATCTTAGAATCAGGTCCGTAACTGTGGAGAGAGAAGCACTGGGTATGGTGTGAATAAGTCTTCCCATGTCCATGGGCACCAAAATGTTACCAGTGGGATGAAAGAACCAGGTGGCTATTTCTCATGGAAAAGTAAACCATCACCAGGAGACATCTTACTTCTGTGTGTCCACCCTCACTTAAGGTTGTAATATACAGTTGTGTTCAAAATTATTCAACCCCCAATGCTGTAAAGGGTTTTAAGGAATTTAGTGTACATTTGTAATTGTGTTCAGAATGAAATCTTACAAGGACTTTTTAAAGAACCAAATGCAACTAAAATGACATCAATTGTTTTTGTAATACAGTATTAAATGTTTTTTTTGTGATTTCTTCATTGACACAATTATTCAACCCCTTAAAGACGACCACTCTTAAGAACAGAGGTTCATTCAAGTGTTTTCGATCAGGTATTGAAAACACCTCTGGATGTCAAGGAGCAGCAATCAAGCATAATCAGCACCAATTAGGCAGATGTAAAATGACTGTGATACTCAGCTCCTTCTAGACATTTACTGGTGTGTTTACAGACATGGTGAAGTCAAGAGAATGGTCCAGGAAGACAAGAGAAGAGGTGATTTCTCTTCACAGGAAGGGCAATGGCTATAAGAAGATTGCAAAGATGTTACACATACCAAGATACACCATAGGAAGCATCATTCGCAAATTCAAGGCAAAGGGCACTGTTGAAACGCTACCTGCTCGTGGCAGAAAGTAGATGCTGACTTCGACTGCTGTGCGCTACCTGAAGCGCAAAGTGGAGAAAAGTCCCTGTGTGACTGCTGAGGAACTGAAAAAAGATTTGTCAGATGCGGGTACTGAAGTTTCAGCTCAGACAATAAGGCGCACACTGCATAATGAAGGCCTCCATGCCAGAACTCCCAGGCGCACCCCCTTGCTGTCTCCAAAGAATAAGAAGAGTCGACTGCAGTATGCCAAAAGTCATGTGGACAAACCACAAAAGTTTTGGGATAGTGTTCTGTGGACTGATTAGAACTGTTTGGGCCCATGGATCAACGCTATGTTTGGAGGAGGAAGAACAAGGCCTATGAAGAAAAGAACACCTTGCCTACTGTGAAGCATGGCGGGGGTCAATCATGCTTTGGGGCTGTTTTGCTTCTACAGGTACAGGGAAGCTTCAGCGTGTGCAAGGTACCATGAATTCTCTTCAGTACCAGGAGATATTGGATGAAAATGTGATGCAGTCCGTCACAAACCTGAGGCTTGGGAGACGTTGGACCTTTCAACAGGACAATGATCCCAAGCATACCTCCAAGTCCACTAGAGCATGGTTGCAGATTAAAGGCTGGAACATTTTGAAGTGGCCATCGCAGTCACCAGACTTAAATCCGATTGAGAACCTCTGGTGGGACTTAAAGAAAGCAGTTGCAGCGCGCAAGCCTAAGAATGTGACCGAACTGGAGGCTTTTGCCCATGAAGAATGGGCAAAGATACCCGTAGATCGCTGCAAGACACTTGTGTCAAGCTATGCTTCACGTGTAAAAGCTGTTATAACTGGAAAAGGATGTTGTACTAAGTACTAAGATTGAATGTCACTTGGGGGTGGAATAAAACTGATAATGATGTGAGCACAGAAAAGACATTTGTGGTTATTTCATTATAAATGTTATGTTATATTTGTCTGACTTACAAGTGCCTCTTTGATTTAATTGTAAACAACATGACTGAAATGATCAAAATCAATGTCAAACTGGCCAAAATACTCAATTTTAGTGGGGGTTGAATAATTTTGAACACAACTGTACTCCTTAGCATATGCTCCACCATGTGAATTGTGCTTAAAAGGGTTCTCCAGGAATTATTGAAAATGGCCAACAGCAACCTGCCCTAGAAAGTAAACAGGACTGGTTGCCTCCACTTACAGAGCTATGCTCTGGCACTTACATATACTACATATTGGTAGGTGTTCCTGTCAGGCTTCTCAGCCATGATGGCATATCATAGGCAGGATCACATTATCACCATTAGAGATGAGCGAACTTTAAAAAAAAGTCTGGTGTTCGGCGTTCGGGTTGTGGTAAGTCGCGCATCCCGTTATGGAATCCACTAAAGCGGCATATGGAATCCATAAGGGGCGGCTGCCACCAACCCGAACTGTTGAACAGCCGAAGGACCTGGGGTGACGTCACTGTCATGTGATCAGTGCAGGGGGCGTGGCTCAGCACAGGATCAAATCCAGTGGATAGAGGGCGCTCTACGCGGTGGCGTACTTTGAAATAAAGAAGGGGTACAGATCACTTAACAATCTGAAGGCCACCTAATTTACTGAATATATTTCCAAGTCAGGTATGCAGTGCAGGGGTACTTTATGGCCCAAGAATGTAACATACGATTTTTTGAAATTTACGTCCCTGTCACCTATGCAGAGCAGGGGTTTGTATACGGCAAAACTGGAAAAATGTTACCCACTTATGTAACACATGATTTTTAGAGATTTATCTCCCTGTCACCTATGCAGAGCAGGGGTTTGTATATGGCAATGATAAAATAGGTAATGTAGGGGGACTTGAGCTGACAGAAAAAAGGAATTTTTCCTCCACTGACCTAAAAAAAAAAAATTAGACTGATGTCCCTGGCAGACTGGCACACATGCAGGTCACATGCAGTTCCAAGGACACTGCAGTTGCTAAAATGGCCGCCAACCCCCACCTCAGTAACAGATGGATTAAAAATTATTTTGCAGTATCACTGGGCTCAGGGCTGGGTACAAATATGTAGCATGGCACCCTCAATAATTGCTGTAGTTTGAAGAGTTAACACCACCAAGTTCAACAGATTTCTTCACTAATCTCTTCCTCACAGAAGCGGCAGCATCCTATCCCTACACTGAGAAGAGCAGAGTGACGTGCGGCCCTACTTGACTCCAGCTTAAATAGAGGCTGGGTCACATGCTGCACTTAGCCAATTCACAGCAATGCCAATAGTAGGCATGGCTGTGATGGCTTTTTAGGGCAAGTAGTGAAACGCTTGTTGATTGGCTGCCCTGGAAAAAGCGGTAAGAAATCGCCAAACAACGAACCCGAACTTTTACGGAAATGTTCAGGTTCGGGTCAGGGTGCGAAAAACCGTAATGTTCGATACGAAACCGAACTTTACAGTTCGGATTGGCTCAACCCTAGTCTTAATACTACTGGGGGTCCTATTAATGCCGGGTGCACTACAAAGTGGCCTTATTACTACTGGAGGCACTATAGGACGCCTAATTTCTACTGGGGACATATAGAGAAACCTTATTATTACTGGGTGCACTATAGTGAGCATTATTATTGGGCATACTGTGGATGGAATTATTACTAATGGGGCATTTTGGGGAGCATTATCATTATTGGGGGTAATATTACTAATAAGGGCACTCTAGTTGAGAATTATCATTATTGGTGGGACTTTTATATGACTATGTGTACGGCACTATATGGTTGCCCATAAATTAGCCTTTACTTAACTTGAAACTGTAATAGTGAGCTAATGCGTGTGTATTTGATGTCTGGTGGACCTTACACCTAAAATCAGAATGGGGTTTGGGATATGCTCAGATAAGACATATGTAGCCCCAACCCTGAGACACTGGGCCAAAGCAGTCACTGAGGCCATTACATCCAACAAGTGCCATATAGAAAACACAGAAGATTGGTTAGAATAACAGCATGTGCGAAACTGATTTCCTTATAAATATGTCAGACTGTCATTGTATCAGTACCCCTGTGAAGCCAGTGTGAAACGCACATTGGAGAGCTGGGCAGTGGTATGGTAGCTCAGATGGCATATAGCGGGTACGTTTTTTGCAGGCTCAATTTTTTTCTTACAGCATAAAGACTTGTTGCCT
The DNA here is from genome assembly GCA_033119425.1 of Bufotes viridis. Lineage (NCBI taxonomy): Eukaryota > Metazoa > Chordata > Amphibia > Anura > Bufonidae > Bufotes > Bufotes viridis. The sequence continues at coordinate 449,461,826 of CM065591.1, forward strand.
GATTATTACCCATATGTCTAATGCTGAAATGTATAATTATGGTCATTTGTTGATAGATATAATGTCTATACGTGTTTTCCTGCACTTTCCCATTCTTTGTTTCTATGGAGTTTTACATAGTTCTTTTAACCATGTCTTTGATATCTTTACTAACATTGGTTTTGATATTTTGAACCAGTGTTTGGTAATGAAACAGATGCATTATCCATGGGATATTGTAGGTTATATAAATTATCTCCTCTGGTCAGATCATCAACTAAGAGAAATAATTGTCTTGAATTGTGGATAAAAACATACAGCTTTTAGCACGAACAGCATGTTCCAATTAGTGTCAAAATAGTTCAAATGCCCCATAACAAGGACCCCACAATTATTAGCTGCAACATTTTATCCACAGCCGGTTCAGCTATGGTAGGAGGGTTATAACAAACTCGAAATTAGTAGTTTACCGATTTATTGCCCGCTCTAAGAATATTTACCCCTAAGGACTCCACTCTGTCAGAAAGTTACTCAATGCAGTCATTCAGTACATCTTAAAGGGGTTTTCCAGGATTACTATGATCAATAACAGATATGCTCATGTAGTTGCTTACCTCATGTACAGTACATCTTCCTCATGCTTTTTTCTGCAATTTGGACTCTCCTGACCCGTTTTAACTTTTCACTATGTAAACTATTCCCTCTGGTTGTTTCCATCCTATACGTAGCACTTCCTGTTGCTGTTTCCAACCAAACCCATGATGCACTTCTCTATTCTCCGCCACAGCTTCAGCACCGCCCCTAACAACGCCCAGATTGTTACATAGATATTCCCCTATCACTGACATGTCCATGGACATCGCATAAAAGGAAAAAAGAAAGAGCTGCATGGACATGGTCGATGGGAACGGAAGATAGGAGAAATACATGTAAAAGAAATACAATGTATCATTAAAGCTACCATTATAAATGATTATTTTAAAAGATGTTAATACAAACTAAAAATCCAATTCCTAACACATCGATTTTGTTGGGACTAGCTGATCATCTAATGTTGTATGACCATGCCCCAGCTCTCTCCTGACAGCAGATGCTGCAGGAGGGAAGAGTCATGGATGTTGAATTTCATTTATTTATTGTCATTATTTATATCATTTTATGCACTTATATAGCGCTGCTATATTCAGCAGCGCTTTACAGACATTAGCATCAAGCTGTCCCCAATGGGGCTCACAATCTAAGTTCCCTATCAGTATGTCTTTGGAGTCTGGGAGGAAACCAGAGAACCCGGAGGAAAGCCACACAAACACGGGGAGAACATACAAACTCCATGCAGATGTTGTCCTTGGTTGGATTTGAACCTAGGACCCAACGCTGCAAGACACCAATGCTAACCACTGATCCTTTTTTTTTAGATGAGCTGAGCACACATGTGCATGGAAGTGTCTGGAAGCATTGTAAAAAACTGAAAAACCAAAAATATATGAGATATTTGTAGAATTTCATAGTGTGTGTGTGTATATATATATATATATATATATATATATATATATATATATATAAAGAAAAAGATGGGGAGCACTCCAGAATGAAAAAATAAAAACTTATTTTATTCCCCCATGTGGAACCGCAACGTTTTGGCTCTGCAATAGAGCCTTTCTAAAGCAAGGGGGAGGACCAAGTGCTCAGTATATAACAGGTGATCAATCAAGTGCATAATTACAAAACAATTTCACATAATCAACGCATACAATCAAAAATACATGATATGAAGTGAAACTTGAGAAAGGCTCTATTGCAGAGCCAAAACATTGTGGTCCCACATGGGTGAATAAAATACGTTTTTTATTTTTTCATTCTGGAGTGCTGCTGATCTTTTTCTTTTTATATTTTGGGCAATTGCTTATTCCCCTAGGGCTTTGCACCCATCCCTTGTCAATAGTCAGTGCTGCCAGATTTCACTCTCTATATATATTATAATTATAAGAGTTTTTGGGGAATGATTTAAGATGGCCTCCAGGAACCTGTCCTAGAAGGTGAGAAGGACCAGTTGCCTCTCCACTTGCAGAGCTGCTGGGGGTGAGTGTCCGGACCTCACTACATTACTCTACAATAGATGGTGATTAGAGATGAGCGAACTTTAAAAAAAAGTGTCACTCTGTAGTGACACTAGTAGTTATAATGCCACCTATAGTGACCAAGCAGTTATAATGCCCCCTATTGTGTTCTCAGTAGTTCAAATTTACCTCTGTAGTCGCCACAGTAATTATAATGCCCCAGTAGTTATAATGCTGTCTTTAGTGCCCCCAGTAGTTAAAATTCTCCACTGTAGTGCCCCTTGAAGTTCAAATGCCCTCAGTATGACAGCAGAGCTGCAATGATGAGCACTGTTCACTACAATGTTGACAGTGTTTTGTAGCTCAGGTGCTGACTTCCGGCGACAGAGCTACACAGAACAGCTGATCAGGAGGGCTGAAGGGTGTTGGACTCCGCTGATCAGCTAGTGATGGCTAGGCCATCGATTAAAAAAGGCCGGACAACCTCTTTAAGGGGCAGGGCATTGAGCAAGGAAATAAAAATTAACCTGCCAACTAAGCCCTGGAGGTAAAGTCAAACTCTTGCTGCCTGGGTGAGATGGTGTCCTGCAACACACGGCCTCTGTCTGAGCTAGAAGCCATTTGGGACACTGCCCCTGTCTCTGAGCTCAGCTGGGAGCTGCTGGGGAGTCTTGGACACTGGTGGTCTGGCACAATGCCTGTCCAACAGCCTTCAGCAGAGTGCACTGTGCAGTGGCGTAGCTATAGGGGACGCAGCGGTCGCAACTGCGACCGGGCCCCTAAGTCAGAGGGGCCCACGGGGCCCCCTCCAGGAGAGAGCTGCCTCCCGACAAGTTATTTGAGGTCTTGAGGACCTTTTTCACTCAGCCAATCAGTGGCTGCAGCTGTGTCACATGTCAGGCCAGCGATTTCCTGCTGAGCCAATCACTGGCCTGACACATGACATAACTGTGGCCACTGATTGGCTGAGTGGGAAAGGTCCTCAAGACCTCAAACAACTTGTCGGGAGGCCAGAGAGAAGATACCAGGAGTCAAGCAGTGCCACACAGAGGAGAAAAGGAGCTGCTACCGACTGGACCAGGACCAGGTGAGCATAATGTTTTTACATAATATTAATAGGGGGGAGAAATGTGACATGGAGGGGGGAGAAATGTGACATGGAGGGGGGAGAAATGTGACATGGAGGGGGAGAAATGTGAGATGGAGGGGGAGAAATGTGACATGGAGGGGGAGAAATGTGACATGAAGGGGGAGAAATGTGACATGGGGGGATGTGACATGGGGGGATGTGACATGGAGTGGGGAGAAATGTGACATGGAGGTGGGGAGAAATGTGACATGGAGGGGTAGAAATGTGACATGGGGGGATGTGACATGGAGGGGAGAAATGTGACATGGAGGGGGAGAAATGTGAAATGGGGAGAAATGTGACATGGAGGGGAGAAATGTGACATGGAGGGGAGAAATGTGACATGGAGGGGGAGAAATGTGACATGAAGAGGGGAAAACTGTGACATGGAGGGGGGAGAAATGTCACATTTCCCCACCATGTCACATTCCCCCCATGTCACATTTCCCCCATGTCACATTTCTCCCCTCATGTCACATTTCTTCCCCCTCCATGTCACATTTCACCCCCTCCATGTCACATTTCTCCCCTACCATGTGACATTTCTCCCCCCGCCCCCTATGTCACATTTCTCCCCCCTCCATGTCACATGACCCCCCTCCATGTCACATGACCCCCCTCCATGTCACATTTCTCCGCCTCCCCCCTCCATGTCACTGGACACCGTACGGCTAAGTTCACATCAGTGTTTGGCCTTTCGGTTCTCCTGCTCTGTTATAGGAGCAGGAGAACGGAAAGGACGCATTCGGCACATAACTGAGCCGAACGGAGCCTAAGGATCCCATAGACTATAATGGCGTCCGTTAGGTGTCCGCTCCGAAGATGATTTTGGAGCGGAGTCAAAAGTCCTGCATGCACAGCTTTTGTCTCCGCTCCAAAATCATCTTCGGAGCGGACACCTAACGGACGCCATTATAGTCTATGGGATCCTTAGGCTCTGTTCGGCTCAATTATGTGCCGAATGCGTCCTTTCCGTTCTCCTGCTCCTATAACAGAGCAGGGGAACGGAATGGCCGAACGGGGGGGGGGCAAATTGAACTCTTGCACCAGGGCCCATGAGCCTATAGCTACGCCCCTGGCACTGTGCCACCACTCTAGTCATGATGCTGCAATTTTTTAAATAATATTTTAAAATACAACATACAATGGGAGCAGAAAACACTAAACCTTTAGAAAAGCAAGATTTATTTGACTAAAGCCGGCATGCTATAACTATAACTCCCACAAGTTATGCTGTTCGGGCATGCTGGGAGATGTAGTTTTGCAACAGTTGGAGGGCTGCAGGTTGAGTATGCCTAGACCAAAGGAAGAGTTTATTCTTGTAATCCTGTTAAATAGAGATACTGAGGTTAAATGGGGAGGGTTTTTTAAATTATCAATTACTTAAATTCTGTAGTACGTTTGTACCCATTAGTAACAAAATGTCCAGGAATAAAAGCAAACCAATGTGGCTGAACAGGGATGTACTTTCTAAAAACAAAAAGCATTTAAAACAGTGAAGGTTGAGAATTCAGAAAAAGCATTCCTGGCTTACAAAGAGCTCATTAGGAAAGTTAAAAATTAAATCAAGTTTGCTAAATAAAAAACTGAAAACAAATTGCTAAACATTAAAATAAATCACACATTTTTTTAATAAATATATAAATGCCAAAAACAATCTGATAATATTGGCCCGTTAAAAGACGACCACTGGAATATAATTGTAGAGGACAGAGGGAGAGCAGAGATACTAAACTCCTATTTTTCATCTGTGGCAGATGTCACTCAGAGAAGAGGTAATCAAGGTTCTTCATCAGATATCACCATTTTAACATAAGAAGAAGTACAGCTGCGTCTAAGCAATTTAAGTATTGATAAAGCTACCCGTCCAGATGGCATTCATCCATGGGTACTGAGGGACCTGAAAGACCATTGTATCTCTTCTTCTTAAACTCTCTTGTAGCAGAGTCAGTGCCACAGGATTGGAGGATGGCTGATGAGATGCTAGAAAATTCTGGCTTCTTCAGTTTGGAGAAGAAGACACCTGAGAAGTGATCCCACTTAAATATGTGTGGCCAATACAAAGAACTATTAGATGGTTTGTTTATTCCAAGGACTTTACAAAAGACCAGGAGACATTTCCTACATGTGGAGAAAAAGAGTTTTCAATAGAGATGAGAGAATTTCTGGAAATTCATTTCGGGTCCGATTCTAACAAATTGGTTGGCAAATTTGATTTGAGTGAGAATAAATTCAAAGAAACTTTGCAGCAGCTTCAAAAATATATATTGCTGCATATGATGGTCAGGTTTGGTACACCTAATTAAGGAAACCTTTCAACAGCTTTTTCTGTCCTGTGCAACTATCATGCTTTAAAAATCATTGGCCGGTACATATAATTTATTTTTCAGATGTAAACTGGGATTTAAGCTGGTCCCTGCAAATAAAAAAAAGGAGTACTGTAGCTTTAAATATTGCTATGCAATCTAAACACAGCTTTAAAAGATGTGAATGAAGACGGAAAAGTAACAGTGCACTGTCTTTTTCAACTCATTAAATCAATCTATCTAACTAAATAACTAAATATTTTGCTTTAAGGCCCCGAACTCACTGTATTATTCGTGTGTCTAAATATAATTGTGTTTCTTTGCTTTGTCTGTGGCAGAGAGATCCTACCACATCAATGTACAAGCTCGGAATATGGTGTCCATGCTTGGAATATGCCAATGACACATGTCTATGTAGTCGCTCTTGATTGGCTGAGGCTGAGTGCAAAGCATTATGTGCAAGCCTGCAGGCCAGAGCCCTCCCCCATCTTTATCTTCCCTGCCCTGCTGTGCTAACTTTTGAGAAATTTGAACAAATCAAATCTCAAATGTCTTTTTTTCAAACTATGTAACTATTTAGACATGCTGCAATTGACTTCAGAAGTCACCAAATTAGTTGAATAAAGTAATTTAAGTGTCACATGACCTGTCACATAATATGAGTATGAATACATTAATACACCTTTTTGAAAGGCCCCTGAGTCTGCAGCACTACTAAGGAAGGGACTTGAAGACCAAGGAGCTCCAAACAGGTCACAGAAAAAGTGGTGGAGAAGTATAGATCAGGGTTGGGGTTATAAAAAAATATCCCAAAATTTGTAACACACCACACAGCACCATTAAATTCAAAATGGTAAGAATATAAGACACAGGTACAAACCTGGCAAGGAGAGTAATAACCCGTAGGATCCCAGCCCTGGGAACTGTGTCTTAAATCCAGGCGCCGAACAGCTACGGGGAGCTGATCCCCTGATCAGCGGCAGGGGTCCGGCAGTCACTGATAGCCGGGCCCCTGGTGTATGCGTCGGCATCGGTGTTTTCACCCAAAAAATAAAAAAAAATATGGCTCTCAGAACATGGCAACACAAAAACAAGATTTTATGCCATTCAAAAATGCTTTCACTGACGTTATGTTTTTGCATTGGTACAGTTTGTGAGTTTTTGTCCACTGTGTGAAAATGCAATAAAAAAAGATTTGACAACAAAAATGCTTTCACTGTGTAAAACTTAACAAAAATAATGATAACAAGACACATTGGGTATCGCGGAGTCCATAATAACCTGCTCTATAAAATTATCACATGATATACTCAGGTGAATGCTGTAATAATAAAATAAATAAAAACTATGCCAGAACAATCATTTTTTGTCACTTCGAGGGATCAAAAAGTCACATATACCCCAAAATGTTACCAATGAAAACATCAACTCATCCCCCACATAAGACTCAATCACTCAAAAAATAAAAACCAATGGCACTCAAATTAATCCATCAACATCTGCACTGCAAAAGCCATATGGCGCTTCTTCCTTTCTGAGTCCTGCCATGTGCCCCCACAGCAGTTTACTGCCACATATGGCGAGTTGCCGTATTCAGAAAAAAAGGGGTAACAAATTATGGGGTGCTTTTTTTTTTTACCCCTTTTATACTTTCATTTTATAGGAAGAAATTAAACTTTTCATTTTCACAGCTAAGCATTTCTAAATGCCATAAAACACTTAGGGGGTCAAAGTGCTCAGTACACCCCAAAATGGGGTCACGTTTTGAGGGTTTCCACTTTAGGGGTACGCCAGGGTCTCTTCACATACAAAATGGTGCCCAAAAACCATTCTAGCAAAATCTGCCTCCAAAAACCATATGGCGCTCCTTTCCTTCTGACCACTGCCACGTGCCCATAGAGCAGTTTACCACCACATCTGGAGTATTTCTGTAAACTGCAGAATCAGAGTAATGTATATTGAGGTTGTAAGAGGGTGCAAGGTGTCATATTTGATGGCAGGTACGTGTCACCGAGGTTGCTGGCCTCGGTGAGGTAAGAGCCGGGTTTTTTGTCTGCAGCAGCTAGTGCTGTTTGACTCTGTTAAATAGCATGGCTGCAAAGCCGATCCGGGCCGGCTCTTACCGGGAGCAGCTAAAGTGTAGGGTGGGTGGCTGCTCCCCACGATCCAGTCCTGGTTTTGGGCTGGGTATAAAACACAGCCAGCAGCTGTGTCTGAGGTGGTGATTATCCTGGAGCCTGCTAACAGGGCTCTGGAGTTCTCTGTCCTGGAGGAAAGAGCTCAGCAAGGAGGTGGCTTTTGTTCCTGGCTACCTGAAGGTGGATTCTCCTGCGGCTGGGCCGACAGCCTGGTGCGAACCTGCACCTACACCTCCCAGGTGACTGAACCTGTGTTGGCCTGTTTTGTTTTGCCTCCTTGTTTCTGACATGTGTGAATTTCCACCGAAAGACTGTTTGCTGTGTATTTTTGTGTCAGTGTGAATAAAACACTGTTTATTGCACATCCTGGACTCTTTGTTTTGCCTCGGTACTGCACCCGCACCGCTGTCTACCAGAGCGACTCCCCACATTTGGTGTCGGATGCGGGCATGCGCAGTGAGGCTGGCGTGAACGCCGAAGTTTTTTTGCTAAAGTGCATGATATATATTAAGCCAGCAAAGTTGCAAGCAGGAATTTCTGGCAACATGGAGGCTGCTGTGAAGGCTCTCATAGAGGCTAACGTGCAGCAGCGGGAGACCAACCAGCTACTGCTACAACATGTGATGGCGTTACAGGCGGCAGGAGCGTCCCACCACGCCCATGATGCCCGGAAAGCGGTCCGTGCGGCGATCCCAAAGATGACCCCCGCAGACGACGTGGAGACATACCTGGCGGTCTTTGAGAAGGTCGCCGTGAGGGAAAAGTTACCCCGTGACCAGTGGGCCGAGGTGGTTGCTCCGCTCCTGGCATCCGGACCCCAGCAAGTTTTTTTTGATTTGGCAGATGACCAGGCTGCTGACTATTCCACGGTGAAGGGGGAGATCCTGGCCAGACTGGGGGTAAACGTGTTGGTCCGGGCTCAGCGGGTCCACCAGTGGGACTTTAAAGCGGCTGAACCCGCCAGGCCGCAGTACTATGAGTTGCTGCAACGGTTGCAAAATGGCTGCAGCCTGACATTCTAAGTCCGACTGCTATGCTGGACCGTCTGCTGGCTGACATGTTCTGGAGGGCCTTGCCTTACCCCCTTCAACACTGGATCGGCCAGGTATCCCCCACCAATGCCCTTGAGATGGTCGACCTGGTGGAGCGATATGAGGCCACCAGAAACCTGCAGGTGGGTTCTTTTGGGAGGGGGCCAGTCAAACCCCGGAAATCTCCACCCCAGTCCCGGCGGCCGGCCAAACCCGCCCGGGATGTACCCCTTGCAGATCCATCCCCAGTGGTCTGCTGGCAGTGTCGGGAGCCTGGACACATAGGGCCAACTGTCCCCATCGGGGGAACCCATGGAGACTAATTATGGGTACCGGGCTTCCATGTATGCCCGGAGACTGTGTGCGACCGGCACCCCGAGACAATAGACAATCGTCATCTGTGCCAGGTGCAAGTCGGGGATAACCTGGCAGTGGCGCTGTTGGACTCAGGGAGCCTGGTAACCCTGGTAAGTGCTGCCCTGGTACAGCCCACCCAGTATACGGGCCGGAAAGTGGGTGTGGTGTGCATTCACGGAGACTTAAAGGACTATCCCACTGCTGTAATGTCTCTGTCCACGGCGGCCGGCACCTGGACTTGTGAAGTGGCGATCTCCACAAAGCTACCCTATGAACTGATAATTGGGAGAGACTTCCCTGGTTTTCCGTCACTGTGGCCTGAGGTGAAAGTGTCTAATAGCCCTGAGACAGGGGTAACCCTAGCAGAGTGGCCTGATACCACTGGAAGGCCAGAACCCTGGGAGCCCGAGTCTGAAGGGCCAGCGGTAGGGGTGACCACTGCTGCAGCGGTAGTGGGGAGACAACCCCACTGAGTGTAATGGTGGGAGACACGGAGGACTTGCCACCGGGACCTGAGTTGGCAGACCTCAATGTCTCCGGGAAAATTTTGGGACCGCACAACACCGGACCAAACCCTAACCAGGGCCTGGGAGAATGTGCTGGAAATTGATGGTAAACCCCAGAAACCAGGGGCTGAATTAATGTTCCCACGATTTATTGTTCTGCAGGATATGTTGTATCGGGTGAACCAAATCCGAGGTGAACCTGTTGAACAGTTGGTGGTGCCCACAGCGCATCGCAAGCTTGTCATGGAGCTTGCCCACCAACATGTTCTTGGGGGACACCTGGGGTGGCAGAAAACCCAGGACCGCATTCTGCAGCGGTTTTATTGGCCCAGTGTGTTCAAGGAGGTAGAAAATTATTGTAAGTCCTGTCCAACCTGTCAGATAACTAGCCCCCAGCCACATTTCCGTAGTCCTCTGGTACCTCTGCCAATTATTGAAGTACCGCTTGAGCGAATCGCTATGGATTTAATTGGACCTGTACCAAAGTCTGCCAGGGGCCACCAACACATTCTGGTAGTTCTCGACTATGCCACTGGTATCCGGAGGCGGTGCCTCTGCGACATACCTCAGCTAAGCTCATTGCCAAAGAGTTGTTGGAGATGTTTTCCCGTGTGGGCCTGCCAAAAGAGGTTCTGACAGACCAAGGGACCCCTTTATGTCCAAAGTAATGAGGGAACTGTGTAAGTTGTTGCGTATAAAGCAGTTACGGACGTCCGTTTACCATCCGCAAACAGACGGTCTTGTGGAGAGGTTTAACCAAACTCTAAAAAATATGTTAAAGAGGGTGGTGTCTAGAGATGGGAAGGACTGGGACCTGCTTCTGCCCTATCTCATGTTCGCAGTGCGAGAGGTGCCCCAGGCCTCTACTGGGTTCTCGCCTTCGAACTGCTTTATGGCAGACACCCTCGGGGCCTGTTGGATATCGCCAAGGAAGTATGGGAACAACAGCCTGTCCCCACAAAAGTGTCATTGAGTATTTCGCCCAGATGCAGGAACGGATGGAAAGGGTGTTGCCTTTGGTCCGGGAGCATATGGAGGCAGCGCAACAGGCCCAGAGTAGGGTGTACAATCGTCAGGCTCGGTACGGGACTTCAATCCGGGAGATCGGGTTTTGGTTCTGGTACCCACCCTTGACAGCAAATTCCTAGCTAGGTGGCAGGGCCCCTATGAGGTGATCGAGAAGGTAGGGGAAGTAATTACAAGGTACACCAGCCAGGCGGCGCAAGCCGGGAGCAGGTGTACCACGTGAATTTACTTAAGCCGTGGAAAGATAGGGACGCGGCCGACGACCACAGCCCCCGGCCAGGGCTTCTAGGTGAAAAGGGTCCAGCCCCACAGTTCGAGGCCTGTGAAGCCGTAACCACGGTAAAAATTGCAGACAGCCTGTCTTCCAAACAAGTTCAGGAAGTCAGGAGTTCTCAGTCGGAACACGGATGTGTTCTCGGACCTCCCTGGCCGCACGTCTCTCATCCGACATGACATCGTCACTGAGCCTCAGGCCAAGGTCCGGTTAAAACCATACCGGGTACCCGAGGCTCGGGCGGCGGGCCATCGCGGAGGAAGTGCAGTTAATGTTGAAGCTCGATGTCATTGAGGAGTCGAAAAGTGAGTGGGCCAGTCCCATAGTCCTAATACCTAAGCCGGATGGGACGTTGCGGTTCTGCAACGACTTTCGCAAGTTAAATGAAGTATCCAAGTTTGACGCGTATCCCATGCCCCGAGTAGACGAGCTTGTTGAAAATTTAGGACAAGCCCGTTATTTTTCTGTGCTGGACCTCACTAAAGGGTACTGGCAGGTACCCTTAACGGAGTCGGCTAAGGAAAAACCGTGTTTGTTACCCGCAGGGCCTGTATCACTACAAGGTGTTACCCTTTGGCCTGCATGGCGCCCCGCCACTTTCCAAAGGTTAATGGACATAGTGCTGCGACCACATCGTCGGTACGCCTCGGCCTACTTAGATGATGTAGTCATCCACAGCACCGACTGGGAAAGCCATTTACCCAAGGTGCAGGCGGTAGTGGATGCCCTGAGGAAAGCTGGACTAACCGCCAATCCAAAAAAGTGTGCGATTGGGTTGGAAGAGACCAAATATCTGGGATATGTAATCGGGCGGGGAGTCATCAAACCTCAGGTAACTAAGGTAGAGGCCATTCGTAACTGGCCCCGACCGGTCACCACCAGGCAGGTAAAGTCGTTCCTGGGGATTGTAGGATACTACATGAGGTTTGTGCCCCACTTTGCCACAATAGCAGCGCCATTGACAGACCTGTTGAAGGGGCGAAAGTCTGGGAGGGTTAGCTGGAGTGAGAAGGCGGAGGAGGCTTTCTCCGCGTTGAAGTCGGCCCTGTGTGGGTCCCCGGTTTTGGTGACACCCGACTTCAACAAGGAGTTTGTCGTACAGACCGATGCCTCGGAGGTAGGCCTCGGTGCGGTACTGTCTCAGGAGGTCAACGGGAAGAACATCCCGTTGTCTTCCTGAGCCGTAAGCTCAGTCCCGCCGAGTCCAGATATAGTATAGTGGAGAGGGAGTGCCTGGCTATCAAGTGGGCACTCGAATCTCTCCGCTACTACCTGTTAGGGAGGAGGTTCCGTCTGGTGACCGACCATTCCCTCTCAAGTGGATGAGTCAGGCCAAGGAGAGGAATGCTCGGGTCACCAGGTGGTTCCTATCCCTTCAAAATTTCAAATTCTCCGTGGAACACAGGGCAGGCCGCTTGCAGGGTAACGCAGATGCCCTGTCCCGCGTCCACTGCCTCACGTGTGTTCACCCCTCAGGGCTGAACAAAGGGGGTGTGTAAGAGGGTGCAAGGTGTCATATTTGATGGCAGGTACGTGTCACCGAGGTTGCTGGCCTCGGTGAGGTAAGAGCCGGGTTTTTTGTCTGCAGCAGCTAGTGCTGTTTGACTCTGTTAAATAGCATGGCTGCAAAGCCGATCCGGGCCGGCTCTTACCGGGAGCAGCTAAAGTGTAGGGTGGGTGGCTGCTCCCACGATCCAGTCCTGGTTTTGGGCTGGGTATAAAACACAGCCAGCAGCTGTGTCTGAGGTGGTGATTATCCTGGAGCCTGCTAACAGGGCTCTGGAGTTCTCTGTCCTGGAGGAAAGAGCTCAGCAAGGAGGTGGCTTTTGTTCCTGGCTACCTGAAGGTGGATTCTCCTGCGGCTGGGCCGACAGCCTGGTGCGAACCTGCACCTACACCTCCCAGGTGACTGAACCTGTGTTGGCCTGTTTTGTTTTGCCTCCTTGTTTCTGACATGTGTGAATTTCCACCGAAAGACTGTTTGCTGTGTATTTTTGTGTCAGTGTGAATAAAACACTGTTTATTGCACATCCTGGACTCTTTGTTTTGCCTCGGTACTGCACCCGCACCGCTGTCTACCAGAGCGACTCCCCACAAGGTTTATTTTGCTGGTAACCCTGGCTGTGTTGCAAGAAAAAATTGATTAACATAAAACATCTACAAAAAAATGAATGGTAAAAATTAAATTTTGAAATGTCACCTTCATTTCCATTTCATTCTTGTGGAAACAAAGGGTAAGCAAAGTTTGTAACATGAGTTTTGAATAATTTTAGGGGTGTTATTTCTAAAATGGGGTCATTTATAGGTGGTTTCCATTACGTAAGCCCCTCAAAATCACTTTATGGCTACATTCATACGTCCGTGTGTGTTTTGCGGATCCACGGATCCGCAAAACACGGACACCGGCAATATGCGTTCCGCATTTTGCGTACCGCACATCACCTGCACTCTCATAGAAAATGCCTTTTCTTGTCCGCAATTGCGGACAAGAATAGGACATGTTCTATATTTTTCGGGAATGCGATTGTGGACCCGGAAGTGCAGATCCGCAATTGCGGACCCGGGTGGGACATCGTCTGTCCCCATTGAAATTAATGGGTCCGCAATTCCGTTCCGCAAAATGCGGAATAGAATTGCGGACGTGTGAATGGAGCCTATAACTGAATTGGTGCTTAAAAAATGGTTCTGGAAATTTTGTTAAAAATTTGAAAAATTGCTTCTAAAATTCTAAGCCTTCTATAAAAAAATAAAATGACATTTACAAAATGATGCCAACATAAAGCAGACATATGGGGAATGTATATTGATAACTATTTTATGAAGTATTACTATCTGTCATAGGCTCCATTCACACGTCCGCAATTCTGTTTTTCTGCATTTTGCGGAACGGAATTGCGGACCCATTCATTTCAATGGGGACAGACGATGTCCCGCCCGGGTCCGCAATTGCGGATCCGCACTTCCGGGTCCGCAATTGCGGATCCGCACTTCCGGGTCCGCAATCGCGTTCCCGAAAAATATAGAACATATCTTATTCTTGTCCGCAATTGCGGACAAGAAAAGGCAATTTTTATATAGTGCCGGCGATGTGCGGTCTGCAAATTGCGGAACACACATCACAGATGTCCGTGTTTTGCGGATCCGCGGATGCGTGGATTCGCAAAACACACACGGACGTGTGAATGTAGCCTTAAAAGTAGAGAAATTCACATTTAGAAAATTGTGAATCTTTCCAAATTGTTTGGTAAATTTTGGATTATTTTATTTAAAAAAAGGTGAAATATATTGACGCAAATTTACCACTGTCATGAAGTAAATTGTGTCATGAGAAAATAATCTCAGAATGGCTTGGATAAGTAAAAGTGTTCCAAAGTTATTAGCACATAAAGTGACACCGAAGGGGTTAAATCAGACTCAACAAATTTATCAACAATAACTCTAAAGGAGCTCCAAAGATCCACAGCAGAGATGGAAGTTTCTGACCATAGGACCACTATAATCTGTACACTCCACAGCAGAGATGGAAGTATCTGTCCATAGGACCACTATAATCTGTACACTCCACAGCAGAGATGGAAGTATCTGTCCATAGGACCACTATAATCTGTACACTCCACAGCAGAGATGGAAGTTTCTGACCATAGGACCACTATAATCTGTACACTCCACAGCAGAGATGGAAGTATCTGTCCATAGGACCACTATAATCTGTACACTCCACAGCAGAGATGGAAGTTTCTGACCATAGGACCACTATAATCTGTACACTCCACAGCAGAGATGGAAGTATCTGTCCATAGGACCACTATAATCTGTACACTCCACAGCAGAGATGGAAGTTTCTGACCATAGGACCACTATAATCTGTACACTCCACAGCAGAGATGGAAGTATCTGTCCATAGGACCACTATAATCTGTACACTCCACAGCAGAGATGGAAGTTTCTGACCATAGGACCACTATAATCTGTACACTCCACAGCAGAGATGGAAGTATCTGTCCATAGGACCACTATAATCTGTACACTCCACAGAAGGGGCTTTATGGAAGAGTCGCCAGAAAAAAAGCCATTGCTAAAAGAAGAACATAAGAAAACATGCTTGAAGTTCGGTAAACAGCATCTGACAGACTCTCCAAACACAGGGAACAAGGTTCTCTGCTCAGATGAGACTAAAGTTGGGAAATGCTAAGTGTGATGCAAACCCATCACATCCCATCACCCCAAGAACACCATTCTCACAGTGAAGCATGGTGGTGGTAGCATCATGCTGTGTGTGGGGTTGCTTTTCATCAGCATGGATTGGAAAACTGGTCAGGATTAAAGGAAAGATGGCTGGCAGTAAGTACAGGGCAACTCTTGAGGAAAACTTGTGTCAGTCTACCAAAGATCTGGGACAGAGGTTCACCTACCAGCAGGACAATGACCCTAAGCATACTGCTAGAGCTACTTTGGAGGGGTTGAAGAGGAAACATTTAAATGTCTTGGAATAGCCTAGTCAAAGCTCGGCCCTAATGCCAACTGAGAATCTGGGACATGACTTGAAGACAGCTGTACATTAGTGGAGATTTTGACTGCAAGAAAACCAATGTTCTAAGCAAATAGAGAGATACTTTATAATTGTAGCAAAAGGTGGCTCCAGAAAGTATTGACTTTCAGGGGGTGCATAATTATGCATATGAAATCTCAGTTTTTTTCCATCTTAATATTTTGACCCTTTAATATGGTAGGCATGTTGTATAAAACAAATAGTATACCCCCCCCCCCCTGCTCACTGTACAAATATACTGAACAAGTGCCAGTGTCACACAAGGACAAAGTAAATACCATTAGAGTTCAGCGAACTTGTATTTTAAGTTCGGCGTCCAAAGTTCGGGTTCGGGTTATCAAAGCATCGCGTTATGGATTCCGCTACCATGGACCATAACGGCATTTGGAATCCATAAGGGGATTCTTCAATGAACCTGAACCTTGGACAACACTAAGGACCTGGGGTGACGTCACCGTCATGTGATCAGTGCAGTGGGCGTGGCTCAGTACTGGATTGGATAAGAGGCGGTAGGCTACCACCTCTTATCCAATTTAGTACTGAGCCACGCCCACTGCACTCCTTATGGATTCCAAATGCCGTTATGGTCCGTGGTAGCGGAATCCATAACGGGATGCTTCGATAACCCGAACTTTGGACGCCGAACTTAAAATACAAGTTCGCTCAACTCTAAATACCATCATACAGTGAAAGCTCCATGCATTAACTAATCTTATGCAGTGTCTAAATGATTGATTAAGATTGGTAATAGACTGGCATCTGAAGTTTGTAACCATCTGTGGTTCACCCTTTAACATGGGGCAGTAGAAGCACAGGTTGCACATCCCTAGGGCCAGTCTTGCTGTGCCAGACGCCACTGCCTAGACTAAGGTCCACAAGGTCCTTATTCTTGGCTGGAAAGCAGGACAAGCATGTGGTGTCATTCTGCAGAGATGATTGGGCATTTCCAAGACTCCAGCTCATCTCTATGGATCTGTATAGATGGGTTTCGGATATGGTTACAGGCTTGACCATGTAGGTGGTGGTCTAGTAACTTCCCAGAGCTGTACTGACCTGTCTTGCTTTATGTACAAGGTAACAACCTAATAACGTGACTGGGCATAATATGTTGATACATCTTCTAAGAATTATCAAGAGTTAACTTTTCCCCTTACTAGGTAATAAGTAGGTGGAAACCGGTGCCAGTCCCATAGACTCACAGACAGTCCGGTAAATATTCACGGATGAAGGAAATGTCGCATTAGCAGAGTATGACTCTACTAATAAACTCTTTGTTTAAGCCAACGCGTGATTTTAGTGTCACTATAGTAACATGGTGCATTGGAGACAAGACAATAATCATGTTGCTAAGCATTAGACATTCATAAAACGGATAACAGTTATGGGGCACAAATTGCCTGGATACATTTGTGTCTTTAGAAGGAAAGTTTAATACAGAAGGAAAAGTAAAGCCTGCCATGGTGCATATTACATGGACACGTAATCAGAATGAAGCCAGGGATTTCTAAGAGAGAGATCGCGCTAGTGAAGTGGCCTTCAACTAATCGCCTGTATGTATTTAAACTTTTTATTATGCTCCATGTTAAATCCACAAAATGTAGACAAGACAATAAAAATTATAATTTACCCCTTCAGCCACCACAAGATACCTGTATGTCATAGTGGCTGAGGGAATGTGTGGAGCAGGCTGCTGCGCTGAGCCTGCTCCATACACGGCAGGTGCCGGCTGTATAATACAGCCAGCACCTGGCCTTAATGACCGGGATTGGCGATGACGCCTAACCTGGTGATTTAACCTCTCAGATGCTGTGGTCAATAGCGATTGCAACATCTGTGGAGTCAGGCAGAGGAGAGGGCTCCCTCTGTCTTCCAATCGGAGCCCCTGTAGTGAAATTTTAGGACTCCAATTGGTTACTATGACAGCCTCAGACCTGCTGAAGGTTCCCACACAGCTAAGCAGGTAGATTGTCAAACTTCCAAAGACCACAATAGTTCTCTATTATGGACTATGGGACAAGTGATCAAAAGACCCTAGGTTCTAGCATCCTAAGGCCCCTTTCACAAGGGCAAGTTTTCCGCGCGGGTGCAATGCGTGAGGAGGACACATTGCACCCGCACTGAACACTGACCCATTCATTTCTATGGGGCTGTGCAAATGAGCGATGATTTTCACGCATTACTTCTGCGTTGCGTGAAAATCGCAGCATGCTCTATATTCTGCGTTTTTCACGCAACGCAGGCCCCATAGAAGTGAATGGGGCTGCGGGAAAATTGCAAGCATCCGCAAGCAAGTGCGGATGCAGTGCGATTTTCCCGCATGGTTGCTAGAAGATGGGGACCCAATCTTTATTATTTTCCCTTATAACATGCTTATAAGGGGAAATAATAGCATTCTTAATAAAGAATGCTGTGTTAAATAAATAAAAAAACGGAACTTACCTTAGTCACTTGATCGCGTAGTTGGCGATCTGTCTTCTCTCTTCAAGCTTTAGCTACCAGCTAAAGGACCTGTGATGACGTCACATCACATGGTCCAATCACATGGTCCATCACCATGGTAAGATGGACCATGTGATTGGACCATGTGATGTGATGTCATCACAGGTCCTTTAGCTGTTAGCTGAAGCTTGAAGAGAGAAGACAGATCGCCAACTACGCGATCAAGTAGCTAAGGTAAGTAAAGTTTTTTTATTTTTAACCCCTTAAGCCTCATTTTACACAGCATTCTTATTAAGAATGCTAATATTTTCCCTTATAGCCATGTTATAAGGGAAAATAATAAATTCTCCAGAATACTCTACCCGAAACCGGACTTCAGTGATGAAGTCCGGCTTCGGGTCTGGGTAACAAACATGGCGATTTTTCACACGCGCGTGCAAAATGCATTACAAACGTTTGCACACGCGCGGAAAAATTACGCATATTCCCGCAACGCACCCACATCCTATCCGGGCGTCACGTTTGAAAGAGGCCTAAGGGGGCTACAAGTTATTATGCTAAAAAAAAAAATTCAGATCACGCCCTTTTCCAAATTTTACATATAAAAATGAATAAACAATAAAAAAAATTAACTAACAGGTGTCTGGACTATTAAAATATAAAAATATTTTTCCTGTGCAGTGTACGCCGTAACAGAAAAAAAATTAAAAACACATGATTAGCCATTTTTTGGCCCAGCCGCATTGAGTAACAGTGATCATAAAGTTGTAAGTACCCCCAAAATGGTACCAATAAAAACCATAGTTCGTTCCAAATCCACAAAAAATAGCCCTTGAACAGTTCTGGCTGTCATAAAAAAAATCATTTTTTTATATTTTTATTTTTTTCAAAGTAGTAAAACAAAATAAGTATACTGGTATCGCAGTAATTGTATTGACCTGCAAAATAAGGATGTCATATCGTTCTTAGTGCAAAATGAACACTGTAATATCAAAACTTAAAAAACCTTGTCAAAATTGTGTTGTTTTTTTCATTCATCACACAAATATTTTTTTTACTGTTTTCCAGAATGTCATAGTATATTAAATGGTGCCATTTAATATACTAAAATAACCCCTTATATGGTTATGTGAATGGAACATTGAAAAAGTTATGGCTATTAAAATGTTAGGAGTGAAAAACAAAAATGCAAAAATGAAAATAGGCCCATTTTTTAAGAGATTAAGGCTACATGCACACGACAGTTGCTGTCCGCAAATCGCGGATCCGGCTTCCTTTTTTTTCACATCCACATCCAGTCCGTGTGTCCGCAAGTTTTGTAGGTTGTGTTTCCGTGTGTCTTCCATTTTTTTTTGCGGATCCGCAAAAAAACCCGGAAGGCTTGAAACAGTTTCTTAAAGTACCTGTACAAGTGCCCTGGTTTCCAAGCAACCATCCGCAAAAAAAACAGATGCGGATGACAAACGGATGGCTTCCGTTGGACATCCGCATTTTTTGCGGACCCATTGACTTCAATGTGTCCGCAAACCGTTTTTTGCGGACAAGAATAGGACATGCCAAGAGAAAGCTAGTACAAGGCATTTACTAATGTATTGTGATTATCCATATTGCCTCCTTTGCCTTCTTGATTAATTTTTCTATCACATTATACACTGCTCGTTTACATGATTACGACCATCCTGCAATTCAGCAGTGGTGGCCCTGCTTGCACACCATAGGAAAAAGCACTAGCCTATGTGAGCTCTCACAGGCCTGGCTACCTGAGAGGCCAATGCTTTTTCCTATAGTGTGCAAACATGGCCATCGCTGCTGGATTGCAGGGTGGTCGTAACCATGGAATCAAGCAGTGTATAAAGTGATGGAAAAATTTATCAAGCCAGTAGGGCAGGTAATATGGACAATCACAATACATTAGTGAGTGCCTTATACAGTGCTCCAGATGGTGACCAAATTAGAATTTACAAATGGCGACAGGACTTGACTGGCCGTGGTTAACCCCTAGTTGGCCGTGTGACAGTGTCGCCTGCGTCCTGCTGCTGTAGCTGTGTGTTTACAGGACTGGTACAGGACAGGCGGGTAGGCGTTGTGCTGGGGGTACGCTGCGCGTTCACTTTAGTGACGGCTCTGTGGCGGCTCTGATTGGGTCTGTTGGTTCTGGAGAGGCCGAGGATAAACAGAGGCTCCTCCTCCCTGTACACAAGAATGGGACAGTATAGGCTGCTCTGTGCATGTACAGTGTCTGAGATCTGATGGCTCCATAGCTCCCTGCTGTAGATATAGTAGATATATAGTGCCCTATATAATCTACAGTGTATTACAGTATATATATATATATATATATCTTATACAGTGTATTACAGACTATATATGTATAATATACGGTGTATTGCAGGCTACATATAATATACAGTGTATTGCAGGCTATATGTACTGTAATATACGGTATAATTATATGTATTTAAATTTGAGGACTAAAAATTCAATTTACCTACTAAATTTTTCAGTTCAGTAGCCAAAGGCTCCTAGTTTTTTTTAGTATGGAGCACTGCTTATAATATCTTTCTCTACATGATAAATGCAATTTACTGAAGCGAGACAACTCATTTAAAGCAAACGTTACCATAAGAAATATCAAAGGTCTATTTGGTCTACATCACATTGATGTAGCCAAACAGTAAAATCCTAGGGGTGGTACTGTCATATGAGCTCCCACAATGCACTGCTCTCTTCAAACAGGAGTCTTGAAGAATTCAGAATTTACCTCTAAATAGCTAATATGCAATTAAAAATTGGTACAATAAAAATTAAATCATTAACAACGTGATTGAAAGGGGATTGAAAGGGGATTATAAAAAGAGTCTACCATTTTTCTAAAAACAGTGCCGTTATTGTCCATTGTGTCAGGGACTGCATCTTATTCTGCCACCGATGTACGTGAGTGAAGTCTCTGATGTGAGTGGCAATCTCTTACAAGCAGTGGAAGATAGTAAACTCGCTGTATTCATTCCCCTAGTAACACCAGTTGCATGTAAAATTCTAGTGCGGGAGATGCAATGGATAGGCCTTTAGGTAATTTATTAAATGTACCTTGAGAAATCATGATAGAGGTCAAAGAAAAATTCTCTCTCCAGCTCTGTGATGCATGTCTGACAAACAGACTTAGGCCTCAGGCACACGAACGTGTGCACCCCGTGCCCGTGCTGCGGGCGTGCTGCGGGCCCGCAATGCTCAGGCACCGGCCGTGGGGCAGCCACAGCGGATCGTGGACCCATTCACTTGAATGGGTCCGCGATCTGCCCGTTCCGCAAAAAGATAGGACATGTTCTATCTTTTTGCAGGACGGAAGTACGGAACGGAACCCCGCGGAAGCACTCCGTAGTGCTTCCGTAGTGTTCCGTTCCGCCATTCCATTCCGCACCGTTCAGCATCTCCGGATTTGCGGACCCATTGAAATGAATGGGTCGGCATCCGTGATGCGGAATGGCCAGGGAATGGTGCCTGTGTATTGCGGATCCGCAAATGCGGTCCGCAATACGGGCACGGGTGCACACGTTCGTGTGCATGAGGCCTTAAGGACATAAGATGTGAGCTCACAGAAGAGGAGGAGTTACAGGAAAAGTGCATATGGATTACAACCATAGATAACTCACATAAACCAAATATAATAATGTCCACTAGATGGCAGCAAAGTTCACTAAGTATAGTGGTTAACAGACAATACAACTAATAAATGAGATATTTTGGCTGGAATCCCCTTCAAGTGAATTAGGCTGAGCTGCAATACTAGACACGTTAAAAATGTCCTACCATTATGTCCTGCCATAGAGAACAGCAGAAAATTCAATAAACTAATAAAAAATGTATGGAACAAATCAGAGAAAGGGGTATATTTACCTAAATTTTGGGACAGAGAACACCCATTTACTGAGAGGAAATCTCATGGTAATTCGAGTTTATTCCATGATTAAGGTAAAAAAAATTAAAATCAGACATCATAGAATACATTGCAATCTCTCACAAATCTAGAACCAGCCCTGTACCTCACATGTATCTAGAGCTCTCCCCATTCATTGCTCCAATTGCTCTGCTAGATTTATTTCTAGCTGGCAGATCAGGGTGTGCGGCCTTTCTCTATTCTCTAGGGACATGTCCTTTCTGCTCAAGTTCTTTCCCTATCACAGCTCAGGTGGTATGTTATTTCTGCTGCATCTCTCTATCACAGCTCAGGGTGTGTGTCCCTTCAGCTGCAGCTCTCACTATCACTCAGAGGACATGTCCTTTCTGCTGCAGCTCTCTCTAGCACAGCTCCAGAGGACATGTCCTTTCTGCTGCAGTTCTCTGTGACAGCTCAGGGTGTATGTCCCTTCAGCTGCAGCTCTCGCTATTACTCCGGGGCATGTCCTTTCTGCTGCAGCTCTCTCTAGCTCAGCTCCATGGGGTGTGTCATTTCTGCTGCGGCTCCCTTCCTATTAAAGCTCAGGGGATATATTCTTTCTCATGGTGGTGTTTTCTTTCAGCTACAGCTCTCTCCTTATCACAGTTCAAGGGCATGTCATTTGTGTTGCAGCTATCATCCTGTAACTATCACAACTTCTAAAAAAAGATATAACTGGTGGCAGTGGGAGGTTGGAACTAAACATGTGCATCCACATTAGAGATGGACAGAAAAATAAGAAAAAGAACAAACAGCAGGTGGTGCTATACAGATACATTTTATTGAATGGCTCACAGGCTGTTACGCACAATTACAAAATTATTCGGATCCAGGGGCTGGTTTGAAAAATGTAGACTACACATCAATTTTGGATATAGCATAAAGGGGTTGTCACAATATAAAGACTTATCCCCTATCTTGTCTGGTTGGCAGGGGTCTGTCTGCTGGGGGCCCCTCAGATCACAAGAAATAGCACATAGTGCTGCCCATTTGAATGAAACAGCAGTCACCTTTGCGTGATGCCATCTATTCAACTTTAACCCCTTAAGGACGCATGACGTACCGGTACGTCATGGTTCCCGAGTCCTTAAGGACCCATGACTTACCGATACGTCATATATTTAAAAGGAGAGTGCGGCGCAGCAGGGGTTAATAGGAACAGGATGTCCGCTGAAATCATTCAGCGGGCATCCTGTCACAACGCCCGGGGGGGTCATGGGACCCCCCCGTATCGGCGATTGCAACAAACTGCAGGTCAATTCAGACCTGCGGTTTGCTGCGCTTTCTGTGATCTCTGATCCCCGCGGTTACAGACTAAATGTTCCCCAAGTTTTATATTTTAACCCCCCCTGCAGCCCCCAATCATATTGTGGCTGCGGGGGTGCAAGGGGGGTGGTTGCGGGAGGTGCGGGCGATGCGGGAGGCGGTGCAGCAGGCGGGATCGCAATAGCAAGGGGTTAACAGGGAGGGAGCTCCCTCTCCCATCGGGGGGCTGCTGTGCCTTTGAAGCCCCCCGACAGAATGGGATCACAGAGGGAGGGAACCCCCCTCCCTCCCCATCACCCGCTGCTCTGTTCTGGCAGCAGGTGATGGTTACCATGGCAGCAGGACGCTTTCAGAGGCGTCCTGCTTGCCATGGTACTGTAAGTCTAATCAGACTTCTGCTAAAGACAAACGTCTGATTAGACTATGTAAAGTAAACAAAATACAGTACAGTACACTATATAGTGTACTGTACTGTATTAGATAGACACCAGATCCACTGGATCTACAAGAACCAAGTGGGTCTGGGTAAAAAAAAAAGTGAAAAAAGTGAAAAAAAAAATTTAAAAAACATATCACTGAATAAAAATTAAAAAAATAAAATAAAATACACATATTATGTATCGCCGTGTCCGTAAAAACCTGCTCTATAAAAATATCACATGACCTAACCCTTCAAGTAAATACCGTAAAAAAAAAAAAAGTAGTGTAATACTAAGCAATCAAAAAGGCGTATGCCTCTCAAAATAGTAGTAATCAAACCACCATCTCATCCCGCAAAAAATGAGCCCCTACATAGGACAATGGCCCAAAAAAATAAAAAAAATATGACTAAGGAGACACTAAAAGAGTTTTTTTTCTAAAATGCTGTTATTGTGTTAAAGTAAAATAAAAAATAAAAAAGTATACATATTAGGTAATCGCCGTGTTGGTAAAAACCTGCTCTATAAAAATATCACATGACCTAACCCCTCAAGTAAATACCGTAAAAAATAAAAACGGTGTAAAAAAAGCCATTTTTTGTCACCTTACATCACAAAAAGTGTAATACCAAGTGATCAAAAAGTTATACCCACCCCAAAATAGTGCCACTCAAACCGCCATCTCATCCCGCAAAAAATGAGACCCTATCCAAGATAATCGGCCAAAAACATAAAAAAAACTATGGCTCTCAGACTATGGAGACACTAAAACATGATTTTTTTTGTTTCAAAAATAAAATCATTGTGTAAAACTTACATAAATAAAATAAAGTATACATATGATGTGTCCGTAATAACCTGCTATATAAAAATATCACATGACCTAACCCCTTAAGGTGAACACCGTAAAAAAATAAAAATAAAAACGGTGTAAAAAAAGCCATTTTTTGTCACCTTACATCACAAAAAGTGTAACACCAGGCATTCAAAAAGTCATACGCACCCCAAAATAGTGCCAATCAAACCGTCATCTCATCCCACAAAAATCATACCCTACCCAAGATAATCGCCCAAAAACTGAAAAAAACATGGCTCTCAGACTATGGAGACACTAAAACATAATTTTTTTTTGTTTAAAAAATGAAATCATTGTGTAAAACTTATGTAAATAAAAAAAAGTATACATATTAGGTACCGCCGTGTCTGTAATAACCTGCTATATAAAAATACCACATGATCTAACCTGTCAGATGAATGTTGTAAATAACAAAAACTAAAAATGGTGCCAAAACAACTATTTCTTGTTACCTTGCCTCACAAAAAGTGTAATATAGAGCAACCAAAAATCATATGTACCCTAAAATAGAACCAACAAAACTGTCACCCTATCCCGTAGTTTCTAAAATGGGATCACTTTTTTGGAGTTTCTACTCTAGGGGTGCATCAGGGGGGCTTTAAATGGGACATGGTGTCAAAAAACCAGTCCAAAATCCGCCTTCTAAAAACCATATGGCGTTCCTTTCCTTCTGCGCCCTGCCATGTGCCCGTACAGCAGTTTATGATCACATATGGGGTGTTTCTGAAAACTACAGAATCAGGGCAATAAATATTGAGTTTTGTTTGGCTGTTAACCCTTGCTTTGTTACTGGAAAAAAAGGATTAAAATGCCTTGTAATGTCCCCAAAAAATGAAATGGCATTCCCAAAATGATCCAAACATGAAGTAGACATATGGGGAATATAGAAGTAGAGAAATCGAAACTTGGAAAGTTGCAAATTTTTCCAAATTTTGGGTAAATTTGGTATTTTTTTATAAATAAAAATGACATTTTTCAACTTGGAAAATTAAGTACAATATGTGATGAAAAAACAATCTCAGAATGGATTGGATAAGTAAACGCGTTTAAAAGTTATCACCACATAAAGTGACACTGGTCAGATTTGCAAAAAATGGCCTGGTCCTTAAGGTGAAATAGGGCCGTGTCCTTAAGGCCCCTTTCACACAGGCGAGTTTTCCGCGCGGGTGCAATGCGTGAGGAGGATGCATTGCACCGGCACTGAATACGGACCCATTAATTTCTATGGGGCTGTGCACATGAGCGGTGATTTTCACGCATCACTTCTGCGTTGCGTGAAAATCGCAGCATGCTCTATATTGTGCGTTTTTCACGCAACGCAGGCCCCATAGAAGTGACTGGGGCTGCTGGAAAATCGCAAGCATCTGCAAGCAAGTGCGGATGCGTTGTGATTTTCCCGCATGGTTGCTTAGCAACGGGACCCGATCTCTATTATTTTCCCTTATAACCAGGGCTGGACTGGCCTACCGGGATACCGGGAAAATTCCCGGTAGGCCGGTACCCTGACTGCCGCACGGCCGGCCGGAGGAGGCTGTCTCTTGTCTGTCTCACACTTATGTCACTGCGCAGCCTGCAGTGTGTGTGTGCGGCAGCGGCTGCCGCGCGCTCCAGACGCTCCGCTCCTCCCCGCGGAAATGCTAGTGCTGGCGGCCGCCGGCCCGCCCTACTTACAGTCAGACCGCGCAGCAATACTCACTGGCTGGCGTTTGTTGTGGCTGCAGGCGCTGGGGCGGGGGGTGGAGTCTCAGCAGTGAGTCGGACTCGGCGGCCGGGGAGGAACAGAGAGGTCAGGGGCTGTGTGATGAGGCAGGGGATGAGCCGCCGCTCAGGACGTCACGTGACTTGCCCGCGCACTGCAGTGAACTAGCTGGTCTGGTGTGAGGTGTGTGGTATAGGCCCTGTCCCTGTCCCAGTGTCCACTGTCTGGCCCCTGCTCCAGCCCTGGCCTGAAGAATTATTTATTAATCTGCACCAATTCAATTAATCAAGTAAGTGACTGTGGCTGCCTTGAGGATTTCATCCTGCCTGAGTGCCTCATAGCATAAGGCAGCCTCGTGCTGCTCCTGCATACATGTGATAAGTGCAAATGACGCACTGTTATGGGGAGCCATCTGTGGATGATGTACTGTTTTGGAGATCTGTGGAGGAGATACTGTTATGGGGGTACATTCACATCTGCGGCATGGCTATCTGGCCTATCCGGGCTGTTCACCCGCCGGATCCACCATGCTGCAAGTACCTGTGCACTGCCGTGCTGCCGCTCTGTCCCCATTGACTATAATAGGGGCAGGAGACGAAGCTATGGCGCAGCACGGCAGTGCATGGCAGAGATCGGCGGACTAAAAAGTACTGCATGTCCGACTCTTTAGTCCAATGATCTCTGCCATACTTCGCCATAGCTCCATCCCCTGCCCCTATTATAGTCAATGGGGACAGAGCGACAGCACGGCAGTGCACAGTTACTTGCGGCATGGTGCACCCGGCGTGTGAACAGCCCGGATAGGCCGGATAGCCATGCCACAGGTGTGAAAGTACCCCCATAACAGTGTCATCTGCAGATCCCCCATAACAGTGCGTCATCCACAGATCCCCCATAACAGTACGTCATCCACAGATCCCCCATAACAGTGCGTCATCCACAGATCCCCATAACAGCGTCATTCACAGATCCCCATAACAGCGTCATCCACAGATCCCCATAACAGCGTCATCCACAGATCGCCATAACAGTGTCATCCACAGATCCCCCATAACAGTGTGTCCTCCACAGATCCCCCATAACAGTGTCATCCGCAGATCCCCCATAACAGTGCGTCATCCACAGATCCCCCATAACAGTGACATCCACAGATCACCAATAACAGTGTGTCCTCCACAGATCCCCCATAACAGTGTAATCCACAGATTCCCCATAACAGTGTCATCCACAGATCCCCATAACAGTGTCATCTGCAGATCCCCCATAACAGTGTCATCCGCAGATCCCCCATAACAGTGTCATCCGTAGATCCCCATAACAGTGTCATCCGCAGATCCCCCATAACAGTGTCATCCACAGATGCCCCATAACAGTGTCCCCCACAGATGCCCCATAACAGTGTCATCCACAGATGCCCCATAAAAGTGTCATCCACAGATGCCCCATAACAGTGTCATCCACAGATTCCCCCATAACAGTGTGTCCTCCACAGATCCCCCATAACAGTGTCATCCACAGATCCTCATAACAGTGTCATCCACAGATCCCCCATAACAGTGTAATCCACAGATCCCCCATAACAGTGTCATCCACAGATCCCCCATAACAGTGCCATCCACAGATCCCCCATAAAAGTGCCATCCACAAATCCCCCATAACAGTGTGTCACCCACAGATCCCCCATAACCGTGCCATTCACAGATCCCCCATAACATTGTCATCCACAGGTCCCCCATAACATTGTCATCCACAGGTGCCCTATAAAAGTGTGACATCCACAGGTCCCCCATAACATTTTGTCATCCACAGGTCCCCCATAACAGTGTCCTCCACAAATCCCCCATATCATTGTGACATCCACAGGTCCCCCATAACAGTGTCATCCACAGATCTCCATAACAGTGTCATCCACAGATCTCCCATAACAGCGTCATCCACAGATCCCCATAACAGCGTCATCCACAGATCCCCATAACAGTGTCATCTACAGATCCCCCATAACAGTGTCATCCGCACTCTACTGTAGTGTTTCCCTACCAGGATACCTCCAGCTGTTGCAAAACTAAATCTCCCAGCATGCCCTGACAGCTGTCTGGGCATGCTGAGAGTTGTAGTTTTGCAACGGCTGTAGGCATCCTGTTTGGGAAAAGTTGGTCTACTATAATAATATGAACAATGGGGGTTCTAAAAAAGAGCTATAGTGGGGCAAAGTTCATATTCGTGTTTACACACGTGTTTTAAAATACACGAGTTTTATAAACAAGTAAATAACAACGCAGTGTTGTGGGGCTGGTATGCAACTTTTTCCAGGGCTGGTTTTTATCCCCAGTCCGGCCCTGCTTATAACATGGTTATAAGGGGAAATAATAGCATTCCTAATAAAGAATGCATTGTTAAATGAAGAGGAAAGGGTTAAAAATAATAAAAGTTAACTTACCTTTGCCACTTGATCGCGTAGTCGCGATCTCTCCTCTCTTTCCCTGCATCCGCTAAGATCTAGAGGACCTGTGATGACGTCACATCACATGGTCCAATCACATGATCCATCACCAAGGGAAATAATCAATTCTCCAGAAGACCCGAAACCGGACTTCAGTGATGAAGTCCGGCTTCGGGTTGGGTACCAAACATGGCATTTTTTCTCACGCGCGTGCAAAACGTGTTACAAACGTTTGCACCCGCGTGGGAAAAATGCGCATATTCCCGCAACGCACCAGCCTCTTATCCGGGCGTCAAACATGACGCCCGTGTAAAAGAGGCCTGAGGGTTTAAAGAACTGCCAGAGATAGCTGTGCACATGTACTCGGCCATCATAGAGTGGAATGGAGGAGCAGCGCGCATGCTTTACCACAGCTCCATTCAAATGGGGAGCACTGAGTCTGTTTTTGTGGTCAGTGGGGGCCTGAGCAGTTGGACTTCCTCCAATTAGACACTTATCCATATCCTGTAGATAGTGAATAGGTCTTTGTAATAGGGTAACCCTTTCAATTATTTCGTAAATGGATGTATCTGTGACCAAAACCACAGAGAAATCATTTTTTCAGCACACAGCTGTTATCCTCCAGTATTACCACAACTTTATAAACCTGGCTGTAACAGGCTTTGTCTGCAGCATACAATGGGTTAATTTGATTGCAGCATACAATCAGAGATCTCCATTGTTCTATCAGGACAGTAGCAATGTATTACAGCCACTGTCCTGCTCCTGATCGTGCGTAATAATTCACAGCGTCATAGATGTAAGGTGCAGATCCTCTGACCCTCCTGCCTGCACTCGTAGTATTCTGCAGTGGGTTGTTAAGAGGTTGTATAGCGGTTGCACTATGTACATAAGCACTTCAGCTTTTGTATCCTTTGTGTATTTGGACTTTGTTTAGAAATACATTTTCAGCATTTCTGTCAATAAAGTTTGCTCATTTTAGCAATATTTGACAGTTCTGCTCTAATATACTCTGTGTCATTTAATTTCAGGCGACTTTTAAAAATAAGCACCAGAATGGACACAATGCACTTCATATGTAGTGGTGCTCGAGTATATATATATATATATATTGTGAGGCAGTGACAGGCCTCATGGCTGTTAGGAGAGAGGAATGGCAGGATTATCCATCTCTTTCCCATCAGTGGGCAGGCTTGATGCAGCACCAGGTGCTACAATCAACGGAGCATAAAGCTGTCCTCAAAGTGAGATGGGTGTGATGGGTGTGTCTTGTGTGGTACAGTAGCCTGGAGTGGTTCTATGTGTGGTCTGAGCTGGGAGCGCTGAGAGACCACGAGGCTGGGATTAGCCTGAGGTTTGGGGCATCCCGGGATTCTATGGTTGCTGGGGAGGTGTCCAATGTGGGGATTGGCTCATCAGTGCCCCTAGAGGTCAGAATTGATAATGACACAAGCGGTATATATGATGTATGTGCTGTGACCGATAGCAACGCAGAGAGGGAAGCTACCATATCAAGGTCTTGTGAAGTTAGGTAGTTGCTGGTAGCGACCAGGCAACAGTTATACCTGACGTGACGAGAGTTAAGGGGGGATACGTCAGCATAGGGTCTGAGAATTATGCCCAGGCAGTGGAAGATTTCCTGGTAGGTCTAACCAACCAAAAAGAGTATGTAGAAAAGCATGACCGACTGCTGGCAGAGGCTCACTACCAGCTGGGCCTGGCAGGTCAGTGTGGCTGCAAACTTGAAGATGTTTTCGCCCCCTCCGCACAGTCCCTAGATACACTAGAGAAGGGACTAGCTGTTTGCAGAGCAAATGGAGAAAGCTCCAGAAGAGTCAAAGGAGACTCAGAAAGAGATAAATGAACTGAAGGATCTAGAGTCACAAATAGAAGCGGAAATTCTCCAACTTCAAGAGGAACTTGCAGCTTCTGAGCGATCCAGACGTCATGCAGAGCAGAAAAGGGATGAACTGGCTGACGAGGTCTTAAACAGAGCCTCAGAAAAATCTGCTCTCTTGGAGGAGAAAAGACATTTGGAAGCCAGGATGGCTCAACTTGATCAAGAGCTGCGTGATCAGATGGTGGACCTGGACCACCAGAGACAAACGGTGTCTAGATTGGAGAAGAAACAGAAGTTTGACCAGCTCCTGGTTGAAGGGAAATACATATAGGCTCTATAGGCCGAAGAACGTGACCGAGCGGAGGCTGATGCTCGGGCCCTTGGCTCGAGCCCTTGAAGAAACGCTTGAGGAGCGAGATGAATTTGAGAGTCTGAACAAGCAACTCAGAGCAGAGATGGAAGATCTCATGAGCTCAAAAGATGACTTTGGGAAGAATGTCTATGAGTTGGAATGTCTATAAGTCTAAACGTGCTCTCAAGCAGCAGGTGAAAAATGAGAAACCTGAAGAGG
This sequence comes from Bufotes viridis, assembly GCA_033119425.1. Lineage (NCBI taxonomy): Eukaryota > Metazoa > Chordata > Amphibia > Anura > Bufonidae > Bufotes > Bufotes viridis. Next base: position 449,492,642 of record CM065591.1, read on the forward strand.
AGAGTCCTCTGAAAGATGTCAAGAAGTCTAAGCCAGAGCCTGTTAAGAATGGGTCTGGAGATGGTGGCGGCGTGGTGCCGGCCGAGGAAGAGAAGAAGATGTATTTGCTGAACCAGTTGATGGGGCTGATGTGGATGCAGAAGCCAAGAGACTCATGGCAGTGTGTGGTCAGGACCTGGTCATGAAAGACATTCCGTCTGCTGTCAATGCCTTTCAGAAAGCCAGCAGTCTGCTGGGGAAGAAATATGCGGAGACGGACTACCAGTATGAGGATCCTGTCTATTACGATGGGCTAGCTCTCCTGAATCCTGCCCGAAAGGAGAACAATATCCTGGGTGTATAGAGAAAATACCAGAAGACGACAAGTCTGGCAAAGACCCCAGTGTTCATGGTGTCTCCTACCGTGATGAGAATGAGAAGGCCGGCGTATTGGAGGACATGAAGTCCGCAGGTGCTGCAGAGACTGAAGGAGCGGCTACCGAAGTGGAAAAAGCCTATAAAGAAGCAGAGGTCTCTGAAACTGCCACCAAAGCGGAGAAAACCACTGCTGGAAAGAAGGCTACCCCTTACAATATATCATATATATATATATATATATATATATATATACATACTGTATATATCATCACATTCCGGTCCCCATATCTGGAATGAAGACTCTCTAGCATATTGGGCTCCATTTGTTCACATTGCATTTTGTGTTACAAAATAAAATTCTGTGTGAAAAAAATACATTTTGTGCAACAAATTAAATACTGTGTGACAAAATGACACTCTGTGCAACAAAATGACATTCTGTGTCAAAAAATAAAATTCTGTGAGAAATATCTGTCAGTAAATCAAACTAACCAATGTGTCACAAAAATCACATTCTCTGTGACAAAATGACTCAAATGAATTCTGTCTCAGAAAATAACATTCTAAGTGACAAAATGACAGAAATGAATTTTCTGTCATAAAATAACAGCCTGTGTGACAAAAAAGATTTCTGTAAAGACAAAATGAATTCTGGACTACTACATTCATTTTGTGTCACAGAACACATTTTGTGTCATAAAATAGATAGTGAACAAACAGCACCCCATATCATTGATGTCATGCTGCTTTTCCTATAGCGTTCGGCCACTTTGCTTGTTTGGTTCACCCCAGTAATCTGTGTCTAAGGAAGGTCCAGGTATTGGGACCAAAGCATCAAAAGCATCAAATTTGCTACTGAATGCTGAATTATCTACTACAATGTGTGTGCACATGAGGCATAACACTATGACTGGCGTTCCCATACGAAAGTCTTGATCCCCTGTGCGCCACAGTAAGGGCTTATGCACACGACTGTGGTTTGGTTCCGCATCCGAGCTGCATTTTTTGCGTGTGCAGGAGGCATAACTGATGGTTATAACTGACCAAATAACTGAAGTGTGAACTGGGCCTACGATGTGATCAATCGTAGGCTCTATTCACACGTCCGCAATTCTGTTCCGCATTTCTATGGGGACACACTATGTTCCGCCCGCATCCGCAATTGTGTTCCTGAAAAAAAAAAAATAGAACATGTCCTATTCTTGTCCGCAATTGCAGACAAGAAAAGGCATTTTCTATGAGAGTGTGCGGCCTGCAAAATGCGGAACGCACATTGCCGGTGTCCGGGTTTTTCAGATCCGCAAAACACACACGGACGTCTGAATGGACCCTAAGTCTCAAATTCCTTTGTGAGATTAAAATAAAAAGTAAAACAATAAAAAAATGTAATATAACAATCCCCTATTCCCCATTAAAATGCCCTTTGTGTTAAAATATAAATACAACATTGCTGTAAAAAAATAAAAAAACAATGCCAGATTATTTATTGTTCTGCCCATCAGCCATAAAACAGATCAAAAGTTATATGTACCCCAAAATTGTATCAATAAAAAAGTCAACTCCCACAAAAAACAATCCCTAACATAGATCAGTTGATAGAAAAATGGCTCTGAATATAGCAACAAAAAAACAATTTTTTTTTTGTATTGTGCAAAAGTAGTAGAATATAATAACATATACACATTTAATATTGTTATAATCGTACTAATCGTACATACAATAAAAGTAATATGTTATTTATCCTGAGTGGTTGTTTAGACTGTAGAACTTGACTTCACCTATAGCAGTTGTGCTAATCAATGGCTACTTAAGGCCTTAGGCTACATGCACACGAACATTGTTTGTTTCCGTGTCCGTTCTGTTTTTTTGCGAAATGCAGACAGCACACGGTGTGCTGTCCGCATCAGTATGTCCGTTCTGTAGCCCCACAAAAAAAATAGAACATGTCCTATTCTTGTCCGTTTTAGGCATTATTACAATGGATCCGCAAAAAAAAAAAAACGCAAAACACATATGGTCGTGTGCATGTAGCCTTGTTCACACATCAGTGTTTGGTCAGCGATTTCCATCAGTGATTGTGAGCTCAAACCAGGTGCAGGTCAGAAACACAGAACAGGAGCAGATCTTTCCCTTAAGGCTGGGAACACACCTAGGCGTTTCTGAATCGCGCGTATGACGCGCGTTTTACGCGCGTTTTTGGATGCGCGTTTTTGTAACTAAGAAACACGCGTCATACGAGCGATTCAGTGATTCTCCCCTATGGGAAGCTCATGTACTTGTTTGGGCATTGGGCGTTTTAAAGCGCGTTCAAACGCGCTGTAAAACGCCCAAATGTGAACCATGCCCATAGGGCATGAAAAACGCTCAGGTGTGTTCCCAGGGTTATACCTTATCTCTGTGGAGGCTCCAGTCCTGGTTTTGGCTCACGATCATGGATAGAAATCATTGACCAAACACTGACTGTGTGAATAAGGCCTAAGGAGAGCAGAGTTACGCTACGTTGGACTGTTGCAAGAGAAGAAATATGCAGTACGTATCAGACAGACAGATGAATAAACTCAAAGAGAGATGACAGAAAAATGGATGTGAGGGAGCTGGAGTCTGGCAATAAAGACCACCACTGGTATACAGGTGGAGAGCAATAAGTGTAGGTAAGAGGAAGAAAACCTAGCAGAAACTGACCCTCAACTCTTAAGTCCAATAATACAGCAAAAAAATTGAAACCCAAACTGCAAACTCGCATCAAACCCACATTAAACACAACTACATTACAGACAACAATAAGACCTAGGAACCACAAATCCCAGGATGCACTCAAACAAAGTCAATGCACTGTAAGTTAAAAGGAACCCATCAGGTTGAAAATCGTCTCTGATCTGCAAGCAGCACATTGTAGAGCAAGAGAAGCTGGGCTGATTGATATATAGTTTTATGGAAAACATTCAGTATAACTTGTATTTTATACATTTATATGTGTGCTTATTCTGGCCTTCGAACTCAAGGAGGCAGTCCTATCAGTGACTGACAGCTATCTCTGACGTCAAGGAGGTGGTCCTATCAGTGACTGACAGCTATCTCTGACGTCAAGGAGGTGGTCCTATCAGTGACTGACAGCTATCTCTGACGTCAAGGAGGTGGTCCTATCAGTGATTGACAGCCATAGCTGAAGTCAAGGATGTGGTCCTATCAGTGATTGACAGCCTTGCCTTCATGAATATACAGAAATAGTTGTCAGTCACTGATAGGACCACATCCTTGACTTCAGCTATGGCTGTCAATCACTGATAGGACCACCTCCTTGACGTCAGAGATAGCTGTCAATCACTGATAGGACCGCCTCCTTGACTTCAGCTGTGACTGTCAATCACTGATAGGACCGCCTCCTTGACTTCAGCTATGGCTGTCAATCACTGATAGGACCGCCTCCTTGACTTCAACTATGGCTGTCAATCACTGATAGACCGCTCCTGGACTTCAAAGCCCACAATGAACAGGAATATAAATTAATACATTATAAATGATACTGAATATTATCCCATAAAACTATATACCAATCTACTCAGCAGTGGCGTAACTAGAAATGACTGGGCCCCACAGCACAGCAATTTTTGCACAGGGCCCACCCCAACAAGATCAAGATCACTCTCTCAAACCAGGCTCGCCAGCCGCTCCGTCCCATTCCATATATACTGTATGTCATGTCACTGTATATACTGTCACTGTATATAATATGATTGTATAATACTGTTGAGGGGGCCCTGACAAAAGAAATCTTTAAATCCTCCTCTTGGACAGGTCCCTTCTGAGTTCGGGCACAGTAGCAGCCGCTTCCCTGCTTCCACTATAGCTACGCCCCTACTGCTCAGCATCTTCTGCTCTGTAACATTCTGCCTGCAGATTATTTAGCATTTTTATGGTGACACGTTCCCTTTAAGATTCTGGTAATAACTGCACATGGCGTTCTCTACACCTGGCAAAGAGGCACAGAAACTAAAGGTCCAGATTTAGATATAAGTAATATATAAGCTGTACTTACCCCTCCTCTCCTTCCTGGTCTTCTCCGGGTCCACGCTGCACTGTCCTGATACGTACAGGGTCAGGATGTAGTGCGCGCATGTGACAGTGCAGCGCGGGCCTGGAGAAGATCAGGGAGCACGACTGCAGGAGAGTAGTGGAGGAGCAGAAGAGGTAAGTGAATTTATTTATTTTGGGTATGATCTGAGGTGTGAATGGTATCTGACAAGGAAGTCTAAAGCGGGTCTGACATGGGGGTCTAAAAAGCTTCTGATCTAAGGTCTGATATGGGGGTCTAATGTAAGGATCTGATATTGTGTTCTGATTTGAGGTCTGTTATGGGGTTCTGATTTGAAGTTTGATATGGGGGTCTAATATGAGGATCTGATATGGGGATCTGATCTCAAGATCTGATATGGTGGTCTGATTTGAGGTCTCATATGGGGGTCTGATATGGGGTTCTGATTTGAGGTCTCACATGGGGTTCTGATTCGAAGTGTGATATGGGGGTTTGATTTGAGGTCTAATATGGTGGTCTGGTCTCATGAGAAGATGAGAAAAGAGAACATCTACATCAGAGGGGGAGTCACTGGTTGTACATATGAGGTGCTATACTACCCTGTATGTTCTGTAGCACTGTATATAATGTGTATCCAAATATCTCTTTAACAGTAAGGCTGGAGGTAATGGGTTAGGTTGACAATTTGGCATGGTGAGGGGGGAGGGGGGCCATTTCAATTTTTGCCTTAGGCAGCAGAAAGGCTAGGTGCCACAAAGCACTAAGGGAAGGGTCCCATGCTGAAGTCTTGCACCAACTTCTGATTGGCGGGAGTCCGACACTCGGGACCCCCGCTGATCAGCTGTTTGAGAAGGCAGTGGTGTTTGAGAAGGCAGTGGCGCAGCTAAGCTCTGTTCACTTCAATGGAGCTTAGCCCCACCCAGGCCAGTTGATACAAGTCGTGACGTCACTGGCCCTGCGGTAAACCGTAAGAAGGCTGCGGCGCTCCGAGAGAACCGCTGCCTTCTCAAACAGCTGATCGGCGGGGGTCCCGGGTGTCGGACTCCCGCCGATCAGATGCTGATGATCTATCCAGAGGATAGATCATCATCAGTTTAAACAAACTGCAGAACCCCTTTGAGCTACAACAATTAAGGTTCAATTCATACCATGTTTGGCCATACAATTGGCATCACAGAACTGAAAAGTTGCAGCACTTTAGGAACTGAAAAGTTGCAGCATTTTACATTAGGCAGAGGCACTTACAGCCTTTTTACTGCCTGAGGTAAAAAGTAAGATGATGCCCACATCCTCTTTCAAATATAACATGAGAAAGTGCAGGTATGGACTTTTGGACTTGCCAAAATGCTACTCTGTGCTTTTGGGAAAGCTGTCTGAGGAAAAGTTCTCATCTCTCCAAGCTCCTGCATAGTCAATCTCACCTTGTCAACCAAGAAAGAGAATTGGTTAAATAGAGCATCCAGAATAAAACAACTTGTTTCGGGGAAACTTAAGTCCCCTTCATCAGGTTAGAAATTGATTTGTTGCTTTATTCTGAATGCACTAATAACTTTACAATAAAGAAGAATTTCTAAAACGTCAAACCCGTTCTTGCGCCAAAGCAGGGACTTTATTTAACCATTTCATCTCCTTGAGAGATTGGGCATCTCTTCCCGAATGATTTGTTCCTGCGGTAACATACCCGGCGACCGGAGTTTCTTCATCAAAAAGCCTACAATAGGGTTGTGCCTATCTCTAGCAGAACACCTTAAGGTGAGCCTCCATTTTTCTCTATTGACCACATACATTGTCTGGAATATACTACCCTATTGTGCGCTTTATTTGTGGCCTAAAAGTTCTGGCACGCCTGAATTATTGAATCAAGAAAGAGAGGGAGGGTCTGACAGAGGAAGCAGGAAGAGGAATAGTGCACAGAGTGGCTTGGGCCCACCCTCGGTGCACTTAACTTCTCATTTGCATATGGATTAAAAGTACTTCTTTCCAGAATGAAGCAACAGATCGCTAAGTGAAAGGTATCGTTACATTCAAGTGAGCTAGCCCTACAGTATTATGGGGGAGATTTATCATCATCCTGCACTAGTTTTCTGCCAGAAAAAAAGTGGCAAAAGAAAGTGTAAAACCCCGGTCTGCCCATCTGTGATAAATCATCCCCTATGTTTTTTTGTCTCCTATGAAGGAAATCAATGACAGAGAAATCCAGCCATGCAATTAAAAACCAAGGATGTGTCCGGCATAGGGAGGTGCAAACATGGCTTAAACCTAGTCTTAGCAAAAAAAACTATTTTTTGCATACTTCTCCTCTTTCATAGTTGCCAACTGTCAGTCAATCTTCAGAGACAGTTCAGTATAATAGGAGCTAAAAATGGACGGAGCTAATGTTAACTGCACATAAGAGGGGAGTTCGGGTGGGTTTTGAGTATTCCCAGGGTTATGCTTAGGCTACTTTCACACTAGTGGCAGGACGGATCCGACGGGGTGTTCACCCGAGGGAACAGCCTATCGGGTCCTTCCTGCCGCTAGTGAACCTGTGCCCCCGGACTACCGCTCCGGCCCTATTGACTATAATGGGGGGCGGGGTGAAGTTCCAGCGGAGGCACATGTCGTAGTTTTATTCCAGCAGCCTCTTGCCGTGCGCCGCCGTGCCTCCGCCCTGCCCCCATTATAGACAATGGGGCCGGAGTGGTAGTCTGGGGGCATACGTTCACTAGCGGCAGGACTAATCCGACAGTACCCGAATTCACCCACTAAAGCGTCGATAAGCATATCCTTTTATCATCCACTCCTGGCTTTGTCCAAAAATAAGAGCTTCACAAAACCACATCATAACATGCACCGTGTGAACCTGGCTTTTGGATTTATAATACAGTGTTAGGGCTCATGCCCACGGCCGTGTGCCGGCCTGGGGCCCGCGCTGCGGACCGCTAATTGCGGTCTGCGATGCACGGGCACGACCATGAGCCAGCCGCATGCGGATCGTGGACCCATTCACTAGAATGGGGTCCGCGATCCGAATCAATGGTCCGCACCGCATGCACTACTTTTTTGCGGAACGGCAGCACGGAACGGAACACCACAGAAGCACTCCGTAGTGCTTCCCTTCCGTGGTTCCGTTCCGTTCCGCACTGCACCTCCGGATTTGCAGACCCATTCAAGTGAATGGGTCCACATCTGTGCAACGGCCGTGTGCATGAGCCCTTAGGCTGGAGATCTTAGTTTGGTTCAGGAGGACCCAGGGGTTCTGAATGTGGTGACCATAATACATATGCTAAAATGGACACAGGAAACCGGCCTTATATACTATGTTACTATGTTACTTGATAAATGCAGGCCTTATGTAACTCAAATGTTTCTATACGTCTATGGTTGTATAATTATCCTTTGTAACAGAGTTACCTCCTGAATCTGATTCTTCACAGAGTCATCTCTATGTGCACATTCCCGGATTATGGAGGCTCGACTGGCATTACTTCCACATGGTGTCAGTATAGATTTGCTTTAGTATTTGCATTGTGTGGAACAAGGAGCACATGTAAGAGGCCAAAAGACATCATTGGTGTGTAAGGGTGCTGGTACACATTCAGGTTTTTGATGCAGGTTTTGAAGCCAAAACCATGAGTGGACTGAAAAAAGTATAGAAGTTGTATCTATCCTTAATACCTTCTCTCCTACTATGATACACATCTGATTTTGACTCCAAAAACTGCATCAAAAAGACTGAGGGCTCATGAAAATAATCGGGTGCCAGCCGTGTGTGTATTGTGGCCCGCAAACAGCAGGTATGCAATATACGGGCACCCAGGGGCTGATTGGCCATAGATCTTACAGGGAAATTTCTCGGTGGGCCGATGCCCAGGGGGCCGTCTGAGCCCTCCTCCCGGCCGCCCAGTGGAAATTTTTTGGGATCTATTTTGTGCTGCTGGCAGTATTTTGAGATGGACTGTGGAATTTGGCTCTGTTGGGGTGGTATAATGTGCCACAATATGGTATTGCTGGCCCTGACTTCCATCAATTTGGACCCAACTACAAAAAGGGGTGGCTTTTAGTATTTTTTCCAGGGCCATTATAAGTTCCCAATCCGCCCCTACGGGCACAAGCCGTGTGCACACAATATCACGGATGTGGACCCATTCACTTGAATGGATCCACAATCCGGAAGATATGGACCGGAAGACCACCAAAGCACTACAGAGCTCTAGAACATGCTCTATTCTTTTGTGGTGAGAACGGATCGTGGACCCATTCAAGTTGAATTGGTCTGCATTCGTCAGCACAGGCCACATTTGCAGTCCCCAATGCACGGCACGGGCGGCACGCGTTCATGTGCATGAACCCTGAACGTGTGTCAGCACCCTCAGGATTCACACTTCACACAGCCTTTTGATTTCTCTGGGACCTAAACCGATCCAGTGCAGTAATTTGACTTCTTTCAGGATACATTTTTTTTCACGACCCAAAAATAAAAACTTGGTTCCATCCACCCAGGTACATGTATTTCTTTTTTGAATTGATGCAGTTTACAATCTATAGAAATGAATATTAAAGGGGTTTTCTGGGCCTTAGATATGTCTATCATCAGCATCAGATGGGTGGAGGTCTGACAACTGACACCTTCACAATCAAACGTCTTGTGCAGCCACCAGCACCAAAAACTATACAGTGAGCAGAAGGCTCCATCCACTGTGTGGTTTCTGGCACCGGCACCATTCCCTTGGACGGGTACTTCAGCACAGCCAGTACACAGTGGAAAGAGCTGGAAGCAGAAGGCTCCGTCCACTGTTTAGTTCGTGGCGACGGCAGCTGCCCAAAGCAGTTTATCGGTGGTGACGCCACCGATCTGATATTTGGATGATGACTGTATCTACGGTACTTCCTTGAAAACCCCTTTAAGTTGCCTTTTTTTCAAGCTTATGGGTACTATACTTCTGGATCCTTATTTTCATGGGAAAGAAACCCGATAGTAACCAAATGTGATGTGAATAGTGCCTTATGGATATGTCCTCACTGAGCATATACCACTGATTCTGAGGATAGGTCATCAGTAAAAAAGTCTTTGAAAAACTCTTTAAAAATTATGTGTAAATGTCCATTTATACTGGCGTAGCATTGGCCAGACAATCTCTAATAAGCATTTGTAGGAACGCCCATTGGCGATGATCTGATGCTTGTTCATTGGATAATAGGATTGATTGTGCGAGACCTTTACATAAAAGCTTGATTTAAACAATAGGATAGCTCATCAATAAATATTACTTGGACAACCCCTTTAAGCAAAGAAGCTCACTGACTAAAATCTTAAGGCTGTATTACACACCCCGATTCTGCAGGCGATTGTCCGGAAGGAAGCTTTTCTTCCTGGAAATGGCTTGCTCGTTAGCAGAGGCGACTGCTGCTATTACATGCAGCGATCTCCTCCACAGCATGGGAAGGAGTGATCGTTATTCCATCGCTCATCCCCATGCTGTCTAGTTATTTGCCGACAGCCAATCGTGATGACATGCTGAAAGATCACGACGATTGCCCGATGATTAAGCGTTTGCTCGTTTTTTTCGGGTAATTGGCGGTAGTATAACACTGCCAGATGATCGCTAATGAGTGTTACTACCAACGCTCGTTAGCGATCATGCGGCAGAAAATCTACCATTGTAATACCGGCTTTAGTCTCTATATGATACAAACTGATGAGCAAACAATGAAATGAATGAGAAGATAAAAGCATCTTAAAACTCTACTACAGAGATGTGATAAGGAGCAGGGGTCAAAAGTGTGAGGTGCTTCACAGGGTTGAAGTGTTGACCTATTTAGCAAATTAGTGAGCCAGTAAATGACGTGAAAAAGACACCAATGATAGTAGGAGCTATCACAATATAAGACTTTTGGAACCTACACACGTATGTAAATCAGACAAGAGCAGAGATTAAACATAATAGAACTAATGGAGACAATCAGCGTATATTCAGTGAATAGTCAGTGTCGCAGGCGCCGCACTCAGGAAGGTAGCACAGGGCGCAGCGTGCAGATGACTACAATAACATTTAGCTTATGCTGTGACCAAATTTGTGTCGTATTAATTTAAGTGTTCTGTGAATATAGAATAGAAATTAACCAATTGTGGATTCAATGCATCTGTATTACAGCCAGCTATTGGATCATTACCACATTTATGTTAAAAAAGATCTTAACCATCTCCTGGCAGGCGTTCTCCACCGCGTTTCATTGCTTTAGAGTAGTGCTGGTCAGCCGGACTAGTGCCTTATCAGTGGGATACATTTACTGGAGTATAACAAAACAAAATAACCTGGTGTATTGGCAAAGTCTGTCTTTAATTTGTACCTCATTTATTAACCCTTAAAAAATCTGGTTTGTCTTTTTTAGGTTTAAGGGTACGTTCACACGACGACATTTGTTGCGCGACAAATAGGGCACAACTTCACTGCAACATTAGTCGCACCAATGTCGCGCGACAATTTTTATAATGTGAGTCTATGGTGTCACATTGCGACATGCGACATGCTGTGACTGCGATGTGACAGTCGCAGAAAAATCCATCTTAAATGGATTTTTTGCGACTGTCACAATTGCAGCATGTCGCATGTCACAATGCGACACCATAGACTCCCACAACAATAGTGCGACTTATTGTCACGCGACAAATGTTGTCGTGTGAACGTACCCTAAGTCTGACATCTAGTGCTCATTTTTTTGTAAGACAGATTAAAATTCACTAATACTGGTCCAATCAATATGCGCATGAAAATGTGAGCTGTATTTTGGCGCACGTCTCCATGAAAGTAGGCAAATTTTAGCACAAGTCCCTACTCAAAACAGAACCAGAAAAGTACGCCAGCCTTGGAGTGGAGTAGAAATTAGACTGTTTTATGACAATATCTGGCGCAAAATAAGGTGCACCTACATAAATAGGATGGAAATTCGGTGCAAAAGTTAGAAAACTTCTGAATTTGTCTTAAAACTCAAAATGGGCACAGCACGAGCAAATTCCTCTAAAACAAGTGCAAAAACAGTTGGTAAATGAGACTTAAAAATAAGACAGTCGGAAACAGGCTTTTTACTCATTAAAACAGGGAGACACTTTAGTAAATGTGCCCCAGAGTTCGGTCAATGATTTCCATCAGTGATTTAGAGCCCAAACCACGTGCGACTCTAAACAAAGGACAGGTGCAGATCTTTCCCTTAGGCTGGGTTCAGACTTGCGCGTTTTACAGCGCGTTCAAACGCGCTGTAAAACGCTCAACACATGAAAACCAATGCTTCCCTATGGCCCTGGTTCTCACTTGAGCGTTTTACAGCACGTTTGAATGCGCTGAAAAACGCCCTACGCTCAAAAAAGTTCTTGAGCTTCTTTGGGGCGTTTTGTCACGCGTATTGTGATTGACTCCACAGTAGTCAATCACACGAACGCGTGTACGACGCGCGTTTCCTATTTGGAAAAAACGCGCTGTAATACGCGCAAGTCTGAACCCAGCCTTAGGGCTCATGCACACGACCGTATTTTCTTTACGCTTCCGTTCCGTTTTTTGTGTGGCCCGTATGCGGAACCATTCACTTCAGTGGGGCTGTAGAAAATATGGAAGTTACTCCGTGTGCATTCTGTTTCCGTTTGTCCACATGGCCGTTCAGCAAAATAGTAGTGCATGTCCTATTATTGTCCACAAATCACGGTCCGAGGCCCTATTTAAGTCAATTTGTCCGCAAAAAATATGGAGCACACACAGAACACATCCGTATGTCATCCGTATTTTGCAGATCCATACTGTAGAAATGCTATGCCCAGCCCATATTGCTCATGTGTTTGGTGATTAATAAGTTATTGTTTCAGTTTCCGATCCGCAAAAGCGGATCACATACGTAAATCATACGGATGTTTTGTGGAATAACATAACGGAAGAGGACTTAAATCAGAGAAAAAAAACCTCAGATGCGGAACAACGGATCCGTGAAAAATGGACCGCAAAACAACAACGGTCATGTGCATGAGCCCTTAGGACTCTTTCACACAACCCCATACGGATTGGCTCCGGATGCGTTCAGGGTGCGTTCAGTTAAACTCGCACCATTTCACAAGCAGGTTCAGTCTGTTTTGTCTGCAATTGAGTTCAGTGGTTCAGTTTTTTTCCACGTGGGTGCAATCCGTTTTGATGCATTTTTCACGTGCTTGAAAAAAAAAATGAAGATTTACAAACAACATCTCTTAGCAACCATCAGTGAAAAATGCATTGCATCCGGACTGCATGTGGATACGTTTTTCACTTAGGCCCTATTCACTTCTATAGGGTCAGGGCTGCGTGAAAAACGCACAATATAGAACATGTTGCATTTCATACGCAATGCAGAAATGATGCGTGAAAAACATCGCTCATGTGTAGATACCCTACACTGAAGTGAATGGGTCCGCATCTGTGATGCGGAATACACACGGAACGGTGTCAGTTTATTGCGGATCCGCTTATGCGGTCTGCAATACGTAAACGGAACCCATACGTTTGTGTGAATGAGCCCTAAAAGTGTATTTACATGGGGATATAATCGGACAGATTTTTGGGAACGCTCGTTCCCAACAATATGCCCATTTAACGGTGCAGCCAATGCAAAATGCTTGTTCATTGAATGAAATGATTGTTAGTGGAGACACCTAAATTATCATTTCTGGGCAGCAGATTGTGCTGTTTAAACATCTAAACAGCCGCTGCTGCCCAGAAACAATGTTGCTGTATGAGGACGAGCAATCGCAATAGTGACCACTCCTCCTCATACTGTGGGGGTATGAAGCTCTTCACCTCCACTTAACGAGCAGCTGACTGTCGGGGAGGAACGCTTCCTTCCTGACAATCAGCTGTAGCTTGGCACGTCTAAATCCACCTTAAGGCACCATAAGGCTAGTTTCACATACATGGCAAGAGATCTAGCAGGCTGTTCCGGCAGAGAACAGCCTGCCAGAGCTCTCTGGATCCGGCATTGATGGATGGTATGAGAATGCCCATAGGCCCCATTAACTATAATACATAAACAATAATACATATGCATAAACAAGCCCATACATGTAGATAAACTTTACACATAGATACATAGACTATATATAAACAAGCCCATACACAGGGCCGGATTAACATAGGGGCGGATGGAGCTGCTGCTCCAGGCCCCTGTGTGAAGATAGGCCCAGCCCCAGCTGCCCAGAAAAAAAGTTTCTTTTAATTTTAATTTAATTTTAAGAACCAGCGCGCTGCGGGCGGGGCCGGCGTGTGCCTCATATCCATCCCCGCTGCCCCGCTGGCTCATAATATTCACCCGGCCCGGGTCACATGATAATTGGGGGCGTGGCCGACCCGGCCGTGGCCGGTGTGCCATGAAAAAGCATTAACTTATGAAGAAACATTAAGCAGCTGATTTCAGGGGGCGTGTCGCTCTGCTCTCGGCTCAGATTGGCTCACATTCAGGGGGTGTGTTCTACGCTCGCGCTCGGCTCAGCTCAGTAGCAGAAGCAGGTCTGAAGCCCGCGCGGCACGGGGGGGTTTAGGAGGCAGGGATGTATGAATAAACCTGTGAGCCCCCCCCAATGTTGCACAGAAAACCGCAGGTCTGAATTTACCTGCGGTTTTCTGCACAACATGAAGGGGGGGGGGGGGTGCTCACAGGTTTATTCATACACCCGTGCCAACCCCGCGCAGTGGCACTGGGGATCAGAGACTGTCACGAAGAAAACCGCAGGTCTGAATTGACCTGCGGTTTTCTGCGCAACATGGGGGCTCGCAGGTTTATTCATACATCCCTGCCTCCTAAACCCCCGTGACTCCTCATAAACCCCCCCCGTGCCGCGCGGGCTTCAGACCTGCTTCTGCTACTGAGCTGAGCCGAGCGCGAGCGTAGAACACACCCCCTGAATGTGAGCCAATCTGAGCCGAGAGCAGAGCGACACGCCCCCTGAAATCAGCTGCTTAATGTTTCTTCATAAGTTAATGCTTTTTCATGGTACACCGGCAAGACGAGTGGCGCCGCAGGCACTGTCTCTCACAGCAGCAGCCTGAGCCAGAGAGAGGCACACGTGACTGCTGCTGCCTGTCTGCTGTGTGTCGGAGTCCTGAGAGGCAGAGCTGAGACTGTGAGTGTGACTCTGAGTTGCTTGTAGCAGGTGGGGTGGGTTCCGGGGGTGGGGGGGGGGGGGTGTATTGGCTGACAAGACAAGCCTGACATGATGGGGAAGGGGGGGGGGGTATTGGCTGACATGCTGGACATGATTGGGGGGGTGATATTGGCTGACATGCTGGACATGATTGGGGGGGTGATATTGGCTGACATGCTGGACATGATTGGGGGTGATATTGGCTGACATGCTGGACATGATTGGGGGGGTGATATTGGCTGACATGCAGGACATGATTGGGGGGTGATATTGGCTGACATGCTGGACATGATTGGGGGTGATATTGGCTGACATGCTGGACATGATTGGGGGTGATATTGGCTGACATGCTGGACATGATTGGGGGGAGTGATATTGGCTGACATGCTGGACATGATTGGGAGGTGATATTGGCTGACATGCTGGACATGATTGGGAGGTGATATTGGCTGACATGCTGGACATGATTGGGGGTGATATTGGCTGACATGCTGGACATGATTGGGAGGTGATATTGGCTGACATGCTGGACATGATTGGGGGGTGATATTGGCTGACATGCTGGACATGATGGGGGGTGATATTGGCTGACATGCTGGACATGATGAGATGATGAGGGAGTGATATTGGCTGACAAGCCTGACATGCTGGACATGATGGGGAGGGTTGGTATTGGCTGAAAAGACAAGCCTGACATGATGTGGGGGGTATTGGCTGACAAGACAAACCTGACATGATGTGGGGGGGTATTGGCTGACAAGACAAGCATGACATGATGGGGGAGTATTGGCTGACATGCTGGACATGATTGGGGAGTGATATTGGCTGACATGCTGGACATGATGGGGGTGATATTGGCTGACATGCTGGACATGATGAGATGATGAGGGAGTGATATTGGCTGACAAGCCTGACATGCTGGACATGATGGGGGGAGGTTGGTATTGGCTGAAAAGACAAGCCTGACATGATGTGGGGGGGTATTGGCTGACAAGACAAGCATGACATGATGGGGAGGTATTGGCTGACATGCTGGACATGATTGGGGGTGATATTGGCTGACATGCTGGACATGATTGGGGGGTGATATTGGCTGACATGCTGGACATGATTGGGGGGTGATATTGGCTGACATGCTGGACATGATTGGGGGGTGATATTGGCTGACATGCTGGACATGATGGGGGTGATATTGGCTGACATGCTGGACATGATTGGGGGGTGATATTGGCTGACATGCTGGACATGATGGGGAGTGATATTGGCTGACATGCTGGACATGATGAGATGATGAGGGAGTGATATTGGCTGACAAGCCTGACATGCTGGACATGATGGGGGGAGGGTTGGTATTGGCTGAAAAGACAAGCCTGACATGATGTGGGGGGTATTGGCTGACAAGACAAGCCTGACATGATGGGGGGGTGGGTATTGGCTGACATGCTGGGCATGATGGGGGGGGGGTGGGCGTGATATTGGCTGACAAGCCTGACATGCTGGACATGATGGGGGGGGGGGTGATATTGGCTGACATGCTGGACATGATGGGGGGGTGATATTGGCTGACATGCTGGACATGATGGGGGGGGGAGGTGATATTAGCTGATATGATGGACATGATGGGGGTGCAGCAGGCAGCATTTGACATGATGGACATGATGGGGGTGGGGTTGGGGGCAGCTGCAGCAGGCTGCATTTGACATGCGGGGGTTGGGAGCAGCAGGCAGCATTTGACATGCGGGGGGTTAGGAGCAGCAGGCACCATTTGACATGATGGTTGACATGATGGGGGGTTTGGGGGCAGCATAATTTGACATGATGGACTGGGTCTGGGAGGAGTCTGTCTGTGCCATTGGGGGAGGGGTTGTGAAAAAATTTGCATAACATCAATGGGGAGGCATCTGACATGATGGACTGGGTCTAGGAAGTGGGGCTGACATGATGGATCATTGACTGGGAGAGTGGGGACAAGTCTGTGCCATAGGGAGGAGATGTCACATGTGCAATTAGCAGTACGGCATTAATGTTTGGGGGTCAATGATGGACTGGGGACAAGTCTGTGCCATGGAGGTGGAGAAATGAGGGGAGGGTGCAATTAGCAGTACTACATTAATGAGGGGGTCTCACATGATGGTCTGGGGACAAGTCTGTGACATGGATGGGGAGAAATGAGGGGGGAGATGGGCAATTAGCAGTACTACATTAATGGGCGGGGATGACATGATGGAGTGGGGACAATAGGCCACCTTGCTGGAGTCGCCTGACGGCCGCCCTGCAGCCACAACCCTTAAAAGGACCAGACCTGACTGTCCGATGATGACAGGGCCAGCGCTGCAGGAGTAATCTCCCAGGCCGGCCCTTTACAAAACTCACCAGGACAGTGACAGGTCAGGTGACAGGTCAGCTGTGTGCGCCGCACTGCGTCGTCATATCAGACTCCTAACCCTGGGCCCTGCACCTTCTCTAAACGTAAATGAAAGGCAGCTGCTGTGCGCGGGATGTTCAAAATTCTTTCTGCTTGCAGTTAAGTGCGGTGCTGCCACCTGCCGGGGTCGCGTTCAGCAGCCTTCAGTTCAGTGACATAGAATACTCCCCAGAAAACAACTCATAGAGCGGTAAGTCTCACGGTCACCTATTGTACATATGTCATTGGGTCAGGACCTACTTATTGGGGCCTTGGGGGATTATCGGATCGTTAATGCAGGCTTTTCCTACCTGCCTGTTCAATGGGGGGGTTAACTTACTATGTGATTATCTACCTACTGTATGGGGGCACAAGAGGGTGCTATTACCATTTTGGACACTTATAGATGGGGTGTTTGTATAGAGATGCTAAGGGTGCTGGAAAACTGCTGTTTCTAAGATGTTTGCCTTCCAATTCTACAGAATCACGTATCGGCATAGTGATCATCATCTGAGCAAGATGGAAAAGAAATGAAAAGAGGATGACTCTGATCAGAGAAGACGTCACCCGTGAGTCCAAACCTTTCCCAATGTGGGAGCTTTTACATATAGCATTTTTGCAACATGTATGCAAAAATTGTGTTTTTGAGAGCGATTTATGGAACATTGCTAATCATTATCATTAATCAAGATGCTTACATTTCTACATGCAGTTTTGCATATGTGTTTTATTGGGTATAAACCCATTTCACAACACCATGTTTCATATAGCATGCTACTGTGTATAATTAATGATCTCCAAATAGATTATAAAATCATGAAAATCGTGCACTGGGCCCACCAATGTGTTAAAATTGAGTATTGTTCAATATTGGGCCCCTGTATATAAGAAGGACATGGCTAAACGGGAGCGGGTGCAGAGGAGGGCGATCAAGGTAATTAATGGTATGGTGGGGATAACAATGTCACATTCTGGGCCCCCAGAAGTGTTTTATTTAAAAAAAAAAAATAAGCTAAATAAAGGCTAATTCAGCTCTGCTGGTGATTTCATATGCATAAAACATATGACAGATGCACGTTATTTGCGTTATAAAAAAATTGCTCTGCGTTGTGTTTTCATTTTCTAAAAAAAGGCCCATTAAAATCTTCAGCACCAGGCCCATGATGCTCTTAATCCGGCTCTGCCCATACATGTACATCAAACATACTATACATAAACATCACACAAACACACACACATATATTGTGGCAAGGTGTGTGGTAAAGTCTTAGAAGGGCTGTATATCTCACCCAAAGCCCTCATCACACATACATATATGACACAAGAGCAGCCAGAAGCAGTGAAGATAGTCATGTTCTCAGTTGTCTACCCAAGGTTAATCGGTCATGGAGGGCAGGCAATATGTAACAATTGGCCATCCCTTCATTTTTCTGATTAAATGTAATGTTATCACACAATGTAATATATAATTTCTGCTGTAGCTAGTAAAATTTAGAG
The DNA here is from genome assembly GCA_033119425.1 of Bufotes viridis. Taxonomy (NCBI): domain Eukaryota; kingdom Metazoa; phylum Chordata; class Amphibia; order Anura; family Bufonidae; genus Bufotes; species Bufotes viridis. The sequence goes on from CM065591.1 coordinate 449,511,065, forward strand.
AAATACATTTCTTTATCAAATGGATACATTTATTAATAATTATTTCATTTTAGTACCAATCTAATCTGGGTCAATGACATATAAACTATACAACATGTTTAATTTTCCTCTTCATAGAACAGAATTGGAGTGCTCTTCATCTGAGCTCCGGGACAATGCTGCCATGGAGCACTACATGGTATATGGAAAATATGAGCAGCAAGAATATATCTAGCTCTAAAGGATGCTGTATTGATGCTTTGTTGCAGGGCTTTAAACGATACCTTAAAGAGGTTCTCCAGGAATTAAGAAAATAAAATGAAAATACTTACAGTATACATATTATTTCATTATAAATTTATTCCAAAATACCTTTCATTAGTTATAATGGATCATTTTGTCTGCAGAGCAATCAGGGGAAAAAAATGGCCGCCGTCCTATTACTACACACAAAACCTGTCCTAATCACACAGGAGAACAAGTTACTTCACAACACTGAGGTAAAGAGCTGCCTCATCCTCCTCTCTGCTCTGCTTGTCAGGAATTATGATCCTGAATACAGTTTAATATGAGCTGAATCTTTGTAGGAATGGTGCTCATGAGGAGACATGAAGTACAGAGAGGAAATGGGAATGTGGCTAATGAGCAGCAGCACTTGTATGCAGTCTCCATTACCACAATCTGTACGTCATGTTTCCTCATGAACTCCATTCCTACAGAGATTCAGGTAAAGATCTTATCAGCTATATTCAGGATCATAATCCCTGACAAGCAGAGAGGAGGATGAGGCAGCTCTTTAGTTTAGTGTTGTGAAGTAACTTGTGCTGTGTGATTAGGACAGGTTCTGTGTGCACTAATGGGACGGTGACCATTTTATTTCCCCTGATGATTGCTTCCTGGACAAAACAAGCCATTATAACAAAGCAAAAGTATTTGGGAATATATTGATGATAAAGTATCATAAATCAAGTATCAAGTATTTATTTTAATTTTCTTAATTCCTGGAGAACCCCTTTAACCCCTTCACGCCCCATGACATGTATACCCGTCATGGAGCAGTGCTACTTCGCGCTCCATGACGGGTATACACGTCATGGCTGGAAACTGCCACCATTTTTTCACAGTTAAATTAGGAGTGGGGATAATTGCTGTTACGGACAGCTTACCATCATAGCAAGCCGGAGCAGGACCTGTGGGAGCCCGCCCAGGTCGACGATCGCTGTGATTGGTCCATGAAGTCACATGGACCAATCAATAATAGTTTTATTGGCAGCGCAGGCAGGGAGGTGGGGCTGCAACGGAGCGCAGGCTGGTGAGCTGTGTCGGAGACTGCAGCAGCGCTCCGATACACACAGCCACATATAGAAGCTCTGATCGTCCCTCCAGGGGACTGATCAGAGTGGCAGGGCATCAGGGATCGCTGCTGTCATTGCGCTTTGACAGCAATCCCAGATGCCGATAGGTATGTCAACCTGTCAAGCTACCAATCACAGTTAGCCAACCTAGAACCAATCAAGATGGTCCTAAGTTGGCCAATCAGGAGACAGGAGTTTGGCTAGGTGTCTTCACTCCCTCTGATCACCTCAGTTCTGTCATAGAGGTGATCAGAGAGAGTTATTGTCGCTGAGAGCTCCTGTCAGTGTTGCACCAAACACCCACATCCACCTACTTTCCATTGAACCCCATCCTGCTGCCATATATTTTTTTTCTTCAGACCAAATTATTTTTTTTTACCAAAAATATATATATTTAGTGTCTTTTAGTTTTATATTTTTATTAGCGGAATTTTATTCCCATTTTCATTTAATACTCATGGGACTCCTAAAGGGTTAATGAAGTTTGTAAAATCAGTTTGGAATAGCTTGAGGGGTGTAGTTTCTAAAATGGTATGATTTGTGGGTGATTTGTAATATGTAAGCCACAGAAAGTGACTTCATAACTGAACTGGTCAGTAAAAGATTGGGGTTTGGAAAAGTTCTTAAAAATTTTAAGATTTGCTTCTAAACTTCTAAAGCCTTCTAACATCCCCCCAAAAAAAATGTCACTTTCAAAATGATCTAAACATAATGTAGACATATGGGGAATGTAAAGTAATAACTAATTTTGGAATTATTATTATCCAGAGCCGGATTAAGAGCATCATGGGCCTGGTGCTGAAGATTTTAATGGGCCTTTTTTTAGAAAATGAAAACACAACGCAGAGCAATTTTTTTATAACGCAAATAACGTGCATCTGTCATATGTTTTATGCATATGAAATCACCAGCAGAGCTGAATTAGCCTTTATTTAGCTTATTTTTTTTTTTTTAAATAAAACACTTCTGGGGGCCCAGAATGTGACATTGTTATCCCCACCATACCATTAATTACCTTGATCGCCCTCCTCTGCACCCGCTCCCGTTTAGCCATGTCCTTCTTATATACAGGGGCCCAATATTGAACAATACTCAATTTTAACACATTGGTGGGCCCAGTGCACGATTTTCATGATTTTATAATCTATTTGGAGATCATTAATTATACACAGTAGCATGCTATATGAAACATGGTGTTGTGAAATGGGTTTATACCCAATAAAACACATATGCAAAACTGCATGTAGAAATGTAAGCATCTTGATTAATGATAATGATTAGCAATGTTCCATAAATCGCTCTCAAAAACACAATTTTTGCATACATGTTGCAAAAATGCTATATGTAAAAGCTCCCACATTGGGAAAGGTTTGGACTCACGGGTGACGTCTTCTCTGATCAGAGTCATCCTCTTTTCATTTCTTTTCCATCTTGCTCAGATGATGATCACTATGCCGATACGTGATTCTGTAGAATTGGAAGGCAAACATCTTAGAAACAGCAGTTTTCCAGCACCCTTAGCATCTCTATACAAACACCCCATCTATAAGTGTCCAAAATGGTAATAGCACCCTCTTGTGCCCCCATACAGTAGGTAGATAATCACATAGTAAGTTAACCCCCCATTGAACAGGCAGGTAGGAAAAGCCTGCATTAACGATCCGATAATCCCCCCAAGGCCCCAATAAGTAGGTCCTGACCCAATGACATATGTACAATAGGTGACCGTGAGACTTACCGCTCTATGAGTTGTTTTCTGGGGAGTATTCTATGTCACTGAACTGAAGGCTGCTGAACGCGACCCCGGCAGGTGGCAGCACCGCACTTAACTGCAAGCAGAAAGAATTTTGAACATCCCGCACACAGCAGCTGCCTTTCATTTACGTTTAGAGAAGGTGCAGGGCCCAGGGTTAGGAGTCTGATATGACGACGCAGTGCGGCGCACACAGCTGACCTGTCACCTGACCTGTCACTGTCCTGGTGAGTTTTGTAAAGGGCCGGCCTGGGAGATTACTCCTTGCAGCGCTGGCCCTGTCATCATCGGACAGTCAGGTCTGGTCCTTTTTAAGGGTTGTGGCTGCGAGGCGGCCGTCAGGCGACTCCAGCAAGGTGGCCTATTGTCCCCACTCCATCATGTCATCCCCCGCCCATTAATGTAGTACTGCTAATTGCCCATCTCTTCCCCCCCTCATTTCTCCCCATCCATGTCACAGACTTGTCCCCAGACCATCATGTGAGACCCCCCCCCCCTCATTAATGTAGTACTGCTAATTGCACCCTCCCCTCATTTCTCCACCTCCATGGCACAGACTTGTCCCCAGTCCATCATTGACCCCCCCCAAACATTAATGCCGTACTGCTAATTGCACATGTGACATCTCCTCCCTATGGCACAGACTTGTCCCCACTCTCCCAGTCAATGATCCATCATGTCAGCCCCACTTCCTAGACCCAGTCCATCATGTCAGATGCCTCCCCATTGATGTTATGCAAATTTTTTCACAACCCCTCCCCCAATGGCACAGACAGACTCCCTCCCAGACCCAGTCCATCATGTCAAATTATGCTGCCCCCAAACCCCCCATCATGTCAACCATCATGTCAAATGGTGCCTGCTGCTCCTAACCCCCGCATGTCAAATGCTGCCTGCTGCTCCCAACCCCCGCATGTCAAATGCAGCCTGCTGCAGCTGCCCCCAACCCCACCCCCATCATGTCCATCATGTCAAATGCTGCCTGCTGCACCCCCATCATGTCCATCATATCAGCTAATATCACCTCCCCCATCATGTCCAGCATGTCAGCCAATATCACCCCCATCATGTCCAGCATGTCAGCCAATATCACCTCCCCATCATGTCCAGCATGTCAGGCTTGTCAGCCAATATCACGCCCCCATCATGCCCAGCATGTCAGCCAATACCCACCCCCCATCATGTCAGGCTTGTCTTGTCAGCCAATACCCCCCACATCATGTCAGGCTTGTCTTTTCAGCCAATACCAACCCTCCCCCATCATGTCCAGCATGTCAGGCTTGTCAGCCAATATCACTCCCTCATCATCTCATCATGTCCAGCATGTCAGCCAATATCACCCCCATCATGTCCAGCATGTCAGCCAATATCACCCCCCAATCATGTCCAGCATGTCAGCCAATATCACTCCCCATCATGTCCAGCATGTCAGCCAATATCACCCCCCAATCATGTCCAGCATGTCAGCCAATATCACCCCCAATCATGTCCAGCATGTCAGCCAATATCACCCCCAATCATGTCCAGCATGTCAGCCAATATCACCTCCCAATCATGTCCAGCATGTCAGCCATTACCCCCATCATGTCATGCTTGTCTTGTCAGCCAATACCCCCCACATCATGTCAGGCTTGTCTTTTCAGCCAATACCAACCCTCCCCCCATCATGTCAGCATGTCAGGCTTGTCAGCCAATATCACTCCCTCATCATCTCATCATGTCCAGCATGTCAGCCAATATCACCCCCATCATGTCCAGCATGTCAGCCAATATCACCCCCAATCATGTCCAGCATGTCAGCCAATACCCCCATCATGTCATGCTTGTCTTGTCAGCCAATACCCCCCACATCATGTCAGGTTTGTCTTGTCAGCCAATACCCCCCACATCATGTCAGGCTTGTCTTTTCAGCCAATACCAACCCTCCCCCATCATGTCCAGCATGTCAGGCTTGTCAGCCAATATCACTCCCTCATCATCTCATCATGTCCAGCATGTCAGCCAATATCACCCCCCATCATGTCCAGCATGTCAGCCAATATCACCCCCAATCATGTCCAGCATGTCAGCCAATATCACCTCCCAATCATGTCCAGCATGTCAGCCAATATCACCCCCAATCATGTCCAGCATGTCAGCCAATATCACCCCCAATCATGTCCAGCATGTCAGCCAATATCACCTCCCTAATCATGTCCAGCATGTCAGCCAATATCACCTCCAATCATGTCCAGCATGTCAGCCAATATCACCCCCAATCATGTCCAGCATGTCAGCCAATATCACCCCCAATCATGTCCAGCATGTCAGCCAATATCACCCCCCAATCATGTCCAGCATGTCAGCCAATATCACCCCCAATCATGTCCAGCATGTCAGCCAATATCACCCCCAATCATGTCCAGCATGTCAGCCAATATCACCCCCAATCATGTCCAGCATGTCAGCCAATATCACCTCCCAATCATGTCCAGCATGTCAGCCAATATCACCCCCCAATCATGTCCAGCATGTCAGCCAATACCCCCTTCCCCATCATGTCAGGCTTGTCTTGTCAGCCAATACACCCCCACCCCCGGAACCCACCCCACCTGCTACAAGCAACTCAGAGTCACACTCACAGTTTCAGCTCTGCCTCTCAGGACTCCGAGACACAGCAGACAGGCAGCAGCAGTCACGTGTGCCTCTCTCTGGCTCAGGCTGCTGCTGTGAGAGACAGTGCCTGCGGCGCCACTCGTCTTGCCGGCCACGGCCGGGTCGGCCACGCCCCCAATTATCATGTGACCCGGGCCGGGTGAATATTATGAGCCAGCGGGGCAGCGGGGATGGATATGAGGCACACGCCGGCCCCGCCCGCAGCGCGCTGGTTCTTAAAATTAAATTAAAATTAAAAGAAACTTTTTTTCTGGGCAGCTGGGGCTGGGCCTATCTTCACACAGGGGCCTGGAGCAGCAGCTCCATCCGCCCCTATGTTAATCCGGCCCTGTTATTATCTATTACAAAAGTAGAGAAATTTAAAATTGCAAAATTTGCTAATTTTGACAATTTTTTTGTAAATTACATATTTTTTTATAAATAAAAATGCATATTTTTTACTTCATTTTACCTGTGTCATGAAGTACAATATGTGACGAGAAAACAATCTCAGAATAACCTGGATAAGTAAAAGCGTTTAAAAGTTATTACCACATAAAGTGACACATGTCAGATTTGCTAAAAATGGCCTGGTCCTTAAGGTGAAAAGTGGCCCGGTCCTAAAGGGGTTAAAGAAACAGCATCAGGAATATAAAATCTCATCTGGTGGCCCTCTGCCTCTACCTCCATAACATATAACAGGTTCTCCGGGCATATTCCCTAATTAGTTCTTGTTACTAACCTGTGGAGGGAAGATAATTTACATAGTACTTACCCTCTTTCGCTCCTCTAATGCGGCCATCACTCTTGCGCTCACGCACACTGCAGGCTCTTCTACCCGGGTCCCTAACCAGATGTGGCCTTTTCTTTATAGCCAATGATCTAATTAGGGGAAATGCCCAGAGAACCCCTTTAACATCAGTTTATATCAAACAAAGAATTTACTGTAGATATGCAGTCCATATATCCTAATCCTTTCAGACAAAATGCTGAATATTAAACCATAGCATTTCTCACAATCAGTACTAAACTCTTCCTTCCTGACAATCTTCTGCTCAATTAAGCAGCATAGATGGGCCTTAAAATAAAGGCAGAATAATGTACTCTGACTATACACATGAGATGGCTGCAGGGTGGACAAATCTTTGGGTGACAAATATCATCTATAAAGTCACAGAAAACAGTGCACTATAATGATAGATGCAAGCATAACATATGGACTAAGCCCTCACTCTATTGAAAAAATCTGAGACACTTAGCCAATGCTTTTTGATCAAAGCACATCTGTGCCCACCTACCCAGCGCCAAGGTGGTCTCACTTCAGGCAGGTCCTACGCTAAACCTACCTATGCCGTTATGCATTTATGTTTAGGAGCGCGGCCCTGCACACTTTTGCCCCACCTATCTAAGAGGCGACCTTAATGAAGGTGGTACATATAGGTGTGTGTGCTCCCCCTCTCATTGGCTGCTGATGCACATAGAGGTAACTGGGAGCAGCACACCATATGTGCAGGGACGCGCTCCTAAACATACAGTAAATGCATAACGGCATAGGTAGGTTTAGCGTAGGACCTGCCTGAACTGAGACCACCTTGTTGCTCGGTAGATGGGCACAGATGTGTTTTGATCAAAAAGCATTGGCTAAGTGGCTCAGATTTTATCAATAGAGTGAGGGCCTAGTCCATATGCTATGCTTGCATCTATTATTATACTGTTTTCTGTGACTTTATAAATGTAGCCAAGCACATCCGCATATTCACTATCTTATGGTGCAGGATGTTTTATATTTTATTTTCTGTGATTTGTTTAATTTGACTTGAAGAAGTGGCACCTTCATGTGTTAATGCGCTCCAGCCAGGGTTCTGATATTTCAGTTTTTCTCTTGAATTTTTAGTGAAACATTTTGGACTTTTTATCCTATGTGTGAAATTTGACCAAACCTAGTGTTAGAAAATATCAGGCAAATCAGATGTTATTAAATTATGACACACACCAAGAACGTCAGAATATACTCTAATAAAATAAATACATAGTGATTAAATAAAAATTTTCCGATCTGGCAGCTTGTGGCCCAGAAATTTAAGTTTGCTATCCTTTAAAAGTCCCAAAGTTAAAATTAATTTCGAATTACTGAACATTTGAATTCTGAAGATCCAAGAGCAGAGGCAGCAGAAAAAGATCTGTGCGTAGAAAAAATAACTAGTTGCATAGCTGAAGGCACTACTGTAGAAATAACCTGAAGACCATGATAAACTGCCACCTTTTTGGCCTTGTGTCTTAATGGAATTTTATTGCATTTTAACTCACTTTAGATGGATTATATTTGTATATTTGCCTAGGTGGCTTCTAGTAATATGAACTATTTTATTTTCTTCTTATTAAAAGAATAAGGTTAAGAAATGTAATGTTCAAATATCCAGGAGCATGTGTGAGGGCCTCCTGTTCAGGAACCTTAGAGGGTTATTACAACTTTTTGATATTAATGACCTATCTGGAGGATAGGTCATCAATATCGGAATCAGTGGGCATCCGAAACCCAGTACCCTCACGATCCGCTGCTCGGGCAGCTGCCAACAGCGGTAACTAAATGCAGAAGTGCCATCCATCGTGTATTACTGGTGCTGGTGTGCTGCAGCTCAGCTAACATTAACGTGAATGAGAGTTTATCCATAGGGCACCTACACAGTGGAGAGGGCCTTCTGCTTCTGGCCCCATCCACTGTTCAGTTTTATGACAGGACGTTGTGTGTGGTAGTACCTGGAAATGAAGAGGACCCAGTAATGGTGAGTTTACATTTTTTCCCCTCTGGTCTAGGCTCTGAATTAACATCAGTGGCTGATCTTGGCTCTGATATATTTTAGGGGGTCTAGTCTGAGGTCTGATTAAGAGGTCTGGTCTGGGGTATGAATTAATTTTAGGGATTGGTCTGAAGTGTGATTCATTTAGGCCAGGGAGGGGCAAACTGCGGCTCTCCAGCTGTTGTAAAACTACAACTCCCACCATGTCTTGCTGTAGGCTGATAGCTGTAGCCAGACTGGGCATGCTGGGAGTTGTAGTTTTGCAACAGCTGGAGAGCCGCAGTTTGCCCATCCCTGATTTAGGGGATGGTCTAAGTTCTGATGAATTTTAAGGGTCTAGTCTAGGATCTGAATTAATTTTTGTCTGGGGTCTGGTTTTGCATCTGATTAGGAGGCCTGATGAATTTTGGGGTGTCATCTGTGGTCTGAATGAGTCTAGAGTTTGGGGATCTTAATTCATTCTGGTCTGGTGTTCCCACTTACAAATAATGATAAATCTTTATATATAGAATTCCCCAAAGTTTGCAAAATGGTAACAAGACAACACCTGTACTGCTGCAGTACAGCACGGACCTTCACCTGACCACAGATTCAAGTAAGTATACCTTTATTAAACTACCAAGCACTATAACAATATCTTTAATAACAAGAATGTTAGATTAAACAACAACCCAAAACAGTGTTCATAAGTACAGTCGTGGCCAAAAGTTTTGAGAATGACACAAATATTAGTTTTCACAAAGCTTGCTGCTAAACTGCTTTTAGATCTGTGTTTCAGTTGTTTCTGTGATGTAGTGAAATATAATTACACGCACCTCATACGTTTCAAAGGCTTTTATCGACAATTACATGACATTTATGCAAAAAGTCAGTATTTGCAGTGTTGGCCCTTCTTTTTCAGGACCTCTGCAATTCGACTGGGCATGCTCTCAATCAACTTCTGGGCCCATTCCTGACTGATAGCAACCCATTCTTTCATAATCACTTCTTGGAGTTTGTCAGAATTAATGGGTTTTTGTTTGTCCACCCGCCTCTTGAGGATCGACCACAAGTTCTCAATGGGATTAAGATCTGGGGAGTTTCCAGGCCATGGACCCAAAATGTCAATGTTTTGGTCCCCGAGCCACTTAGTTATCATTTTTGCCTTATGGCACGGTTCTCCATCGTGCTGGAAAATGCATTGTTCTTCACCAAACTGTTGCTGGATTGTTGGAAGAAGTTGCTGTTGGAGGGGGTTTTGGTTCCATTCTTTATTCATGGCTGTGTTTTTGGGCAAAGTTGTGAGTGAGCCCACTCCCTTGGATGAGAAGCAACCCCGCACATGAATGGTCTCAGGATGCTTTACTGTTGGCATGACACAGGACTGATGGTAGCGCTCACCTTTTCTTCTCCAGACAAGCCTTTTTCCAGATGCCCCAAACAATCGGAAAGAGGCTTCATCGGAGAATATGACTTTGCCCCAGTCCTCAGCAGTCCATTCACCATACATTCTGCAGAAGATCAATCTGTCCCTGATGTTTTTTTTTGGAGAGAAGTGGCTTCTTTGCTGCCCTTCTTGACACCAGGCCATCTTCCAAAAGTCTTCGCCTCACTGTGCTTGCAGATGCGCTCACACCTGCCTGCTGCCATTCCTGAGCAAGCTCTGCACTGGTTGCACTCCTATCCCGCAGCTGAATCCTCTTTAGGAGACGATCCTGGCGCTTACTGGACTTTCTTGGACACCCTGAAGCCTTCTTAACAAGAATTGAACCTCTTTCCTTGAAGTTCTTGATGATCCTATAAATTGTTGATTGAGGTGCAATCTTAGTAGCCTCAATATCCTTGCCTGTGAAGCCATTTTTTTGCAACGCAATGATGGCTGCACGTGTTTTTTGCAGGTCACCATGGTTAACAATGGAAGAACAATGATTTCAAGCATCACCCTCCTTTTAACATGTCAAGTCTTCCATTATAACCCAATCAGCCTGACATAAGGATCTCCAGCCTTGTGCTCGTCAACATTCTCACCTGAGTTAACAAGATGATTACTGAAATGATCTCAGCAGGTCCATTAATGACAGCAATGAAATGCAGTGGAAAGGTTTTTTTGGGATTAAGTTAATTTTCATGGCAAAGAAGGACTATGCAATTCATCTGATCACTCTTCATAATATTCTGGAGTATATGGAAATTGCTATTCTAAGAACTTAGGATAGCAGCAACTTTTCCAATTTCCAATATTTTATGTAATTTTCAAAACTTTTGGCTACGACTGTAGATATTCACTTTAAGCTCAGATGTATATATGGTAATTCTATGAACCAGAGTACGGTGATTTCCTTACCTTCACTTTTCACTTACAGCCCATTGTATACTGCAATAACTTACATTTTTGGCTTCAAATACTGAATATATTGCATTAGCAATTATATCTGTAGTAGAACATTTGCTATACATTTGCCTTCTTCTGGATCTAATACACAATGCATGAATGCATTTAACATAATATATTTAGATTGTAATAGGTAATATAGAGTCCATTATTATCTGTAATAAACAATATTATGCAGATGTTAAAAAGTATAGCAGTGTGGGGTGAGACAGTGTAAAGTCCGGATGAATAAGTCATTACCTAATTGTTGGGTAATGGCACTGTGCTGTATATGCGGTAACAATGTGCCGCTCTCCATGGTGCTGGGAATGTTGGCTCAGAGCTTAAAATGTTGTAGTGCTACACGTATAATCTCAGCTACTAGTATGTTCAATGTGGATTATCTCTACTTAACACTATGTCCCATAAAGGACAGGTAAATGTGACCCTTCAACATACCAAGCATACATGAGTGTGACCAGAGGTATTAGCTTCATCTTAATGGTAATAGACTAGAAAAATACTATTTAACAAAGTAAGATAGTCATTACTTTTTATGTATTGATTTCAATGATGAAATGTTCATTATTTGTGTTCACAAGTATATGACCCCTCAGTACAGTATTTAACGTCTGATCATTTTCCTATCTCTGACCTCTTATTCTTTTAAAATTATGGCACATAATATACTTATTATACTCACAGTACTGTGCAAAGGTTTAAGGCAGGAGTGGATAAATTTGTTGCAAGTAAGAAAGATTTAAAAATAGCAGTGTTAATAGTTTATTTTTATTAATTAACAAAATGCTAAATCAGCATCAGTTCCTCTAGGCACACTTACACACAGTTTTTGTAGGAACTCAGCAGGGAGGTTGTTCCAGACATCTTGGAGAACCATGGGCAGATAGACCTTACAGGGAAATTTCCCGGTGGGCCGATGCCAGGGGGCTGCCTGAGTCCTCCTCATGGCCATGCAGTGGAAGTTTTGGGGAATTTATTTTGTGCTGCTGACAGTATTTTGAGATGGACTGTGGTATTTGGCTTTGTTGGGGTGGTATAATGTGCCACAATATGGTACTGCTGGCCCTGCCTTCCATCAATTTGGACCCAACTACAAAACTGGGCCATTTTTAGTATTTTTTCCAGGGCCACTTTAAGTTCCCAGTCCACCCCTGTGGACCACTTTTTTTGTGCTTGTCCTACACAGGCTAATGGGCAGGTGGAATGCATTCATTAAAGGGGTTTTCCGAGACTTTAATACTGAGGACCTATCCTCAGGTCAGTAGTAGCACAGCAACCTTCTTTCAGCTTTCCCTAGGCCAAGTGGCGACACGTTCATCGGTCACATGGCCTAGGCACAGCTCAGCCCCATTGAAGTGAATGGGGCTGAGCCACAATATTTGGTGAGCACAGAGAAGGCAGTGACAGTCACAGGAGCGCTGGTGCCTTGTTAAACAGCTGTTTGGCAGGGGTCCCAGGTGTTGTACCCCTCACCAGTGAGATACTGATGACCTATCCAAAGCGTAGGTCATCGGTATTAAAGTCTCGGAAAACCCCTTTTAAGTACTGGTCAATTGTTTTTATCACATCTCCTCTGCATGTCATGCCGATTGGGCTGCTCTTCTTCTCTGGGCAGAAGGTTCTGTCCACCAGTAAGAAGCCTTTGTTTATTGTGTATAGTCACCAATTACAGTAACTATCTCTTCTGGAGTTCCAGCAGCCGGTTCCTCTGTTAAAGAGCTTGTCCTGGTTCAGAGCTGAACCCGGACACATCGTCTTCGTCACCCAGGCAGCCCCTCTGAGTAAAGCATCGGAGCATTTCATGCTCTGATGCTCCCCCTTGCCCTGCGGTGCAGTTCTGTTTATATTTCTACACTGCTAGGCGAAGGCTTCAGCCTAGCAGTGTTCCTGGTGACGACACCGGCACTAATGGGTGGGCTTTAGCGCTGACCATGGCTGTTTTAACCAGTACAGGACCGCCTAACGCAGGGATGCGTCCTGCGGGCGGTCCTGTAGCTCTGAGATGGCGCGTCATCTCGTGAGAGCCGAGATTTCCTGTGAACGAGCGCGCGTGCGCGCGTTCACAAAGAAGCGCGGCACGGCAGTTAGGCTACAGCCTGCCAGCGATGATCCATCGCTGGCAGGCTGTCGATGCGAATAAAATCGCATCAAACAGCTATATCAGACGCTGTTTTGTGAACAGCGTCTGATATAGCTGCTACCTGGTCCTCTGGTGGTCCCATTTGCTGGGATCGACCACCAGAGGACCAGGTAACACAGTAAAGTTGCACCAAACACTACACTAACCCCCCCCCCCTCACCTATTAACCCCTTGATCACCCCATCTAGACCCCCTGATCACCCCCCTGTCATTGATCACACCCCTTGTAAGGCTCCATTCAGACGTTCATATGTGTTTTGCGGATCTGTGGATTCACGGATCCGTGGATCCGATCCGCGGATCCGATCCGCGGATCCTCAAAACATGGACACCGGCAATGTGCTTTCCGCATTTTGCAGATCCGCACATTGCCAGAACTATATAGAAAATGATTTTTCTTGTCTGCAATTGCGGACAAGAATAGGACATGTTCTATATTTTTGCGGAACGGAAGTGCAGACTCGGAAGCGCGGATCCGTAATTCCGGATCCGAGCGGGACAAAGTCTGTCCCCATAGAAATGAATGGGTCCGCAATTCCGTTCCGCAAACAGAATTTCGGACGTGTGAATGGGGCATAAGGGTCCCTTATCACCGCCAGTTAGTTAGCTACTTGTTAGGTAGCTAGCGCCCAGCCCACCGCACCGCAGTCACTGATTTTGGCAGAGATATTTTCATCCACATTGACCGATGCGAATGAAAAAATCTGTGCCGTTCATTTTTTTTTTTCAGCGCAGAGGCTGAACGGAAAAAAATCTCATTACCCGTATGCTCAATATAAGGAGAATCGCAGAAACTCCTAATGCTGGCCATACGTGTAATGATTGCGGAGACCCTCAAATGCCAGGGCAGTACAAAAACCCCACATGTGACCCCATTTTAGAAAGAAGACACCCCAAGGTATTCCGTGAGGGGTATGGTGAGTTCATGCAAAATTTTATTTTTTGTCACAAGTTAGTGGAATATGAGACTTCATCAATTTCCGCTAACTTGTGCCAATTTTTTTTTTTCTGTGAACTCGCCATACCCCTCACAGAATACCTTGGGGTGTCTTATTTACACAATGGGGTCACTTGTGGGGTATTTATACTGCCCTGGCATTTTAGGGGTCCTAAAGCGTGAGAATCCAAATGCGTAAAAATGGCCTGTGAAATCCTAAAGGTACTCATTGGTTTTAGGGCCCCTTTGCATCTTGGCTGCAAAAAAGTGTCACTCATGTGGTATCGCCGTACTCAGGAGAAGTAGGGCAATGTGTTTTGGGGTGTATTTTTACATATACCCATGCTGGGTGTGAGAAATATCGCTGTAAACGACAACTTTTTAAATTTTTTTATTCAAAGTTGTCAATTTACAGAGATATTTCTCACACACAGTATGGGTATATGTAAAAATACACCCCAAAACACATTGCCCTACTTCTCCTGAGTACGGCGATACCACATGTGTGACACTTTTTTGCAGCCAAGATGCGCAAAGGGGCCCAAATTCCAATGAGTACCTTTTAAGAGGAGCATTTTTACGCATTTTTCTTCTCACGCTTTAGGGCCCCTAAAATGCCAGGGCAGTAGAAATACCTCACATGTGACCCCATTTTGGAAAGAGAACACCCCAAGGTATTCGCTGAGGGGCATAATGAGTCCATGAAAAATTAAACTTTTTGTCAAAAGTTAGCGGAAACAATAATATTCAATTTCCACTAACTTGTGCCAAAAAAAAAATCTTCTATGAACTCGCCATGCCTCTCATGGAATACCTTGGGGTGTCTTCTTTCCAAAATGGGGTCACATGTGGGGTATTTCTACTGCCCTGGCATTTTAGGGGCCCTAAAGTGTGAGAAGAAAAAAGCGTAAAAATGCCCTCCTAAAAGGTACTCATTGGAATTTGGGCCCCTTTGCGCATCTTGTCTGCAAAAAAGTGTCACACATGTGGTATCGCCATACTCAGGAGAAGTAGGGCAATGTGTTTTGGGGTGTATTTTTACATATACCCATACTGGGTGAGAGAAATATCTCTGTAAATTGACAACTTTGAATAAAAAAATGTAAAAAGTTGTCGTTTACAGCGATATTTCTCACACGCAGCATGGGTATATGTAAAAATACACCCCAAAACACATTGCCCTTCTTCTCCTGAGTACGGCGATAACACATGAGTGACACTTTTTTGCAGCCAAGATGCGCAAAGGGGCCCTAAAACCAATGAGTACCTTTAGGATTTCACAGGCCATTTTTATGCATTTGGATTCTCACACTTTAGGGGCCCCTAAAATGCCAGGTGAGTATAAATACCCCACATGTGACCCCATTTTGGAAAGAAGACACCCCAAGGTATTCCGTGAGGGGCATCGTGAGTCCACAGAATTTTTATTTTTTGGCACAAGTCAGCAGAAATTGATTTATTTTATTTTTTTAATTTTGTTTTTTACAAAGTCTCATATTCCACTAACTTGTGACAAAAAATAAAATTTTACATGAACTCACCATACCCCTCACAGAATACCTTGGGGTGTCTTCTTTCCAAAATGGGGTCACATGTGGGTATTTATACTGTCCTGGCATTTTAGGGGCCCCTAAAGCGTGAGAAGAAGTCTGGAATCCAAATGCGTAAAAATGCCCTGTGAAATCCTAAAGGTACTCATTGGTTTTAGGGCCCCTTTGCGCACCCAGGCTGCAAAAAAGTGGCACACATGTGGTATCGCCGTATTTAGGAGAAGTAGGGCAATGTGTTTTGGGGTGTATTTTTATATATACCCATACTTTGTGTGAAAAATATCTCTGTAAACGACAACTTTTAAAAATGTTTATACAAAGTTGACAATTTACAGAGATATTTCTCTCACCCAACATGGGTATATGTAAAAATACACCCCAAAGGGGCCCAAATTCCAACGAGTACCTTTAGGTTTTACATGGCGACTCACAATTTAGCCCCGCCCAAAATGCCAGAACAGTAAACACACCCCACAAATGACCCCATTTCGGAAAGTAGACACCCCAAGGTATTCACTGAGGGGCATAGTGAGTCCGTCTGAGATTTTTTTTTTTTTTGCCAGAAGTTATCAGAAATTGAAACTTTTTTTTTTTCTCAGAAAGTGTCATTTTCCGCTAACTTGTGAAAAAAATGAAATGATACATGAACTCACCATGCCCCTCCGCGAACTACTTTGGGGTGTCTTCTTTCTAAAATGGTGTGATTTGGGGGTATTTATACTATCCTGACATTCTAGCACCTGAAGAAACATGACAGGTGCTCAGAAAGTCAGAGCTGCTTCAAAATGCCGAAATTCACTTTTTTGCACCATAGTTTGTAAACGCTATAACTTTTACCCAAACCAATAAATATACACTTATTGGACTTTTTTTTATCAAAGACATGTAGAACAATAAATTTAGAGAAAAATTTATATAGAAATGTAGTTTTTTTTAAAAAATTTTACAACAGAAAGTGAAAAATGTCATTTTTTTGCAAAAATGTCGTTAAATTTGTATTAATGGCAAAAAAAGTAAAAATGTCAGCAACAATGAAATACCACCAAATGAAAGCTCTATTAGTGAGAAGAAAAGGAGGTAAAATTCATTTGGGTGGTAAGTTGCATGACGGAGCAATAAACGGGTAAAGTAGTGTAGTGCAGAATTGTAAAAAGTGGCCTGGTCATTAAGGGTGTTTAAGCTAGGGGGGCTGAAGCGGTTAATGGCTAGGGCAGCACTAAAGACTGCCCATTGATGCCAGTGACGTCACCGGGCTCACTGATAGGCAGAAGCCTCCACCTAGCATTCCCATACGGAGATCCGATACATCACTGGATCTGCTCAGCGCAGAACATGGGAGAGCATCGGAACATTAAATGCTCCACTCAGAGTGGCTGCCTGGGCGAAGAAGGGATAATCTCCGGGTTTAACTCTGAACCCGGACAACCGCTTTAATAATTTTGCTCAAATCTGGCAAGATACTATGGTGGTTGTGGCCCTGAAAGGGGTAGTAGTACTCGCAGTTCATGGTGGAAGTCCTCCCTCTGGCGCCCCTCGGGGCTGTGCTGTGGATGGATGGTGCACCGTTTCTTCCCACAGGCCACACCCTGGTATTGGGGCTCCTGCCTGGTGGTAGCTGGGGTGCAGTTGATAGAGGATCTTTAGCTAGGTGCAAGGCAGGCAGGAGTGTGGAAGACGTGACCAGCGGATGGAGTCAATAACCAGGCTGCAGGATATGCCATCAATTTCAGATAGGTGTGGGTCTCACCTCTAGGATCTGCTCCTATCTCCAGAACAGGGCGCCTGAAGTGAAGGAGAGCACACCGCTCATGTGTGGCATACTCTCCATTCACTGCTATGGGACATCTGAAAATAGCCGATCGAGCTATTCACCATGTAACTGCTTGTCTATTTTCGTAACTCCCATGGCGTTGAATGGAGGGTGGCACTCGGTAGTATGCTCTCCTTCACTTTGGGGATGGTCCATTCTAGAGATAGGAGCGGGTCCCAGAGGTGGGACCTGCACTTATCTGACAATGATGACCTATCCTAGTGATATGCCATCAATGTTTGACTTGGGAGTATCTTTTAATCTTTTAGTTGCATTCAATATGATAACTGCGCCGATCTGTTTGCTGGTCACGGTTTTGGTTGGATTGCTGGTGCACCTCAGCCACAACATATAAACCCAGCCTTAAACAATAAGAACATTGCATAAATGACATTAAATCAGAACGACTCCTGTAAGCCATGGGAGCCTTCTAAATGCCTGCCAAGCTGTGGGAAGTCTATGGGGCCACAAAAGAAGACATTGAATGCTGATGCATCACTTCTAGTGCAGAATTGCTCTAATAAAAGGTCAAGCGTTAACGTTTGCCGCATAGTGAATGGATTGTATCTGCTTGTGAATACGTCCCAATAAATGGAAGCTGGTTTTAAACATCATAACTGGTGCTGGAGCCGATTTTCCCTTTTATACTGGATTACCACTGTGGGGACTCAACCCAGGCTCCTGGCACATGGGAATGTGCAACCGGGTCAGGTGAGCTGGACTACAAATATATACACGCCTATATTGTCCCCTGGATTTAAAATGCCCCCACAGTGCCCCCAGTACTTATACTGCCCCCTACTGTTATAATGCTCTCCCCTGCAGTGCCCCCTGTAGTTATATTCCTCCTCTTAGTGTCCTCACAAATTATAATTCCTCAGCCCCTCCACCATACAGTCCCATGTAAATAACACTATTGCCCTCCCTCCGCCATAGAGTCCCATGTAAGTAACATCACACCATCTCTCCAGCCCCCTTCAATATACAGTCCCATGTAAATAATACCACCCACTCCCCAGCAGTCCCATGTAAACAACATCACCCCCCCCAACATTTTGTCCCATGTAAATAATATCACTCCCTCCCACATTCACCATCAATATACAGTCTTATGTAAATAACATAACTCCCTCCGACAACCGCCTTCAACATGGAGACCCATGTAAATAACATCGCCCCCTCAACATACAGTCCCATGAAAATAACATCACCCCCTCCCACAGCTGCCTTCAACATACAGTCCCATGTAAATAACATCACTCCCTCCCACAGCCACCTCCAACATACAGTCCCATATAAATAACATCACCCCCTCCCACAGCCGCCATCAACATATAGTCCCATGTAAATAACATCACCCCCTCCCACAGCCGCCATCAACATATAGTCCCATGTAAATAACATCACCCCCTCAACCTTCAACAGCCGCCTTCAACATGAGACCCATGTAAATAACATCACTCCCTCCCACAGCCGCCTTCAACATACAGCCCCATGTAAATAATATCACTCCCTCCCACAGCCGCCTTCAACATACAGCCCCATGTAAATAATATCACTCCCTCCCACAGCCGCCTTCAACATACACCCCTATGTAAATAACATCACCCTCTCCCACAGCCACCTCCAACATACAGTCCCATGTAAATAATACCACTCCCTTCCACAGCTGCCATCAACATACAGTCCCATGTAAATAACATAACCCCCTCCCACAGCCACCTCCAACATGCAGCCTCATGTAAATAACATCACTTCTGAACATTTAGTCCCATGATAACTTCCCTCCATTCAGCCCTAACACACAGTCCCAGTTATATAACCGCAATTCCCAGCATTGCTCTGCCTCTCCCTTCACTTACCTCTCCTCATGTAGCAGACATCACCACAGCTTCTTCCCCCAGGACTTCTCCTCTTTAGTGCCGTCCTCTCCTGCACTGGTCACATGATGGTGAAATCATCCATTGCAGGTCCTTCTCAACCCCTGCCTTCTGCACTGATCACATGACCTGTGATGTCACCACAGGTCCTTCAGATCTTGCAGTGCATTAGATTCAATTGTATTGCCCTCCTTGTATTGCCGTCCTGAAGATGGCAATACAGTTGTATCTAGCTGGTAGGCAGGACATTCGGGGCCTGGGACAAAACATCAGGGGCCCAGGCCCCGGATGTTTTTGCCTACCAAAGCCCCTGGAGCCAACACTGCAGAAAATGTCATGTGACCGAGATGGAGTGCAGGAAAATGTTACAGATTAACAATGTGTTGTTTCCTGTAAATGAATGCTGAAAATTGCAAAACCAGAATACCCCTTTAATTTGGAGCGACAGCGTCCATACTATTGAGCGATGAGATGTCATTACAGATGACCTGTGAAACAAAAACAGATACAATTTTAGGCAAATATTAACTTTTTTACAGATAGTATTTAAAGATGGTTGGATTAATCTGTCAAACTATTTCCACCACCTCAAGCGCTGATATTTTAGAAGTTGCACGTGTCAACACCATACAAATATGACACTTACATAAGTATTCAGTCTGATAAAAGGACCCTCCCTTCTCTGTCGTCACCTATGGTGTTTGACCACTTATCACCCTGAGGCTTTCAGACGTGTGAGAACGGACGTGAAAATCCTGGAGATGGAGCAATAACCTGATATCTATGATGTCTATATTCAACTTCTTTACCCGACACACGCAGGACTACAAATGTTACTTCTCATACATAGTTCACATTTCAGACGTATTTGCATGAATCTTATCCACGGTATTGGCCAATAAGAAACCGGATTCATTACATGGAACAGAATGAGGAGCAGTTTCTCGATGATTGACAGAAAAAAAAAAAAATGCCACCCAGGAAAAGAATGCAGCCATACTTCTACTACCTGGTGGCTGCACAATGATTTGAACTTACCTTTAGAGATCTATAACTCAGTCCATAAAGGCTGTGTCAAGTTTTTTTAGGAAAAAAATTATCCTACTAGTTTGAGTCTACAGCTTCCATAAAGACCAATGCGTCTCCGTGGTTACAGACTACAAAAAACCCTGTGTAGTCTGAACCTGCAGTTAGCAAAAAGAAGGGAATTGATGGATTCTAGTATGATGTTTGAGACAATTATTAAGGCAAAATTAACATGTAAGGTGGTGCACGCTGAGCTGCAGGAGAGGCGTGGTGGCTGCAGGAGCTGGAGAGGACCGGAGTGGTGGCGGGGCAATGAGGGTGGTTGTAGTCCTCACGTGGCTAATCTAGGCCACACATGCAGTTTTGGGAGGGCACACCCTTACTTTTCTCAGGGCACACCCTGGACTTTTGGGGGCTCCTGCCTGGTGGTGGCTGGGGTACTGCTGATCCCTAAAGTGCCTAGACCTTTTAGTGCCATTGAGTATTTTGGCTAAATTAAAAACTGTAACCATGTACCAGTATGAGAGGTGGACATTTATTGGCACAGTGCGGTTGCTTTTATAACGGCACTATACAACACTCCATACAGTAATGCAAGCAGAAGCATTGAAGTTCTGAGTTTGGCACATTTCTTAGTATGGGCACTATATTTGGTATTTTACCAAAATTACTTTTTCAAGCTTTTTTCCCATTGATGCTTCAATACCTTATATTAAAATAGACTATTTATAGGGTGGCCTACAGATGTTTCTCACTGATCCCTCTCAGTCTCTATTAACCTCTAACCAGAAAAGTCAGTATGGCATTCAATCCATGCCACGTCTACCACAGGATGGGGAGGGGGATTACTGGACACTTACTCCTGAATCCACCTCATCTGCGCATGCACCAGGGAAAGTGAATAGATCTGGCACTGTTCACATTGTAAGTCCCCTCCTGTCCTTAGCCGAGACTGGGGGAACCTGGCAAAGTCAGCAGAAGTTGGATTTTCTGAAGAGGTGCATCACGTTCCAGGTTCCTGGAAGAATGATCCTCACAACTTCGTAGCGCTAAGTATATTACAAGCTTTCTCCTACAGGTAAGTTCTGTGTAATAAAAGTGGCTTTGAAGGACCCACTGGGCCCCAGAAAGCCCTTTGACAGAGGACCTGACATGTCTATGTTAGCAACTCCTTGCATTCCCCATGTAATAACAATTCTAGGGCATATATGCTTATGACTATCACATGCCCTTCTTTTATTATTCCTGTTAGAAATTATGAATAAATAGCTAGCAGTTTGCAATGAAGGTCCAGATAGGTGCTACCAGTTGGAGGCATGGCGTAGCGCTCATGTGGAAGCGCTCGGCTCATCTTGATCTGTTTGTATCGCCGTCCTCAGGACAGCGATACAAACAGAAGGCTGTGCAGAGGAGCAGGGGAGAGGTGTGTCCCTTTCCTGTTCCTCTGATAGCCTAGACAGTGTCGGCAGCCTATCAGAGGCCGGCGTAGGCGGTGCGATGACGTCATCGCGCCGCCTGAGCCGTACAGCGCGGGACACAGGCCGGAAGAGGCCTGCGTCACATCGCTTGGCAGAAGTAAGTATAAGGGTTTATTTTTTTTTATACAATGCTTAGTTTTAATGGAACATGATTGGGGGAGCCGGGCCCTGTTATTACTGGCACATAATGGGGGGCCCTGTTATTACTGGCACATAATGAGGGGGCCCTGTTATTACTAGCACATAATGGGGGGCCCTGTTATTACTGGCACATTATGGGGTGGGGGCTGTTATTACTGGCACATAAAGGGGGGGTGCTGTTATTACTGGCACATAATGGGGGAGGGGGGCTGTTATTACTGGAACATGATTGGGGGGCCCGGGCTTTGTTATTACTGGCACATAATGGGGGGGGCTGTTATTACTGGCACATAATGGGGGGGCTGTTATTACTGCCACATAATGGGGGAGTGGGGCTGTTATTACTGTCTGATGAGAGGCGCTGGGGTGCTGATGAGAGGCGCTGGGGTGCTGATGAGAGGCACTGGGGTGCTGATGAGAGGCACTGGGGGGCTGATGAGAGGCACTGGGGGGCTGATGAGAGGCACTGGGGGGGCCCAGCTGCCCAGAGCACTGATCCGGAGCAGCTTGGAGAAAAATGCCTCAGAGTCTCCCACACTCCTTCTGCCTGGCCAAGCCAGCCAGCACCCCTGAGGCTTCAGAACTGTAAGTAAATTATATATGAGATTTTTCACACACACACTTAAAGGGTTTCTGTCACCAACTTTTGACATTATAAGCTGTCTGACATTAGCTATGTGCTAATGTCAGACCAGCCTGATAATGTCCTTATTATAAAAATCGGATGTATATATAGTCCGATAAACTTACATTTATTATATGTAAATTAGCCTCTAGGAGCAGGGGGGGCGTTGCCCTGCTCCTAGCGGCTCCGTCCGGCAACCTGCTGGCACGCCCCTTCACACTTTGATTGACAGTGCAGGGCAGCGATCCTCCTGCACTGTCTCGTTCTGAAATCGCGCGCCGCGCGCCGCTCTGTATTCGGCGCAGGCGCGGTGAGCAGAGGACAGCAGGCACCAGCGTCCTCTGCTCACCGCGCCTGCGCCGAATACAGAGCGGCGGCGCGCGCGCGATTCAGAACGAGACAGTGCAGGAGGATCGCTGCCCTGCACTGTCAATCAAAGTGTGAAGGGGCGTGCCAGCAGGTTGCCGGACGGAGCCGCTAGGAGCAGGGCAACGCCCCCCCTGCTCCTAGAGGCTAATTTACATATAATAAATGTAAGTTTATCGGACTATATATACATCCGATTTTTATAATAAGGACATTATCAGGCTGGTCTGACATTAGCACATAGCTAATGTCAGACAGCTTATAATGTCAAAAGTTGGTGACAGAAACCCTTTAAAATTTAACGATATAAACAACTCGCAGTTTACTGAATAAGAATATACCCGGCGAGCAAAAATGCTGCCCCCCCCAGATTTTGGGGGGTTCCTACACCCATGGTTGGAGGTGTGTCCCTGCACTGATTGGATAGTATCAGACTGTGCGGGGACACACTCCCAACTAGTAACACCCATCTAGACCTTCATTGCAGAATGCTAGTAATTCATTCATAACTACCAGCAGGAATACGAAAGGAATGGCACAACATAGAGTCATAAGAATAGATGTTCCAGAATTATTACATGGGGGATACAAGTAGTTACTAAAACAGACATCTCAGGAGAGGGGACAAGTCCTCTTTAAGTAATAACGGCTATGTATGTAGGCTGGTAACATCTCCACTGCAGAGTTTAATAAGGCTACTTATGTATAATCTGGTCGAGATGTGAGTCAGTGTAGCATTCACATACGACACAATAGGCGAGTGAGCGCGGGTTACAAAGGCGACAACAAAACCGTAACGTTCTCTTGAAGCAGGTCTTGAAGGACTATCAGTACATGGCCCCCTATATGGATTATATACCGCCCCTCGTTATGATTTGTCAGGGACATCAATTGCTAGATCTAAAAAAAACGCTCTTGATGACTGGCCAGTTCTGAAAGAAGAGGTATTTTTAGAGCCTGTGGTTAATCCTTTTTCTGTGCCAGTTCTTTTCTGAAAAGAAAACAATTTTATCTCACGCTACTTAACCTCACGATGAAAATTGGAAGCAGACAGGACGGCTGCTTCTCCCGGTCTGTTCTGCTCCAATAATTAAGTGCTCGATTTCATTCACCAGTCTGATTTATGTGAATTGGGATGGGCCCACTGGGCTTCACTTTTCAGACTTGACGCTGTGCATGGGCTGACATCTCGTGTGTTCATGTAGTAAAGTAGATGCTGTAAAATCGCCACAAAACCAAAAACTACTGATTTTCATATTGACTTAGGTAGAAGCTGGGACTTTGGGAGTTT
Source organism: Bufotes viridis (assembly GCA_033119425.1). Lineage (NCBI taxonomy): Eukaryota > Metazoa > Chordata > Amphibia > Anura > Bufonidae > Bufotes > Bufotes viridis. The sequence goes on from CM065591.1 coordinate 449,535,199, forward strand.
TCTAGGCACTTACCTCTTCAAACCATTAGGCCTCAACCAGACCATTTTGGGACCCGTATGTGTTCAGGATGTACAGTAACACCCCGGCCTTGAATTTTAGGCACAAAGCTACAGAATATAGTTAGAACATCAGTCTTGGGTAGATTTTCCCCCTTAAAGATGACCTGTCGCCCCCATGACATGTCAATTTTGGCAAATATTGGTATTCCTCATGAAATGATAATTCTGGAGCAATTTTAGTCATCGCTTTACATGGTTTTGTTCCTCTGTTATACCTCCTGTATATGCATCTAGGTGTTGGCCAATCCTCTTGTTAAAGTCTTGTGTCTCCACACAGTCTTACACAGTCCGCACTGATTGGACAGTGCCAGGGTGTATAGGGAAACATCCCTAACTGGTAACACCTAGTTGACAGTTTATTGTAGGAGGATTAATAGAGGACAGGTACAATGTAGAATTGTAAGAAAAGACCCTCAAGAATTGTTTCATGAAGTATACTAGAATTTATTAAAGGGGTTCTCCGGGCTTTTAATATTGATAAACTATCCTCTGGATAGGTCATTAATATCAAATCGGCGGGGTCTGGCGCTGTAAGGGGACAATTGGGGCGATTTGAAACTTAAGAGGGACACCCTGCACCCCCGCCGATCAGCTGTTTAAAGGGAAAGCGCGTGTAGTGTGCTATAGACAAAGCAGCAACATTTCATGACCTACAGGGAGATGAGATCTTTGGTGTTGTTTGCAGCTTCTTATTTAGGTTATGGTCACATCTCCGTTTAGGCATTCCGGTAATCTGTTCCACCAGATCCCTTTATAGTCAATGGGGATCCAAAGGTTTGTGGCTGTTTGGGAGGAAATTATGATCAGACCACCGAAATGCCTAAACGGAGATGGAAATGTAGCCTAAGCCTAGGGCTACACGGCGACATATAGGGTACAACTACACAGCAACATGTGTCGCGTGACAATATATATAATGAATGGATTTTTTGCGGCTATCATGTCGCAGTCGCAGCGCAAGACCATAGACTACCATTATAAAAATTGTTGCGCTACATTGGTGTGACAAGAAGTGCGACAACTGTCGCCGTGTAGCCCTAGCCTAACTTGTGCCTGCAGAACGGACATGGAAGAATAAGGGCCATCAGTTGGCTGCGCTTCCGGTTGTCACTTTTTCAGATACAAAGACATTTTATAGTTTATTATTATAATTATTATTATCATTTATTAAAGCGCCATTCATTGCATGACGCTGTAGATCTGATAAGGGAAGCACATACATAATACAGACAATTGCACTAAGCATGAACAAGACTAGTTACAGACTGGTACAGAAGGAAAGAGGGCCCTACCCCCGAGGGCTTTCAATCTACATATAGGGATGTAACAAATATAAAAATTGCTTTGTCTTTAGTGAGTAGCTCACCCCTTAACAGATCTGTCAGGGTGCTCTAGCCTTCCTGTCTCACCCACACAGCAAAATCAATTCAATGTTAAAAAATAGGCTGGCAACTCCTTAACGTATGGGTCATATGGAAAGTTCACCTTTATTCACTAAATCAGTTTAAAAGCAATATAGTTTACAAATAAAATAAAAAATTGAAAAAATGTGCTGTTCCCTACAAGAGGATGATCAAGTTATTGCACTTGGTAATTGTGCCGGCAATTGTCCAAAGCTCCCGCAATTGGCCTGTAAACAAATCTCTACGTTCTAAGTCTGTAGCAGATAAGTGATCAGTAAATACGCCGTAAAAATGTATCACACTTAATAAGAGACCTCTTATAATAAGCTGTATAAAAAAAATATAAAAATTGACATGACATTACTCAGCGTGTACTGATTCTGAGTTACAACCTGTCTAACAGTCCAGAGCAGCATTCATAATGCAAAGAAAAAACGTCCAGCAATGGGAATCTTCTTAAACTTGAATTTAATAGCATCCATTTAAATTTACAGTTTCATGACGCATTTTGAACCAATCGACGGGTTCTTTCTTAATTAAGACCTGTACAAGTTAAGAGAGGAGGGTCACACGACCCCATCAACCTAATTGACTACAGAAAACCAGCAATGTTAACCCATGGTGAACCTGTGAACACCATTATGTAGGTGCCAGTGTTGACCCCTGGTAGACCAATGACCACTATTACTTATTAATACCGGAATATGACCACTAATAGCAGCGTATAACATCTAAGCGTTGATTTAACCCTTCTGGTACCCTGGAATGCAATAAAAAAGCATTCATTATGTGGCTGGTTATTGGAAACTGTCCACAGCTCCCTCACAGTTACATAACGGCTAGATTTTACTCTGTCAAATAACTGCTCAGTGCCTTGTGTAAAAACCCCTCCACCACAGACCTGCAGGAATGTGAAAACAGGATCAGCACATGATATAGTACTGCAAAATAGTAAAGACATACTCAATAGCCTATATAACTGATTGCAGAATACCTGGGTAATGAAGGAATACTTAAAAAAGTTTTCTAAGATTTTCATACTGATGACCTATCCTGTGGATAGGTCATCAGTATCTGATTGGTGGAGATCTGACACCCAGAACCCCCGCTGATCAGCTGTTTGAGAAGGCACCGACGCTCCTGTGAGCGCCATGGCCTTCTCACAGCTTACCAAGCAGAGCGCAGTACTTTGTATAGCGGCTGTGCTTGGTATCGCACTCATCCTCATTCACTTTACTAGAGTTGAGCTGTGCCTAGGTCATGTGACTGATGAATGTGACGTCACTAGCCTAGAAAAGCTAAGAGAAAGGGCTCATGCACACGGCCGTATGTAATTTGCGGTCCACAAAAAACACGGATGACATCCGTGTGCATTCCGTATTTTGCGGAACGGAACAGCTGGCCCCTCATAGAACATGCGGACAATAATGTTCTATTTTTTTGCGGAATGGAAATACAGACATACGGACACGGAATGCACACAAAGTATGTTTAGTTTTTTTTGCGGACCCATAGAAATGAATGGTCCGCAAGAAAAAATGGAACGAACACAGAAAGAAAATACGTTCGTGTGCATGAGCCCAAAGACTGCCGCTGCCTTACAGACAAGAGATCGGAGGGTGCCCGGGTGTCGGCCCCCCGATCTTGAGGAGATGTATTAGGACCATTGGCGGATCCAAGGGGGGGAGGGGGCAACGAGGCAATTGCCCCCCCCCCAAGAATGTGGGCAGCAGTGGCGGCGGCGGCAGGGCACAGGGAGATAAGCGCTTCCACTGTGGAAGCGCTCATCTCCATAGCCATCTGTATCGCCGTCCTCAGGACAGCGATACAGATGGCTGTGCTGCGGCAGGGGAGGGAGAGGCGTCTCCCTTCCCTGCTCCTCTGTTAGGCTGCGGGCCTTGTGCCAGCAGCCTATCAGAGGCCGGTGCAGGCGGTGTGATGATGTCATCGCGCCGCCTGAGCAGTACAGAGCGGGACACAGGCCGGAAGAGGCCTGCATCGCATCACATGTGGGTAAGTATAAGTGTTTATTTTTTTATTATTTTGGACAATTTTACTGGCACATGGAGGGGGGGGGGCAGACTGAGAGGAGGCTAGCACATGATGGGGGGGAGAGTGGCACTTATCCCTGGCACATGAGGGGGGGGGGAGAGGAGACTGGCACATGATGGGGGGGGGGGGGAAATGGCACTTATCACTGGCACATGGAAGGGGGGGTTGCAGAGAGGCTGGCACATGATGGGGGAGTGGCACTTATCACTGGCACATGAGGGGGGAGGAGACTGCCACATTATGGGGGAGAGTGGCACTTATCACTGGCACATGGAAGGGGGAGTTTGCAGAGAGGAGGCTGGCACATGATGGGGGGAGTGGCACTTATTATCCCTGGCACATGAGGGGAGGGAGAGGAGACTGGCACATGATGGGGGAGTGTGGCACTCATCACTGGCACATGGAAGGGGGTTGCATAGAGAAGGCTGGCACATGATGGGGGGGGGGAGAGTGGCACTAATCACTGGCACATGAGGAGGGGGGAGAGGAGACTGGCACATGATGGAGGGGCGGGGAAATGGCACTTATCACTGGCACATGAGGGGGGGGGGGTAAGAGGAGACTGGCACATGATGGGGGGGGAGAATGGCACTTATCACTGGCACATGGAAGGGGGGGTTGCAGAGAGGCTGGCACATGATGGGGGGGGGAGAGTGGCACTTATCACTGGCACATGAGGGGGGGGAGGAGACTGCCACATTATGGGGGGAAGAGTGGCACTTATCACTGGCACATGGAAGGGGGAGTTTGCAGAGAGGAGGCTGGCACATGATGGAGGGGAGGGTGGCACTTTTTACTGGCACATGAGGGGGGAGAGGCGAGAGTGGCACTTGTGTGGTACTAGTATTATCAGGGGTATTATCTGTTTTTGCAGTATAATATTGGGGACCACAGCGGCACAGTATTGGGGGTAGTAGGATGATTTGTCCAGAAGATAGGAGGATGATGGAAAAGTAGTAAACTGAGTTTTTTTTTTTGTTGTCAAACTGCAGAGATGAAAACTGTTGGTCTGGTCTGAAAGGAGAAGATGAGGACAGAGAACATCTACCTCACAGGAGACGTCACTGGATGTAAGAGGTTAGTGGGGCTATATTTCTGTAGTGATCGGAGCAGAGGCGCATCGATTGCCGGAAGTGCCCCTCCCGAGACCAGGCTCTGGATCCGCCACTGATTAGGACATATCTTCTAAAGTTTGATTTTAGAAAATTAGTACAAATTAAGACATGTTCTTCATTCATTCCTGGCACATCTAGATCAGCCTCAGATGTGGATTAACTGTAAATCAAATGTCCCAGGTGGAATTCACTTTGAAAATTTGGCTGATTTTTAAATTTACATTAAATGAATATGTGTTCAATTTTCTACCCTTACTAGTATTTTGTTTCATAATTAAGAAAGAATTCTGAAACCTTAGCATAAACTTTTCAAAGAGATTATATACTACATAATGTCAATTTCAGCATAGGAAGCCCCCTGTGGTTCCTTATGTTGCTCCATATGGCACCATATTAGGCTAGGTTCACATCTGCAGCATAAAGTCCAGCTGGAGCCTCTGAAGCAGATTACAGAACAAAAAAAATGCAAAATACTACTGTATGCAGAACTCTTTTGGCCGGCAGAGTGCCAATATTTATGCCAGAAACACAGTGCACCCCATTTTAGTGAATAGGATCCCTCGGGTGGTGGAGGTGTCCAGCATTTGCCATATCCAGTGATTCCAGTATTCTGTTCCTATTGCAGAACAGAATACCAGGCTTTGGCCGTAGATGTGCGCTTAGCCTTTAAAGGTTATTCTCTCTTCAGAAGCAATTCATTTAAAGGAGAATACCTTTGTAATATGGAAACCAATGGAACATGCCACAATTTTTCATAATTTATCAGAAAGCCCATATGCATGAAATCAGAGACATACAGAGGTGCAATTGGGCCCCTTAGAAGTTTTATTGCTCCCTGCAACGCAGAGGTCGGACATTGATATGTATATGAGCATGAACCCTAAATCGAAGACCACAGTAAAGGTTGAAACCATATTTATGAGCCCCTGGCATTAACCCAGCACTGAATGGCATTTAGGATATCAGTAGGTTGGTGGTGGGTCAAAGGCTTCCAAAATCAAGTCACATTTTGTGCACTGAGATTTTTTCACAGAAAGCCATTGTCTTCAAGGTTGTCTGTACAAAAGAACTTGCCAGAGGAGGTAAGTGACCTCTTGTCTCCATGTCACATTGGTTCAGTGCTGTGAATGCTATACGTCCACTGTGTTGAAAGGATGCCTGGAAGATTGGGACTTTGGGAGGAATGTAGCAGAACCAGGAGTATTACACGTGAACCTTAGACCACAAGACTTAACCTGAGGGCTAATCTAGGCCTAGAAGGAATCCATCAATATTGTACTTTTACCTTTTTGAAGTACAACTACATTGTCTCTTGACAGACAATACATTTCAGTCACCACCTATTCTCTAAACCGGGCTGACATGAAATTTGTCCTCTCATACCCTGTCTATGCGTGCCTAATCCTGATGAAGACTTGAATAGAAACCTGTTCCGCTCAGACGTCTCTGTGTTACTTATCACAAGTCTTGCTTTGAGAGGGTTGGGCCAGACATACCTTTGCACTTCAGAAGGTGGTTGGTGACACGTCTACTCTATGATAATACTTATCTGGAATGTATGTTTTTACAGCTATTTAGATGTGTAACATTTAAGGTGCTCACATACATACCATAGATATGTTCTCCCGACTTACCCACAAAGATGCTCAAACAATTTAGCCCAACTTGGGGAAAATCATCAGCATATTTCTGGGGGAAACCAAGGGCACTGTGTCCCTTAAGTATTGGTCTGTATTGTAGTGGTCACTACTTCTCCTACACAGCCTTGCATCACCTGATTTCTCCATCAGGTTCCATACTGTATTGCTGCTGCTCCCAAAAATGGGACATCATCACTTTCTCAGAGGCTTCATATCTCACCTTCCACTACAGCTTCGATCATTTTATAGACAATCATCTTGGCTATCTCATACATAAATTGGACTTGCAACTATTTAGCATATGATTAGTTATGCAGATTCTTGTCCTGTTACTGCATTGTTTTGCTCCAAAAATTCTAAATTTTTATTATTTTGTTAGTATTTTGTAAACTCACTTTTGGCTTTCAACACTGACTGAATCCTTCTGGTCACGCTCTCGATCAGATTCAAGCATGTCTTAACTGAAATCTGTTCCTAGGTCTCTTCTACACGTTCCCAATGTTGGTGCATACTGATCGACTGACATGGGTGCGGATACAGTTTTTTCTTCAACTCTACCCACAAGTGTTCGATTGGGTTGGGGTCTGGGGACTAAGGGCCAATCCAGCACTTCTACTTCATTGTCATTGAACCATTTCTTTGCCAATCTCGATGTATGCTTTGGGTCATTGTGCTGCTGGAACACTATTGTTACCCTTTTACTCGTCAGTGTATATATATTTTAACATTGTTCAGTCGCGCTCGACTCTTTGCGACCCCATGGACCACAGCATGCCAGGCCCCTCTATCTTCCACTGTCTCGAAGCTTGCCTAAGCCCATGTTTGTTGCTTCCATGATACTGTCCAGCCAACTCATTCTCTGCCGTCCCCTTCTCCTTTTGCCTTTGATCTTTCCCAGCATCAGGCTCTTCTCCAATCACTCCAATTAATTCCAATGAATTTTAACATTACACCGACCAAATCTGTTGCTACTCTGCTATTCCCTAAAATTGATCAAAACAAGCCATTAGGGTCATTTATCAAAGACCAGCGCTTTTCTCTCTGCCATGCCAGAGGATGCACCTAATTTATGAGGATAGGTCATCAAAATCAGAATGGTGGGGGTCTGACACCCAAGACCCCCCCCACTGATATGCAGTTTGAGGATGCCAGGGCAGTCTGGTGACCAATTTAGCCTCCTCGCAGCTTGCCAAGCACAGCACAGTCCTATGTATAGTTGCTGTGCTTGGTATTACAGCTCAGCCCCATTCACTTGAATGGGACCAAGCTGAGTCTAGACAATGTGACCAATGAACGTGATGTCACTGGCCTAAGAAAGGGACCATGGTGCCCTTCAAACAGCTGATCAGCAAGGGTGCTGGTAGTCCGACCCCCAATGATCAGACACTGATTATGACCTATCTATTTATTTGCAATCCTTCAGTGCAGTCTGTTTTTAAAGAGCAGCCATTCAGTTACCCATAACCACTGTCACTTTATGATTACTAATGCTGATTTGATATTAAAGTGCTAAAAATGAGTTGTATACAGTCCTAGGAGACCCCAGAATGTCATTGTCAACTTTTCAGGGCAATTGGGGCACTTTTCAATTTGGGTCGAATTGGATGGGTCAAATTTATTCAGGCCAGGATCAAATCTGAATCAAATTTCAAGAAATTTGCTCATCACTCTTCACATTTCTACCACTGGTGAAGCACATCTCTCCTGTTACCACATTTCCTCCAACATAGATTACTACTTTGTGCATGAAATTTGGCCACTTTTAAGGGAGAATTATGAAAAAGCATAAGCATGTTGTTTCAATTTGATTAATACAAGATGAATACCTGGAATGGGATCCTATCACCTTGGACAATTCCACCATAGAGAATTCCTGTTGGAGATCTGCTCTGCGATGAGTTCAAAAGATAGTGAGAAACAAGGATGCAAACCACACTGGTTATATGAATACAAAATGACTTTACTAGACTTTGCAAAGACATACTGTATCCCACAAAAGTGAGTACACCCCTCACATTTTTGTAAATATTTTATTATATCTTTTCATGGGACAACACTGAAGATCTGACACTGTTACAATGTAAAGTAGTCCGTGTGCAGCTTGTATAACAGTGTAAATTTGGTGTGCCCTGAAAATAACTCAATACACAGCTATTAATGTCTAAACCGCTGGCAACAAAAGTGTCAATGTTTTGTGTGACCACCATTATTTTCCAGCACTGTCTTAACTCTCTTGGGCATGGAGTTCACTAGAGCTTCACAGGTTTCCACTGGAATCCTCTTCCACTCCTCCATGATGACATCCACTTTCTGTTTGAGGATACCCCACAGATGCTAAATAGGGTTTAGGTCTGGAGACATGCTTGGCCACTCCAGCACCTTTACCCTCAACTTCTTTAGCAAGGCAGTGGTCGTCTTGGAGGTGTCTTTGGAGTCGTTATCATGTTGGAATACTCTGCTCTGCGTCCCAGTTTCCGAAGGGAGGGGATCATGCTGTGCTTCAGTATGTCACAGTACATGTTGGAAGTCATGCCTCAGTGAACTGTAGCTCCCCACACCCAGCAGCACTCATGCAGCTCCAAACCATGACACTCCCACCACCATGCATGACTGTAGGCAAGACACACTTGTCTTTGTATTCCTCACCATCTGAACCAAATAAGTTTATCTTGGTCTCATCAGACCACAGGACATGGTTCCAGCAATCCATGTCCTTAGTCTGCTTGTCTTCAGCAAACTGCGGGCTTTCTTGTGCATCATCTTTAGAAGAGGCTTCCTTCTGGGTCAACAACCATACAGATCAATTTGATGCAGTGTGTGGCGTATGGTCTGAACACTAACAGGCTGACCCCCCCACCTCTTTACCTCTGCAGCAATGCTGGCAACACTAATACGTCTATTTTGAAAAGACAGCCTCTGGATATGACACTGAGCCTGTGCAATCAATTTCTTTGGTCGACCATGGCGAGGCCTGTTCTGAGTTGAACCTGTCTTGTTAAACTGCTGTATGGTCTTGGCCACTGTGCTGCAGCTCGGTTTCAGGTGTTCACGATCTTCTTATAACCTAGGGCATCTTTATGTACAGCAACAATTCTTTTTTTTAAGATCCTCAGAGAGTTCTTTGCCATGAAGTGTGATGTTGAACTTCCAGTGATCAGTATGATAGAGTGTGAGAGCGATAACACCAAATTGACATCTGAGACCTTGTAACACTAACGACTAATGAGTCACATGACACCGGGGAGGGAAAATGGCTAATTGGGCACAAATGTACTCACTTTTGTTGCCGGCGGTTTAGACATTAATGGCTGTGTGTTGAGTTATTTTGAGGGCACACGGAATTTACCCTGTTATACAAGCTGTACACTGACTACTTTACATTGTATCAAAGTGTCAGAGCTTCAGTGTTGTCCCATGAAAAGATGTAATAAAATATTTACAAAAATGTGAAGGTTGTACTCGCTTCTGTGAGATACTGTATATATAATATGCTTCTATAAAAATAGAAAATAAGATAGATGCAAAATAATGAAGAAAACATAAAGAAATAAGGAAGTCACTTAGCTCTGATACCTCATAAGGCGCAGCCATCACTCAAGATTGGTGTTCAACATTCAGCAGTAGTAGTAGGCCCTGCAGATGTCTTTTAACGCGCCTTGAGTTTTGGACATTGCATTCAAAAGTAATAATTAAAGGGAGAAAACCATTGAAATTAATGTATCAACAAAATATCCTTCTCCCATTTCTGTATATATTTCAGTTTACTTTCAACCTGACTAGTAATCATCTCATTATTATCCTCTCTTAAATGAGAATCCATTTTTGAGGATTCCATCATCATATTTAAGAATTTTAGCTATTTAATGCTTTTTAAGACAATGCATCAGTCCAAACTTTTAATCAAAGTACCCATCTTAGGGTCCTTTCACACTTGCGTTCTGAGGATCCGGCAGGCACTTCCGTCCCGCCGGATCCGTCAGAACGCAAGTCGCCTGAAGCATTAGAAGACTGATCAGGATCCTGATCAGTCTTCGAATTGCTTTCAGGTTACTATGGCAGCCAGGACGCTACTAGCGTCCTGGTTGCCATAGTAGGAGCGGGGAGCGGGGGAGCGGTATACTTACCATCCGTGCGGCTCCCGGGGCACTCCAGAATGACGTCAGAGCGCCCCATGCGCATGGATCACGTGATCCATGCGATCACGTGATCTATGCACTGGGGCGCCCTGACTTCATCCTGGAGCGTCCCGGGAGCCGCACGGAATGTAAGTATGCCGCTCCCCTGCTCCCCGCTACATTTTACCATGGCAACCAGGACTTTAGTGTCCTGGCTGCCATGGTAACCAGTCAGAAAAAGCTAAATGTCGGATCCGGCAATGCGCCGAAACGACGTTTAGCTTAAGGCCGGATCCGGATTAATGCCTTTCAATGGGCATTAATTCCGGATCCGGCCTTGCGGCAAGTGTTCCGGATTTTTGGACGGAACAAAAAGCGCAGCATGCTGCGGTATTTGCTGCGTCCAAAAAACGTTCCGGTCCTGAACTGAAGACATCCTGATGCATCCTGAACGGATTTCTCTCCATTCAGAATGCATGGGGATGATCCTGATCAGGATTTTTCCGGCATAGAGACCCGACGACAGATCTCTATGCCGGAAAACAAAAACGCCAGTGTGAAAGGGCCCTTATGTGTATTGATCCAGATGGATTGCTTCTTAAAAGCGTTATCTCACCTCAAACATTGATAAAATATCACTATGTTATGCCACCAATGTCAGATAGGTGCGGGTCCCACCTCTGGGACTGACACTCATCTCTAGAACAAAGCGCCCATAGTAAAGGAGGGCGCACCATTCATGTGTGGCCACCCTCCCATTTTCTATGGGAGTGCCGAAAATAGCTCTGTCATGCTCGGCTATTTTCAGAAGTCCCATAGAAATGAATTCAGAGCTCACAGTGTGGCGAGCGCTCGTTTCACTTCTATGGAACTGCCGGAAAAAAAACTGAACCAGCACTCGACTATTTTCGGCGCTCCCATCGAACTGAACTTTGGGAGCTCCATTCTAGAAACAAGTTCAAGTCCCAGAGGTAGGACCTGCATCTATCTGACATTGGTGGCATATCTTAAAAATAGGACGTGAGATAAACAATTAATTAATGTGGTTATTGGGCTTCTCCTGCTTTTAGGGACCAGGACAAAAACAGAATCAGAGGTAGAAGCTAGAAATAAGTACAATGAGACTGATCTGGAATTACGCTAGAATCAAACCATGAGAAAACCAGGACTAGGTATCCAGACCATGATCAAGATTTTTGCAGAAGATAAAGAATTAAGGATTTCCTTGGATTTATCAATCCTAAATCCTAAATCAATCCCTATCACTTGACAACTCCACTTGACATAGCCTTTGGAAGAACATAGAAGTCAAGGAATGTGGTGAGTAACAGGTTTATTGTTTGTACCGAATTTTAGTCATTGCTTCTTCAAGGACAATTTTCATACGCTGTTTCTAGCCTATAAATAGTTGTTTGACCACAACATGATGAATATTAACACATTTTACCATAAAGATGATTGTCTACGGTTTCAGGGAAATTATACATGAAACCTCCAATGTATTTTTGGAATATGTTCTCCGTTTTACAACAAAACAAAACCTGATCCTTGTACTGTGCATGCTGTCCTTGTTTCCTGGCGTTCCATACGTGGCATACGGGTGGGCCACGCAGTTCATTTTAATAAGAAATTCAAGAGACCTTCTTTTAAATAATACATCTGTGCTCTGGGAAGTTGGTAATTTTTTTTTAATAGAAGGATTAGTTTTACAGTAACCATTGATAATATATAATATACAAAAGTGACCAGGCTAATTCCACCGACACATAATTATCTCGATCCCTAAAATTCTGAGTGATAGATAAACTCTGGTAGAATGCCATCTAGTAGAGAATATGATAGTTTACTCATACAACGAGCGCAGAGAGAGTAGGCAAGACTATATACCAGTCTGCTTGGGTTTTGAGAGCCTGTTATGTGTCCTAATTGACATTTGGCCTTATCAAAATGTACAATCTACCTTGGTCTAGTTTTGGTATAGATTGTATTGTATTCCTATGGGTTATTGGTAAAAAAAAAAAAAACACGCACAAAAAACCCCAACAGGAATGGGAATTGTGAGTGTTTCAGAAAAAAGATCAGAGATGGACTTGGAAGGACACTATTTTTTGCTCCATAAGACACACATGATCATAAGATGCACGTAAGATTTAGAGGTGAAAATCAGACCTCAGATCAGAGATTGGGGGAATCTTCGTCAGACCTCAGATCAGACCCCTATTAGACCTCAGATCAGATCTGCCAGGCGAAGGACAAATGGAAGTGGATCAAACCCACCAGGTAAGTAGCACCTATTGATTACAATAATACCTCCGTAACTCTGTTCATGTGAAATCAACAATTTATTATTCTAATGAGGGTTTCAGCGCACCAAAGGGCGGGACCTAAACCATCAGAGCACTTCCTCCCTTCCTTCCTTCCGCTTGCCTATTCCTGTAATCCGGCACATACGCCTTTGAATTTTTAATCGGTGCATTTATTTATTTGTTTTACGCACTGATATACCGCTGACATATTCCACAGCGCTTTACAGACATTATCATCACTTGCTGTCTCCAGTGTGGCTTACCATCAGTATGTCTTCCCTATCAGTATGGAGTATAGACCCCCGCACAAGCACACGGAGAACATGCAAACTCCATGCAGATGTTGTCCTTGGACAGATTCAAACCTAAGACCCCAGCTCTGCAAGGCACCAGTGCTAACTACTGAGCCCCATGCATGCGCAGTTAGCATCTCAGCACTGGGAAAAGTTGACAAAGAAGTACTGCGCATGCTCCAAATAAAAATTCAACAGCACATGCGTGGGATTACAGGGGTCACTAATTTTAGGTATTGTTTAAATCAGCAGTATAAACTCTACCAGTGGGTAGGGGGTGATCCTGCTGACAGATGCTACTTAACATGATAGTTTCCTCTGGCATGACAGGTATATAACTCCTTCATCAATTACATTGCAGACTACATGTTGCTATACATTATTAAGCAGTGACACTGTGATGATAAAGACAGAGAGCCACCATGAAATCTCGCGCATACAGTACATGTAAGGGAACACGCATAAGTCCTGCAGATTGTTGCTCAATAGCACAGTGGCCTCAACTTACTCCTATGTAAGCCGGTTTCAGTGACTCATAGAGGAATTTTCTGTATGTGAGGATGATACAGTCACGATGACATATAATTGTTGTAAGACAATAGTCGTAACCTGACTACCGTATCCCTATTGCTATGTACTGTACGTATGTCTAACCTGTGGCCACGCCTCTTACTTCTAGAATAAAACATCTTATTACTGTACCGAATATTTTTCACTCATATAGAAAAAATGTAAGCGCCAGTGACATAGGAAAAGGAGGTACGGTAGTTACATAAGAGTACGGAGAGTCATTCTTACGTGAAACCACATTGGTTGGTTGACTTGGTATTCCGGCACATCTCTCTTGGTCATAAGAAATTCGTAAGATAACACCACACATGTATTGGTGTTCTATTGATAACCCAACCAGAACTTTCTTGGGTAGATTTGATATTGCTGGTTAGACTGGTGTTATTTGATTTATTTAAATTCAACTTTTTATAAGTTTTTATATCCCCCCCACCCCGATGCTCAGTTATGGCATTTTATGTTCACTGCTATCTGCACCATGCTCTGGTCCCCACGTATGAACTTTTGGCATGGACGGGGTCAAATGCGCCACTGCAGTCAATGACGGTGATATGTCCCACAAGTGGCATGTGACCCAATAACGTGCTGCTTGGGGGCCACGTCACTGGGTCACACAGCGCGAATGTATTACCATGCATAAACCAATTAACATTTATTGACATTTACAGACATGTCAATAAAAATGGACCATGGAGTTATGTATTATAGAAACGCCTATACTTTATGAGTACTGCCTTCATTACAGCATGTGCTGGCAGCTTTTGCAGCAGAATAGGATTATGTTTCACAGTATTTCACAGCCTTGCAATGAGTAACACAAATGTGAGAAGATGTACAGAATTTGTTCACAATTGGCCTTTAGTTGTCCTCAGAAGAACCCGAGCTGGGTAGTGGAGGATCTTCTGGCAGTGAAAAATGCGCTGACAGGCAAACAAGCAAAACAGGTTACACAACAAAGCCATATATATATATTGTACATATATACAGTATATATAAATACAGAGGAGAGCAGTGATAGTAGCAAGAATGGTGGTCGTAGTACACACTCACTCTGTCTCCCCTGGGCCGTGCAGTTATGGGAAGGGCGCATCTGTTTGGGGCACTCTCTGGTTTTGGTGTTTTGCCTGATGGTGGTTGAGGTGCCTTTGATGTTGAAGGTTTTGAGGTGCAAGACAGGGTCCCTTGGTGCAGCTGCAGATGTTGGTGCCGTGTGGCGGTGCAGGGAACAATGAAGCCAGGTTTCCAGAAAACTATATTTTACTGAAGGATTAAGTTAAAGTACATTAGTTACACTTCTCAGCATGCGATGGACTGGGAGATGTTACACAAATGCACTTGTCAACGTTCTTACAGATGACACCCCTGCATTTCTCCAGCTGAATTTGACATAAGCATCCAGCATGAGATGCAACACTTTGGAGGTCATTTATTATACTGAAATACGCCTACATAAGGTGCAGACTATCTGCTACTTCTCCCTGCTCACGCCAGGTTAAAAATTCTGGGTGTGACATGGGCGGGGAGGGGGACGGGCCCTTAGGCCCATCTCATTTATCATTTTCTACACCTGTTTTAGGTGTAGAAAAAGGTCAAAATGTAACAGCAGTCTTAAATTTAGAACTGCCGCTGGTCTCAATAAATGTGTCCCTTTCTCTCTGTAATGTAACCTCAGGTCGGACCCTAAACATCATACTTTTGTCCGCACCTTTTTTTAAACAGGTTGTTGTACTTACAGTAGACTTCCACAAAGTCCTTTGCGGGATGTGGATATTCTTTTATGCAGATGGCCAATTGCTCCAATGCATGTTCAGACATTCGAAAAAAAACTCCTGAACAAATATGCTGTGGAACCAATAGGTCATCTTTAGACACCTCATCTCTACAGCGCCTCTACTCTGCATCTCTGTCTTTCTTCTGGCCCGCTCTTTCAGGCAAAGTTCTCTCTGGTCTTGCCCTGGCTGGTACGTGGTCCAGGGTTGGCTTCTGAGTCAGCACTACTGTTTTGCCGGCTCTCTTTGCTGTGCAGAAACTAGCTAAGACTCTAGATCAGTGTTGGCGAACCTATGGCACGGGTGCGGAGGCGGCACTCAGAGCCCTCCCTGTGGGCACCCACACCCTGGAAAAAGTCTATAGTGTTCCAATAGGCCTTAGACATAACCTGCCATTCATCAGCGCAGGACGTGCTATGAATGGCGCAGGCAGCGCACTGAATGTAGGCAGGCTATTATAGCTAAATGATAAAGTACATGGAAGATATACTATACTGGACTGTAGTATTCAGGTTAAATTGCCGTATTGGCACTTTGCGATAAATAAGTGAGTTTTGGGTTGCAGTTTGGGCACCCGTTCTCTAAAAGGTTCTCCAACACTGCTCTAGATTCTTCTAAGCGCCTCCTTCCCTACAAGCAAGGTATACAGCCCCAACTAGTGGTTAGTGGGTGTACATATGGCCTATAAATACCTTGTGCACACATATATACAAGGATGCATTCACCAAACAAAAAAATACATTTAACCCGTTTCACAGTGTACCACTGGTCCGTAGTGTAGCAATTGCTGGTCCCCACAGAAAATCATTGTTTCTGGGCAAAAGATCCCTGTTTAGGCCCCATTCAGACGTCCGTAGTGTGTTGCGGATCCGCAAATTGCGGATCTGCAACACACCATGCTGGCACTCCCCATAGAGATGCCTATTCTTGTCCGCAGGCTGCGGACAAGAATAGGACATGCTCTATCTTTTGCGGAGCCGCATCACGTCCGGCCCCATTCACAATGAATGGGTCCGCATCTATTCCGCAGAATTGCGGAATAGATGCAGACTAAAATGCGGACGTGTGAATGGGGCCTTAGGCTGGGTCTCATAGGCAGGCTGTCAAAGCATGAAAGCTGACATGCAATGTATTACAATACAGGTTGTATTGCAATACATTGCAGAGGGGATCAGACTCCAGAAGTTGAAGTCCCATAGTGGGACAAAAATAAAATGTAAAAAAAAAGTAAAAAAATGTGTTTTTCGTAATAAAAAATATAAAGTTTCAAGTAAAAAAAATAAAATAACATTTCCCAAAATAAAACACATAAAAATTGTGAAAAAAATTGAAAAAGAAAAACAGACATATTGGGTATCACATGATCCATCCCGTCACCTGAACGCCGTAGAAAAAATAAAATAAAAACTGCTAAAACAACAATTTTTTTGGCACCTTACATCACAAAAAGTGCAACACCAAGCGATCAAAAAGGCATATGCCCCCCAAAATAGTACCAATCAAGCCCCTACATAAAACAATTGGGCAAAAAATAAAATAAAACTATGCCTCTCAGAATATGGAGATGCTAAAGCATGATTTTTTTGTTTCAAAGATGCTTTTATTGTGTTAAAAGTGAAAACAATAAAAAAAGGCATATTAGGTATGGCCGTGTCCGTAACAACCAGGTCTATTAAAATATCACATGACCTAACCCCTCAGGTGAACACCGTAAAATAAAAAAGCAATTTTTTTCACCTGACCTCACAAAAAATGTAATACCAAGCGATCAAAAAGTCATACGCACCCCAAAATAGTACCAATCAAACCGTCATCTTATCCTGCAAAAAATGAGACCCTACCTAAGACAATCACCCAAAACATAAAAAAACTATGGCACTCAGAATATGGAGACACTAAAACATAATTTTTTTTTGTTTAAAAAATGCATTTATTGTGTAAAACTTAAAAAAAGTATACAAATAAAAAAAAGTATACATATTAGGTATTGCCATGTCCGTAACAACCCGCTGTATAAAAATATCACATGACCTAACCCATCAGGTGAACACCGTAAAAAATTAAAATAAAAAATGTGTCAAAAAAGCCATTTTTTGTCACCTTATATCACAAAAAGTATAATACCAAACAATCAAGAAGTCATATGCACCCTAAAATAGTACCAATCAAACCGTCATCTCATACAAAAAAAAAGAGCCCCTACATAAGACAGTCGCCCCAAAAATAAAAAAATAATTTTTCAAAAATGCTTTAGTATATAAAACTGAAACAGACATAAAAAAAGTTGTCATATTTGGTATTGCCTCGTCCGTAATAACCTGCTATATAAAAATACCACATGCTCTAACCTGTCAGATGAACATTGTAAATAACAAAAAATAAAAATGGTGCCAAAACTATTTTTTGTTACCTTGCCTTACAAAAGTGTAATATGGAGCAACCAAAAATTATATCTACCCTAAAATAGTACCAACAAAACTGCCACCTTATCCCATAGTTTCTAAAATGGGGTCACTTTTTTGGAGTTTCTACTCTAGGGGTGCATCAGGCGGTCTTCAAATGTGACATGGCAGCTTAAAATTATCCCAGTGAAATCTGCCCTCCAAAAACCATACGGCGCTCCTTTCCGTGTGCCCGTATAGCAGTTTTACGACCACATATGGGGTGTTTCTGTAAACTACAGAATCAGGGTAATAAATATTGAGTTTTGTTTGGCTGTTAACCCTTGCTTTGTTACTGGAAAAAAATGGATTGAAATAAATAAATCTGCCCAAAATGTGAAATTCTGAAATTTTATCTCCATTTTCCTTAAATTCTTGTGAAACACCTAAAGGGTTAACAAAGTTTGTAAAATCAGTTTTGAATACCTTGAGGGGTGTAGTTTCTAAAATGGGGCCATTTATGGGTGGGGGTCTATTATGTAAGCCCCACAAAGTCACTTCAGACCTGAACTGGTCCTTAAGAATTGGGTTTTGGAAATTCTCTTAAAAATTTTAAGATTTGCTTCTAAACTTCTAAGCTTTCCCAAAAAAAAAGAAAATGTCATTTACAAAATGATCCAAACATGAAGTAGACATATAGGAAATCTAAAGTAATAACTATTTTTGGAGGTATCACTATTGCACATTTTTCAATTTTTTTGGTAAATTTGGTATTTTTTTAATAAATAAAAATGAAATATTTTGACTCAGATTTACCACTGTCATGAAGTACAATATGTGATGAGAAAACAATCTCAGAATGGCTTGGATAAGTAAAAGTGTTTTAAAGTCAGATATGCAAAAAATGGCCTGGTCCTTAAGGTGAAAAATGGCAGGGTCCTGAAGGAGTTAAAGGGGTTCTACGGGAATTAAGAAAACGAAAATACTTGCATATTACTTTATTATCAATATATTCCCAAATGCCTTTCATTAGTTATAATGCCTCATTTTGTCTGGGAGCAATCATCAGGGGGAAATAAAATGGCCATCGTCCTATTAGTACACACAAAACCTGTCCTCAATCACACAGCAGGACAAATTACTTCACAACACTGAGCAAAAGAGCCGCCTCATCTTCCTCTGTGCTCTACTTGTCAGGGAACCTGATGCAGACGATAAGATCTTCAGTTGAATCTCTGTAGGAATGGAGTTCACGAGGGGACATGAAGTACAGAGTGGAGGGTGGGGATGTGCTTAATGAGCAGCAGCACTTGCATTTCATGTCTCCTCATGAACTCCATTCCTACAGAGATTCAGCTGATAATCTTATCATAATTCCTGACAAGCAGAGCAGAGAGGAGGGTGAAGCAGGTATTTAGCTCAGTGTTGTGAAGTAACTTGTCCTTCTGTGTGATTAGGACAGGTGTTTTGTGTACTAATAGGTTGGTGGCCATTTTGTTTCCCCTGATGATTGCTCCCTAGACAAAATGAGCCATTATAACTAATGAAAGGTATTTGGGTATATATTTACAATAAAGTAATATTTAAGTGTTTTCATTTTCTTAATTCCCAGAGAACCCCTTTAACCGGTGTCTTGAAGACTGTTATTGAGACACATCATTGTACTATGCATTTGATTTGTGCAGCCTCGTATAGCTGAGAACTAATGTGTTTGTGTCTCAGAGGTGTCAAAGAGGTGGAAAGGAACAAATCAAGTGAAATCTTTACATGTTACAGTACATAGCCACACTGGGGAGTCTGTAAGGGGTTATTCCATCTTAGAATGCTATGATATAGCGCTAGGATATGCTATAACAGTCTGATGAGTGATTCCGTTTTGGCCACCCACTTAATGTGAATGGGGCTCTGTTTTAGTTTTCTGTGTGAGTGGCCTGTAGCATCACTGTGCAAGGATAATCTGTGAAGTAGCATTAGTTAAAGGGGTTGGCTACTTTACCCTAAACTTGTTATAGTACAACCGACTGCCCTTGTCTTCCCTGTGCTCCAATCCCAATATGGCCGCTGATGGAGGGGCATGGGACCAAACCCATCCATTAGTGGCTTCCAGTACTGTGTATGTGCTTGTTGCTGTGCCTATGCTGGGTGCAGTGTTATTTAATGGAGGCTGATGGACGTTCTGGTTACGTTCTCCTTAATCCACAGCTATGTTAGGACTGGAGCACATGGAAAATGGGAGAGTTGGCTATACTGCAACAAGGGGGCGACATTGCTCAGTGGAGGATGATGACACTGGTGGGTCCACATCTGTATATCGGTAAGCGCTCATTGTGATCTGTAAAAGTTACGGCAAAGCAGCCAACCCCTTTGTGATGTGGCACCAATTTATGAGGATCAGTAATAACCCAGCAGTCGAACCTTTATAGATGAGGAGGTGAGGACATACAGTATCCTAGTCATATAACAGTGTTTTCTGAGGTGGAAAACAAACCTTTAATGATACTGATATATAGTCAGACAGAATATGATGTACATAGCAGATATGTCATGGAGACAAATCACCTTATTTTTTGGTATCTCTTTCACATGAATGGGTTTATTATTATTTTATATCCACATTAAAACTGCATTCTAGCAACCCTAGATGAGTGGGATTGGGCTTCCATCAGGCTTGTGGCTCCCAGCCAATGAGGCCAATGAAGCCTAGGTAGGTATACCTAGCTTCACAGCACATCTGCCAGAGCTGGAGTCCTAGGTTCGAATCCGACCAAAGACAACATCTGCTTGGAGTTTGTATGTTCTCCACGTGTTTGCGTGAGTTTCCTCCAGGTTCTCCAGTTTCCTCCTACACCCCAAAGAGATTATGATAGGAACTTTAGACTGTGAGCCCCATTGAGGACAGCTTGATGCTAATATCTGTAAAGTGTTGCAGAATATAGTAGCGCTATATAAGTGCATAAAATAAATAAATAAACTACAAGACAATGACAGATGCCTAGGATTTCGGATGGGCTTACGATCATGTATCCTGTTCTCAGGGATATCAGTCAGGCTGGATCAGGCATGTATAGAGCATCTCGAGCATCTCCGTTAGTTCGATATTTATGGCCTATCCTCAGGATAGGTCTTCAAAATCTCATCGGTGGGGGTCCAAATCCTGGCACCCCCACCAATCAGCTGTTTGAAGAGACCATTGTGCTCTGGTGAGTGTCCTGACCTCTTCACAGCTTACCAAGCACAGTGTCGCACATTGTATAGTGGTGGTGCCTAGTATTGCAGCCCAGCCCCATTCACTTATTGTGACTGAGCTGCAAAAAGGCAGTACAATGAACAATGGCCTCACCAGAAAGCCATGGCCTCTTCACACAGCTGAGCTTGCCCGGTGATAGACACCCCCCCCCCCCCCACCAATCAGATGCTGATGAACTATCCTGAGGAAAACCCCTTTAAATAACATCACCTAATTTAACAGTAGTAGTGGGGGTTTGGAGAGGAAAAACCTGCTCCCTTTAAGTTCCTTATTGATGGGCAAATTAATGTTTTTATTATTAGTGTTACTATTATCATTATTTGCAGATGAAAAAAGTTAAGTCGTCTTTAAACATGAATCAATTTAGATGGTGCACGCCAAACAATTTTCTTCAGCAAAGATAAAATCAATGAAATCAGCATTAGTGCTAAGGATCTGGCAGCAGATGAAGTGGCATAAGTGCTGAACATTGATGCAGGTAAATTGACTCCGTATTTGCCCTCCAGATACTGTATTCCGCACCTCAAGCTCAATCTCTTCAAGGCTGGTTATTGATTGGAAGTCATAACCTTTATAGAAGCCTGAATTAGATATTATACAGCATTTCTGTCCAGATGATGAGTATTACCGGCAGTATGGGCTCAGGGCTAAGACTACGTCATGGTACCTCAACTATCTCAGGCCTCTGACTTGGTATTACATGAGGGGTGAAACACTTTTAACGACACTTTATTATTTTACCGTATTTCTTGTTTGTATTGAGTACTTTAGGGCAGAAGAGTATGTGTGTTGTTCATATCATGAGTTGTTCTTACGTCTTGGAGACCTTTTATTAGCTGGACTCACCTGTTTTTCTTTTTCAGCCGCCTCACCCCTCCGTATGACACAACGTAAGTTGTCCTCTTAAGTATGACAGCAATGCTAGCATGTGCGTACAATACAACAAAAAGAATAGTACAATGAGTCACAGGCACCAGCACATCGACAAGCTCTTTACAACTTACCCAGGGTCTCAAGAGAAGTTTGTCAAGATCCAACAGAAAAGCTAAAGACGGCCATACACATGATAATGACTGGCGGCATTTAAAGATGCACTTTAAAGATGATTTTAATATTGATGGCTAGGCTTGAGCGAATCGACTTTTGGATCACAAATCCGAAGTCGATTCATTCAAAAGCTGTACAGCATTAGAATGCATTGGCTCCGTGTAGCCAAACTTCGTCTCGGCTGAAGTTGCATGAGGCTTCGGTGAATTACTACGGAATTCCTGTCTGAATATTTCAAAACATTTTGAAACAGGAATCTCAAGTGGGCTTTGATTCCGAGGTATCAGCCAATATAAAAGCCCAATTTGCAAATAGGAATACCGTAGTAATTCAGTGAAGTTTCACGCAACTACGGCTAAGACGAAGTTTGGCTACACTGAGCCGATACATTTTAATGTTGTACAGAAACAGCATTAACAACTAAGTTTTTGAATGAATCGACTTTAGATCTATGTACCGAAGCTCGATTCGCTCAAGCCTATTGAAGGCCATCAATATTGGCAGGTGTATGACAACCCACACTCCTGGCAATCTGCTGTTTTAGAGGATGCTCTGGTGCCGGAAGTTGGCACCAGAACTACACAGATTTGTCAACTGTGTAGTAGAGAGCTGGCTACCAATATTGCCAACCAGATTTTTTTTCGACAACTTAGGCTGAGTTCACATGACTGTTTAGCTTTCCGTTCTTCTGATCTGTCAGAAGAAGAGTAAAAAAATAAACAGGATCCTGTAAAAAACAGATCCTGTTGCATCAGTTTATCCATTTTTTTAGACAGAAAAAAGTACAGCATCTAAAAAACATATCTCAGGTGGAAACTGCTCAAATGGATGACAGCTGATGCAACAAGTACTTTTTTCCGTCAATAAAAACGGATCTCAGGCGGAAATGGCTAAAACGGATGGCAACTGATGCAACAGATCCATTTTTTTACAGGATAATGTTTTTTTTTTCTCCCACTCTTCCTCTGACAGATCAGAAGAACGGAAAGCTAAACAGTGATGTGAATTTTAGCCTTATCTAAAAATCATGGACAGACGTCATTTTTTACGGAGACATATTATTTAACTACAATGAATGAAAAATACAGGTCTATAGCTACGTATAGCTCCTAGAGGGGACAAACCCAGACACTCAGCATATATAAATACAAAATCAAACCATGTGGCTCCCCCACCTAGATAAAAACCCATGATTCACAACATATACACAATACAGACCCGACTAGTGGCACCTCCTAGAGACCCCGACGCGTGTTTTGCATCAGCTTCCTCGGGGTCTCTAGGAGGTGCCACTAGTCGGGTCTGTATTGTGTATATGTTGTGAATCATGGGTTTTTATCTAGGTGGGGGAGCCACATGGTTTGATTTTGTATTTATTTATACTTGTTTTACCATCCCTCCTTCTCCATTACTTGTAATGCTATAACTTGATGTCCCGCCGTATTGTGTGCACTCTCCATGGGGTTGTGTCTGTCTTTGCCAATTTAATTTATGCATCTATTTATTTATTTTATCGATTTCAATAAAGATACATTTGTGTATTACATCTGTGTATATGCTGAGTGTCTGGGTTTGTCCCCTCTAAGAGCTATACGTAGCTATAGACCTGTATTTTTCATTCATTGTAGTTAAATAATGTCGATACATTTTTGTATATACATTTGTGTATTATATCTGTGTATATGCTGAGTGTCTGGGTTTGTCCCCTCTAGGAGCTATTCATTTTTGACACTTGCGTTCTATTTGTGTTGTACGGTCGCATTCCGATTTTGTGTTTTATTGTTCATTGGTATCCCAGGTCTATAGCTACTTATACTGAGTTGAACACATTACCAACATTTACTGGGGACTGTAAAATAATAATGTTACCGCTAAAATAACTTGTTGATGTACCACAGGCATCCTCAAACTGCGGCCCTCTAGCTGTTGCAAAACTACAACTCCCAGCATGCCCAAACAGCCTACAGGTATCAGCTTACAGCAGGGCATTGTGGGAGTTGTAGTTTTACAACAGCTGGAGGGCCACAGTTTGAGGATGCCTGATGTACCACAATCCTCAAAAAAATAAAATAAAATAAAAAATCCCATTTTTTTTTTCACAGACACAGGAAAAAAGTTGCCTATTTTTACAGACTGTTCAGGAATTTCTGGGTAGTAGGCAACCCTGCCGATTACTGCAGCACGGCTCCCATTTATAAAAAATGGGATCAGTGCTGCAGTAACCATCTCCATCCACTATACACTGAACAGATCTGTGTAGCTCTGGTGCTGAATTCCAGCCCTGGAACTACTGCAGAATAGCTGATGAGTGGGGGAGCACCCACCAAGCAGATACTGATGGTATACCAAGAGGATACGTCATCAACAGCAAAATCCTGGATGACACCTTTAGCAGTTTCCTATACACACAGTCACTTAAAAATGACAAGACTGCTGTGATTGATTGCTGTGAAATGCATCGGCTCAGGCATCTAGGGTGTAGGCATTTTAGCTGGGGGCCAACACTTTCAGAAAGCCAAAAAAATCTTAACAGAAAGATCAGTAGGATATCAGATTCCTAATGACATAATAAATAAAGTTCTAGGTGCTGGGCCAACTTTGTGTCGTAAGAGTACTTAGGACATTTTGTATTAGGCCGAATTTTCACACTTAGACATGTGATGAAACACGCACAAGATTCTTCTAAGTGGACATTTTTCCTTCAGGGAAAAAGGAAAGATGATTTAGATTTTCTGGGCAATAGGATGAAGTTTTTGCTGGCACATTCAGGAGGACTGAGTTGTAAGTTCTATTTTGAGAACTTTTACTCAGCGAACCAAGTTTTATTTTTTTCCAGGACCCCACTGGTTTGAACTTAAAGAACACTTGATAAAGTGCCATCTCTCTGGCTTTGCAGTTTTTATAGACAATGGGGGAGGGGGGGATGTATCATCCCCCCCCCTGCCCACACACACACACCAGTTTTCTGGCAGAAAAAAGTTGCAGACTGAGGGAGATTTATGAAAACTGGTTTGAAACAAAATTGGCTTGGTTGTCTATGGCAACCAATCAGATTGACCCTTTCATTTTCCAAAGGAGCTCTGAAAAATGAAAGGTGGACTCTGATTGGTTGCTATGGGCACCTAAGCCAGTTTTCCTTTACACCAGTTTTGATAAGTCTCTACCACTGTGTCTGTGACTTTTTTTTTTAACGCCACTTGCACAAACATTTTTGCACAAGGGAAACGTCTACTCTGTCCTCACCACTGTCCTGAAAAGGGGGCGTGATGAGGGTGGGTACGGGTGGAGTCATGGTGCCCGGCACATTTATCTTATTTTGTCAGATTTCAGTTTAGGCGCACTGGGGGACATTTATAAAACATGTGTAAAGTAGAACTGGCCTTAGTTGCCCATAACAACCAATCAGATTCCACCTTTCATTTTCCAAAGGAGCTGTGAAAAATGAAAGGTGGAATCTGATTGGTTGCTATGGGCAACTAAGCCATTTCTGCTTTACACCAGTTTGATAAATCTCCCCCATTGACTGCTAGAGAGGTGCTTAAAATAGGCCTCACCATAAATTGGGCATATCTTCAGGAAGCACAGGGGAGATCATAGACCAGTGTAAAACAACAGTCTATGATAAATCTCCCTCCATATGCTTTTCTTGGGACTGATAAGACAACAGGATAAAAATATCAGATTGCTTCAAGAAATTAACCAGCAAGATCTGTTTTTTGGATTTTTTTTTTGTCCAGAAACAGCATCTCATACCGTATGTCCATCAGCTGTGTCTGGTGTAGCAGCCCATCCATTCAAGTAAATGGGGCCGAACTGCAATACCACACACAGCCAATGGACAGATGTGGCATTATTTCTGGACAAAAAAATCTAGTTAATTTTTTCTAAACCTGGACAATCTCTTAAATTTTTTTTTCTGGGATCAGGATGGTGATGGCCTGTCATCAAAGTAGGCCATGAATATCAGATCAGTGGGACTATTTGCAGTGGTTGTGCGAGCGCTGCTGCCTCTTCATTGATTACATGGGGCCTGCTACACGCACAGTGTCCTGTGAGTAACTGTATGCTATTCTTTCTTTACACTTCTTTGGGAACAAACTGCAATAACCCTGTATTCACACTAGCGTTGTGGCATCTTCACACAGGTGATTGGTATGGGTGCCAAGAGTCAGACACCCAGTCTGACTTATATTGATGGCCGGTTCAGAGCATACACCATCAATACCCTCCTTGAAAACTTATTTAAACTAATTAATAAAAGGTATATTAGAAGTTAGCAAGGCACTTCTTGATTGTTCTATCGTTGATAACCATTTACATGTTATTTTTATAAATGGAAATATCACAATTCACAAATTCTAAGAAAAAAAATGACAATGGGCATGTTTCTTTGTACGATCATAACTGTGAAGGAACAGTCTTGTTTGGGATTTCCTAAAGTCTCTTTCAGCCACATTATTCCCTTTTTCAGCTGCACAGCTAGATGCATTTCTCTCACAAGTTCCCTTGTGCCATCACTGTATGCAGTGACTTCCCTTTCTTTTCTTCCCACTATGTTTGTTTTTTGCTAGGGAGCTCAGAAAGCTGATAATGAGGAATAAAACACTCTCAAAGATAAACAGGAGGCTCTTGTGATGTTTAGAAGCTATGCACAAGCATTTGTTTCATCAGGCTCACAATCTCCTCCATGGACATCCTCCAATCTCCAACAAAAACACGGTAGATAATTACTTCCACTTCCACTCCCTGTCCTTCCTATCATATGTGTAAAGTGAAGCATTGCCATGTTAGAGCTGATCAGCCTGGACGAGAGTAGCGACATAGCAGATCAGTTGATAAAGTGCATCAAGCAGCAAACATCCCGCTAGCCGTCTCCCTGCCAACTCCGACTGGCCAAGGTGGTCAGCGACAATGGCAGGAGCATTGTGGCTGTGCGGCATTTGGGGGAAATAACATATGCCACCAGATTTGTCAGTAGGGACAACTGCTGCATCACTGGGCAGTGATGGAGAACCTTTTAGAGACCGAGTGCCCAAACTGCAACCCAAAACCCACTTATTTATCGCAAAGTGCCAACACGGCATTTACCCTGAATACTGCAGTCCAGTACATATATCTTTCATAGACTTTATCATTTAGCTATAATAGCCTGCCTACATTCACTGTGCTGCCTGTGCTGTTCATATTGCGCCCTGCGATGACAAATGGCGGGAAAAGTCTAAGGCATATTGGTACTCTATAGAATTTTTCCAGGATGCGAGTGCCCACAGAGAGGGCTCTGAGCGCTGCCTCTGGCACCCGTGCCATAGGTTCGCCACCACTGCCATAGGGGGTCAGAATTGAATCCTGTTTCATGTACAGTATTTTCATTATGTTTATTAAATATAAAACCAAACTGTGTGTTGTTGTTAACTCTATAGTGGCATATTGCAGAGAAATTTGGAAGAGTTACAGTGCCTTGCAAAGGTATTCACCCCCCTTGACTTTTTTCGTGTTTCTTACATTACAGCCATAAGTTCAATGTTTTGTTAATCTGAATTTTATGTGATTGATCAGAACACAATAGGCTAAGTTGGTGAAGTAAAATGGGAAAAATATATAAATAAAACTATTGTTTGGAAAAAAAAACAAATAATTGGCCTGTGCGTATGTATTCACCCCCTTTGTTAGGAACACCATACAAAGCTCTTATGCAACCAATTACCTTCAGAAGTCACATAATTAGTGAAATGATGTCCACCTGTGTGCAATCTAAGGCCTCTTTCACACGAGGATGACGGATTGGCTCCGGATGCGTTCAGTGAAACTCGCACCATTTTGCAAGCAAGTTCAGTCAGTTTTGTCTGCGATTGGGTTCAGTTGTTCAGTTTTTTCAGCACGAGTGTAATGCATTTTGATGCGCATTTCACACGTGTGATAAACAACTGAAGGTTTACAAACAACATCTCTTAGCGACCATCAGTGAAAAACGAATCGCACCCGCACTTGTTTGCGGATGCAATGCGTTTTTCACTGAAGTCCCATTCACTTCTATGGGGCCAGGGCTGCGTGAAAAACGCAGAATATAGAACATGCTGGGTTTTTCACGCAACGCTGAACTGATGCGTGAAAATGTACACAGACGCATTGAAATTAATGGGTCAGGATTCAGTGCGGGTTGCTATGCGTTCACATCACGCATTGCACATGCGTGGAAAACTCGCTCGTGTGAAAGGGGTCCATGTGTCACATGATCTGTCATTACATATACACACCTTTTTTGAAAGGCCCCAGAGGCTGCAACACCTAAGAAAGAGGCATCACTAACCAAACACTGCCATGAAGACCAAGGAACTCTCCAAACAAGTAAGGGACAATGTTGTTGTAAAGTAAAAGTCAGGGTTAGGTTATAAAAAAATATTCAAATCCTTGATGATCCCCAGGAGCACCATCAAATCTATCATAACCAAATGGAAAGAACATGGCACAACAGCAAACCTGCCAAGAGACGGCCGCCCACCAAAACTCACGGACCGGGCAAGGAGGGCATTAATCAGAGAGGCAGCACAGAGACCTAAGGTAATCCTGGAGGAGCTGCAGAGTTCCACAGTAGAGACTGGAGAATCTGTACATAGGACGACAATAAGCCGTGCGCTCCATAGAGTTGGGCTTTATGGCAGTGGCCAGAAGAAAGCCATTACTTTCAGCAAACACAAAAAGGCACCTTGTGAGTTTACGAAAAGGCATGTGGGAGACTCCCAAAATGTATGGAGGAAGGTGCTCTGGTCTGATGAGACTGAAATTGAACTTTTCGGCCATCAAAGAAAACGCTATGTCTGGCGCAAACCCACCACATCACATCACCCAAAGACACCATTCCCACAGCGAAACATGCTGGTGGCAGCATCATGGGGGGATGGGACTGGGAAACTGGTCAGAGTTGAGGGAAAGGTGGATGGTGCTAAATACAGGGATATTCTTGAGCAAAATCTGCGTGATTTATTTTAAGGGAAGGACGGAGGTTCACCTTCCAGCAGCACAATGACCCTAAACACACTGCTAAAGCAACACTTGAGTGGTTTAAGGGGAAACGTGTAAATGTGTTGGAATGGCAGAGTCACAGCCCAGATCTCAATCCAATAGAAAATCTGTGGTCAGACTTAAAGATCGCTGTTCACAAGTGCAAACCATCCAACTTGAAGTAGCTGGAGCAGTTTTGCAAGGAGGAATGGGCAAAAATCCCAGTGGTAAGATTTATCCAAAGCGACTTGGAGCTGTGATTGCCACAAAAGGTGGCTCTACAAAGTATTGACTTTAGGGGGGGAATAGTTATGCGCATTGACTTTTTCTGTTATTTTGTCCTATTTGTTGTTTGCTTCACAATAAAAAAAAAAAACATCTTCAAAGTTGTGAGCGTGTTCTGTAAATGAAATGATGCAAATCCTCAAACAATCCATGTTAATTCCAGATTGTGAGGAAAAAGTCAAGGAAGGGGGTAGTGATTGTTCGTCACCATACAGCAGGGATGATTGGTGTATGTAAACACAGCCCTACCTTGGATCAATTGTTGAGTATGAACAGTTTATTCCCAATAATAGCCTGTGCATCAGCCCATGTTAAAGGTACCTTACATATTGCATATACATATATATAAATATATTACATATTTATTGGGGTTTTCTTGGACTGTAATATTGATGACCTATCCTTAGGACAGGTCATCAATGTCAGATTGGTGGGCGTCTAACTACCAATACCCCAATCAGCTGCTTAAATCCTTCACTCCAGTATAGATCCCAGAACAGAACCATTTACTGGATAGTGGCCATAAATTTAAGTGAATGGGAGCAGTACTGGCGCACGACTCATTGCCATTATCCAATGTATGGAGCTGTGCCGTTCTGGCAGAAGCCCATTCAAACAGCTCAGCGGCGGGGGTGCAGGAAGTTGGACTCCCACTGATATATTTATGACCTGTCTGGAGGACAGTTCATCAATATTACAGTCCCGAAAACCTCTTTAACAGAAAAGGACATGAGACATGGTAGCTGAACTGTGGCAACCAATGCCAGGCAGCTGCTGCCAATGCAAATAAGAACACAAGATTATGAAAGATGGCTTAGATACACATCATGGAAACATAGTTTTCACTAATTTTCTATAACTTAATAATCAGACCACATGTGGAATATTGTGTACAGTTGCTGGCACCAAAATATAAGAAAACATAGCAGAACTGTAGAGGGTTCAGAGACAAGCAACCAAAGAATTTAGGAGGGCTGTACCATGAAAAAATAGTCTATTTTTTTCAAACCAACACCTGAATCTGAAAACATTTGTAACTGCATGTAATTTAAATGTATCACAGCCACTGTTGTTGAGTTACTCTATTAAGGCCTCTTTCACACTTGCGTTCTGAGGATCCGGCAGGCACTTCCGTCCCGCTGGATCCGTCAGAACGCAAGTCGCCTGAAAGCATTAGAAGACTGATCAGGATCCTGATCAGTCTTAGAAATGCTTTGAGGTTACCATGGCAGCCAGGACGCTATTA
Source organism: Bufotes viridis (assembly GCA_033119425.1). Lineage (NCBI taxonomy): Eukaryota > Metazoa > Chordata > Amphibia > Anura > Bufonidae > Bufotes > Bufotes viridis. The sequence continues at coordinate 449,565,727 of CM065591.1, forward strand.
AAGTTCTGGTTGCCATAGTAGTAGTGGAGAGCGGGGGAGCGGTATACTTACAGTCCGTGCGGCTCCCGGGGCGCTCCAGAATGATGTCAGAGCGCCCCATGCCCATGGATCACGTGATCCATGCGATCACGTGATCCATGCGTGTAGGGCACCCTGACGTCACTCTGGAGCGCCCGGGGCCGCACGGACGGTAAGTCATACTGCTCCCCGCTCCCCACTACACTACCATGGCAACCAGGACTTTAGCGTCCTGGCTGCCATGGTAACCATTGAAAAAGCTAAATGTCGGATCCGGCGATGCGCCGAAGCGACGTTTAGCTAAGGTCGGATCCGGATTAATGCCTTTCAATGGGCATTAATTCCGGATCCGGCCTTGCGGCAAGTGTTCAGGATTTTTGGCCGGAGCAAAAAGCGCAGCATGCTGCGATATTTTCTCCGGCCAAAAAACGTTCCGGTCCTGAACTGAAGACATCCTGATGCATCCTGAACGGATTTCTCTCCATTCAGAATGCATGGGGATGATCCTGATCAGGATTTTTCCGGCATAGAGACCCGACGACGGAACTCTATGCCAGAAAACAAAAACGCAAGTGTGAAAGAGCCCTAACACTACCTTAATAGTGCCACCTGCTGTTTGTTCTTTTCATTTTTTTATCCGTCCACCTCAGTAACAATGCTTAGGAGGCCGCACATGCTCAGTCCCAACTTTCAACTGCCAAGAACATCCAAAATATATATAAAATAAAAAGTTCTTTGTTATGTTATTTTTGACTTAATACTTGGTGCTGCTGATCTCCGTGTGAAGTGGGTTCTATTCACATTAGTCGTCAGTTTCTATGTAAAGGTGATCGCGCTGCCGGAATCCACAAAGGCATCTGAAAATCATCGGACTATTACAGTCTTTTTAGATGCAGCCAAACATCAGAGTATCCAACAGGGATAGCCTTTCTCAAAACGATCCTTCTGTGGTAGTTAGAGGTTTGCGCACATAGTGAGGTACCACCAAAAATATGGTCATAAAAAGGTTTATTATACTCACAAAGGAAGTATGTCAACAAGCATTGAGATAAAATACATCCAGCCGCATTGATCTGCCCGACCTAGGTTTCGCCTATTTGCTTCTTCAGCATTCGCCCCTGTCTCAATGCAATGAGAAAGGCTATCCCTGTTGGACACTCTGATGTTTGGCTGCATCTAAAAAGACTGTAATAGTCCGATGATTTTTGGATGTCTCTGCCAAGAACAGCACCTACAGTTAGAAGCTTTGTCAGTTATAGGGAGAAAGCTGCAGCAGAAAGGACAACCCCCCTGAGATGTGATAGGGAGAGCTACAGCAGAAAGGTCACACCCCCTGAGATGCTTTCTAGTATCTAGTGCTTTTTACCTGAAAACATGGTTCTTTTGGTGCATTTGCCAGCCATAAGAGGCTACTGCGGGGCCACTACCTGGGGCGTTCCCTGCAGTATAGACCATCATTTCATGAGGGAGATAAGGACAAGGGTTCTCTTAAGACCCCTTTACACAGGCTGAGAATGGCCAGATAACCATTAACAAGTGATCATAGGAACACTTATTAGCAATAATCTGCCGGGGTAAAGGTGCCGCCGATTACCCGGTAAATGACATGTTTATCGATCGCTCAATCATCATTTTCCGGCAGTGGATCATGATGTCTAAACAGCCTCTGCTGCTGGCAAACAATGATTCTTTTTGGGGACGATTGATGGCATTAGTGATCACTGCTCCCCATACTGTGGAGGAGATCGCTGCATGTAAATGTAATGGTCTCCTTCACTGACAAGCAGGCGATTGTCAGGAAGTAACGCTTCCTTACCGACAATTGTCTAATAAACCTACTAGTGTAAAGGGGCCTTAAAAGTTTGGATGCCTCAAGTTATCTGTACTAGATTGCTTGATTGTTAATCTACAGTGGAGGAAATAATTATTTGACCCCTCACTGATTTTGTAAGTTTGTCCAATGACAAAGAAATGAAAAGTCTCAGAACAGTATTATTTCAATGGTAGGTTTATTGTAACAGTGACAGATAGCACATCAAAAGGAAAATCGAAAAAATAACTTTAAATAAAAGATAGCAACTGATTTGCATTTCATTGAGTGAAATAAGTATTTGAACCCCTACCAACCATTAAGAGTTCTGGCTCCCACAGAGTGGTTAGACACTTCTACTCAATTAGTCACCCTCATTAAGGACACCTGTCTTAACTAGTCACCTGTATAAAAGACACCTGTCCACAGAATCAATCAATCAAGCAGACTCCAAACTCTCCAACATGGGAAAGACCAAAAGAGCTGTCCAAGGATGTCAGAGACAAAATTGTAGACCTGCACAAGGCTGGAATGGGCTACAAAACCATTAGCAAGAAGCTGGGAGAGAAGGTGACAACTGTTGGTGCGATTGTTCGAAAATGGAAGGAGCACAAAATGACCATCAATCGACCTCGCTCTGGGGCTCCACGCAAGATCTCACCTCGTGGGGTGTCAATGGTTCTGAGAAAGGTGAAAAAGCATCCTAGAACTACACGGGGGAGTTAGTTAATGACCTCAAATTAGCAGAGACCACAGTCACCAAGAAAACCATTGGAAACACATTACACCGCAATGGATTAAAATCCTGCAGGGCTCGTAAGGTCCCCCTGCTCAGGAAGGCACATGTGCAGGCCCGTCTGAAGTTTGCCAATGAACACCTGAATGATTCAGAGAGTGACTGGGAGAAGGTGCTGTGGTCTGATGAGACCAAAATAGAGCTCTTGGCATTAACTCAACTCGCTGTGTTTGGAGGAAGAAAAATGCTGCCTATGACCCCCAAAACACCGTCCCCACCGTCAAGCATGGGGGTGGAAACATTTTGCTTTGGGGGTGTTTTTCTGCTAAGGGCACAGGACAACTTATTCGCATTAACGGGAAAATGGACGGAGCCATGTATCGTGAAATCCTGAGCGACAACCTCCTTCCCTCTGCCAGGAAACTGAAAATGGGTCGTGGATGGGTGTTCCAGCACGACAATGACCCAAAACATACAGCAAAGGCAACAAAGGAGTGGCTCAAGAAGAAGCACATTAAGGTCATGGAGTGGCCTAGTCAGTCTCCGGACCTTAATCCAATCGAAAACCTATGGAGGAGCTCAAGCTCAGAGTTGCACAGAGACAGCCTCGAAACCTTAGGGATTTAGAGATGATCTGCAAAGAGGAGTGGACCAACATTCCTCCTAAAATGTGCGCAAACTTGGTCATCAATTACAAGAAACGTTTGACCTCTGTGCTTGCAAACAAGGGTTTTTCCACCAAGTATTAAGTCTTTTTTTGTTAGAGGGTTCAAATACTTATTTCACTCAATGAAATGCAAATCAGTTGCTATCTTTTATTTAAAGTTATTTTTTCGATTTTCCTTTTGATGTGCTATCTGCCACTGTTACAATAAACCTACCATTGAAATGATACTGTTCTGAGACTTTTCATTTCTTTGTCATTGGACAAACTTACAAAATCAGTGAGGGGTCAAATAATTATTTCCTCCACTGTATGAAGGGATTTAATACAATTAGGGCCTGTTCACATGCAATGAATGTTGCTAGTGGACACCTGACATGGCTTCCAGCAGTGTCCATCTGGACCTGCGCCAAGATGGACATGTTGTGGCTTTAAACCAACAAAATAATGGGAGGCAGACACCAAGTGGCTGCCAGAATCCATGCCAAAATTTCAATTTCATGACAATTTGCGGGGAATCTGCGACTTTTCCTCGATCACACAAGGTCTAAAAAGGGGGAGTGGTGTGGGCAGGGAATGGGGCGAGCTGGTAGGCTCATTTATCATTTTTTATGCCTGTTTTAGGCATAGAATATTATCTAAATCTACGCCAGCAAGGGAGCTGGCGTAGAGTTAGACAGGTGGTGGATGCGCCTAAGTTATGTAGAGGGCAGCGCCTCTTCAGAACTTCGGCGGATCCACTGCCAGTGTGGGGCTTTATTAAAAGTGGCATCTAAAATGGCCGTCTTAATAAATGTGCCCCAAAATATTTACCCTTACAGAATTGCCACTTACCCTGGGTTCAGACCTGAGCGTTCCAAAAACGCGCGTTTTACGCGCGTTTTTGACGCGCGTTTTTTTGCGCGTTTTTGCAAATAGGAAACGCGCGTTCGTACGCGCGTTCTTGTGATTGCTACTGTGGTGTCAATCACAAAACGCGCGTCAAACGCCCCAAAAGAAGCTCAAGTACTTGTTTATGCGTTGGGCGTTTTACAGCGCGTTCAAACGCGCTGTAAAACGCTCAAGTGTGAACCACTCCCATAGGGATGCATTGGTTTTAATCTGTTCAGGTGTGAACCCAGGGTTAAGGTCTTGTTGTTCATTTGCCTTATTCTGAACACTACATTATATATATATATATATATATATATATATATGTATATATATATATATTTTTTTTATTTTTTTTATATAAAGCTAAGCAGGGGCGTAACTATAGGGGAAGCAGGGGAAGCGGCTGCTTTGGGGCCCTGACCCAGAAGGGGCCCATCCAAGAGGAGGAGAAGTACTAAAAGATTTTGTCAAGGCCCCTCAACATTATTACACAATGAAATTATATACAGTGGCAGTATAGACAGGGCAGAAAACGGATGAAACAGCTGCCGGGCCTGGTCTGAGAGAGCCATCTTTACTAGGCACAGCAATGGGGGCGGCATTAAAGGAAGGGGTTGTGAAAAAATTACTGGGGGAGGGGGCCCCATTCAAAAATTTGCTGTGGGGCCCAGTCATTTATAGTTACGCCACTGAAGCTAAGTGTGTGTATGTGTGTGTGTGTATGTATGTCCGCTAAAGGAATCTGCACCATCGCATTTACAATCACGAAATTTGACACACAGGTACAAGGGAAGGTTTTAGACCGGGTCTCAGCTCTCTAGCACGTACCGTTCCTGAGATATTCCCAAAAAATGCATTAGCCAATAGAAGCCTGGTCACATGACCCTTATTAGCCAATAGAAGCTCGCTGGCAGTTCTCCACACACACTGTTTTACTCCAGGTAACCATAACAACCCAGCCATGTTTCCTCACTGCTGTAGATGCCGTGCTAAGCCACGCCCCCTGCACTGATCACATGACGGTGACGTCACCCCAGGTCCTTCGGCTGTCCAACAGTTCGGGTTGATGGAAGCCGCCCCTTATGGATTCCATATGCCGCGATAATCCGCGGTAGTGGAATCCATAACGGGATGCGCAAGTTGCCACAACCCGAACGCCGAACTTTTTTTTAAAGTTCGCTCATCTCTACTTAGTACCTTATTTCCAGATGTGCCTTTGTTTCAGCAATATATGTTTTCTATCTTCTGAAAATCCAGTTTATTTGGTATGCAAATGAGCCAGTAAGGTGCCCAGAGGGGCGTCACTCTTGCCGGAAGGAGCCCAATCACGCCCTCCTGCTAGTGCCCAGGCCCACCCTCATGCTGGGAGCAGGGAAAAGGGGGGGCGGAGTTTGGCTTGAATGTGATGTAGGAGGGTTGGGTGGACACATTGTGGCAGGAGGGGTGTCTGGGCTCCTTCCTGCAAGAGTGACGGCCCTCTGGGCACCTTACTGGCTTATTTGAATACTAAATAAGCTGGATTTTCAGAAGATAGAACACATCTATTGCTGAAACAAGAGCACATACTAAAGAGGAGTGGTCACATGACTTCCCTGGCCAAACAAAACAAACCACCATTTTCTGAAAGCTATACTTTTTTTTTTTTTTTTCTGGCAATCATCTTTTGCACAGGGTCGGTCATTTTTTGCAGGACGAGTTGATGTTTTTATTTGTACCATTTTTAGGTACATATGATTTTTGGATCATTCAATATTACTCTTTATGGGTCAAGGTGACCAAAAAAATTGGTTGTTTTGACACAGTTTTTATTTTATTGTTTTACGCCATTCATCTGAGGGGCTAGACCATGTGATATTTTTATAGAGCAGGTCATTACAAATGCAGCGATAACTAATATGTCTACTTTTGAAACAAAAAAAATCAGTTTTACACAATAGAAGCATTTTAGAAAAAAATGTCATGTTTTAGTGTATCCTTTTTCTAAAAGACATTTTTTTTATTTTTGAGGCGATTGTCTTATGTAGGGGCTCATTTTTTGCAGGATGAGGTGATGGTTTTATTGGTACTATTTTGGGGTACATGTGACTTTTGATCTCTTTAGGCCCCTTTCACACGGGCGAGTTTTCCGCGCGGGTGCAATGTGTGAGGAGGACGCATTGCACCCGCACTGAATCCGGACCCATTCATTTCTATGGGGCTGTGCACATGAGCGGTGATTTTCACGCATCACTTCTGCGTTGCGTGAAAATCGCAGCATGTTCTATATTCTGCGTTTTTCACGCAACGCAGGCCCCATAGAAGTGAATGGGGATGCGGGAAAATCGCAAGCATCCGCAACCAAGTGCGGATGCGTTGCGATTTTCCCACATTGTTGCTTAGCAACGGGACCCAATCTCTATTATTTCCCTTATAACATGGTTATAAGGGGAAATAATAGCATTCTTAATAAAGAATGCATTGTTAAATGATGAGGAAGGGTTAAAAATAATAAAAGTTAACTTACCTTAGCCACTTGATCGCCAGAGTCGCGATCTGTCCTCTCTTTCCCTGCAGCATCGATGATCTAAAGTGACCTGTGATGACGTCACATCATGGCCCAATCACCTGCTCCATCACTATGGTGATGGAGCATGTGATTGGTCCATGTGACCATGTGACATCATCCAAGGTCCTAATCACTATCCTCAGGCTGTGGATAGTGCTTAAGGACCTTGGATGATGTCACGTGGTCACATGGACCAATCACATGCTCCATCACCATAGTGATGGAGCAGGTGATTGGGCCATGTGATGCTGTGACATCATTACAGGTCCTTTACATCTTTCAAGCTAACGGAGAGGAGGCCGGGCTTCGCGATCAAATGGACCAGGTAAGTTATGATTAGTTTATTATTTTTAACCCATTCTGCACCGGGTTCAACATTAGGGAGATGGCCAAGGGTATTATTTTACATTATAACTATGTTATAATGTGAAATAATACCAGCGGGACAATTTCTGACCCAAACATGCACTTCTGTGAAGAAGTGCAGGTTCGGGTCTGGGTACCAAAAGTGCCGATTTTTCTCCCGCGCGTGCAAAACGCATGACAGCGCTTTGCACTCGCAGGGAAAAATAGCGGCAATTCCCGCAACGCACCCGCACTGTTTGACGGAGTGCACCCGCAACGCCCGTCTGAAAGAGGCCTTATATTACGCTTTTTGTTAGGCAAGGTAACCAAAAATGGCTGTTCTGGCACAGTTTTTATTTTTTGTTTTTTACAGTGTTCACCTGACAGGTAAGATCATGTGCTTTTTTTATAGAGCAGGTTGTTACGGACGCGATGATGTCAAATATGTCTATTTTCTTTGTTTGTTTGAGTTTTACATAGTAAATCATTTTTGAAAAATCATGTTTTTGGGTCTCCATTTTCTTTCATTTTTCTGCCGATCGTCTTGTGCAGGGGCTCATTTTTAGCGGGAAGAGTTGACATTTTCATTGGTCCCAATTTTGGGTACATAATATTTTTTAATCATTCAATATTACACTTTCCTGGTCAAATAGACCAATAAAATTGGTTGTTTTGGCAAACTTTTTATTTACGCCATTTACCTTTTAGGGGAAGAGAGTGTGGTATTTTTAAAAAGCAAGTCGTTACGGACGCAGCAAAACAGAATTTGCCTATTTTATTTATTTATTTTGGCTTTACACAATAAAAGCATTTTAGAAAAAAAAAACATGTTTTTGTGTCTCCATTTTCTGAAGGCCATATTTTTTTTCGTTTTTTGGGTGATTGTCTCATGTAGGGGCTCATTTTTTTCGGGATGAGGTGACTGTTTGATTGGTAGTATATTGGGGTACATACGACCTTTTTGATCACTTTTGATACCTTTTTTGGGAAGTGAGGTGGGAAAATTTTCAATTCCATCATCGTTCTTCTCTTTTTCCTATGGCGTTCACCGTGCGGGGTAAGGCTGGGTTCAGACTTGAGCGTTTTACAGCGCGTTCCTACGCGCTGTAAAACGCTCAACAGGCGAAAACCCATGTTTCTCTATGGGCATGGTTCTCACCTAAGCATTTTACAGCGCGAACGAACTCGCTGTAAAACGCCCTACGCCCAAAGAAGTACAGGAGCTTCTTTGGGGCGTATTGTCGTGCGTCCCCATAGGGATATATAGCGCAAACGCACGCACGACGCGCGACTTTTACTTTAATTTTCACGATGACGAAGCGGGACGCGCAGGTGTGAACCCTGCCTAAGTAACGTGATAATGCCAAATGTGAAGTGTATTTTATTTTTAATTTTTTTTTATCAATTATAAATGTGTGGCTATAAGAAGACATTTTTTCACTTTTTTTTTAAAAATTTTGACCCAGACCCACTTGGTTTTTGAAGATCCAGTGGGTCTGATGGTTTACAATACACTGCAGTACACTGTATAGTGTACTGCAGTGCATTGTCATTCACAGTAAGCCTGATCAGCTATACCAAGGCAAGCCGGATGCCTGTGAAGGCGTTCGGTAGCCATGGTAACCATTGGGACACTGCCACAGCAGCACAGCGCCCGATGGGGGAGAGAGCTCTCTCCCTCTGTTAGGCTAGGTTCACACGATGACATTTGTCGCGCGACAAAAAGTCGCACTATTGTCGCGCGACAATTTTTATAATGGGAGTCTATAGTGTCGCATTGCGACATGCAACATGCTACGACTGCGACGCGACAGTCGCAAAAAATCCATTCAAGATGGGTTTTTCTGCGACTGTCGCGTCGCAGTCGCAGCATGTCGCATGTCGCAATGCGACACCATAGACTCCCATTATAAAAATTGTCGCGTGACAATAGTGCGACAAAATGTCGCGCGACAAATGTTACAGTGAAGTTGTGCCCTATTTGTTGCGCGACAAATGTCGTCGTGTGAACCTAGCCTTAACCTATCAAGCAAAGGGCGGCTGCCACAGCATAGCAGCAGCACGATGGGAGAGGGAGCTCCCTCCATCTCTTAACCCCTTCCATACAGCTGTCCCTATGGACCGCAGCATGGAAGGGGTTAAACGGCTGACATCGGTGCCAACACCGATGTCGGCCGTTTCAAGCAGAGTGTGAGCTGTATATTATAGCTGATACTCTACTAACTGCTCGGCCATCCTGAAACAGATCAGTGCAGGAGTAGGGGGCGGAAGGGTGATCAGCAGCGCAGCCGGCAGCCATCCTGAAATTAGGGGGGCACAATGAGGGCTGGAGCCCACGGGGGGGGGGGGATATTATATATACACACATTTTAGAAGGTTCTGATCACCACAGTCACGGACTGTGGGGATCAGAACCTTTCAGCTGGCATTAGGATCGTGTGATTGACTAGTCTGTATGGACTAGTCAGAGCGATCGCTGACCTGGGACCGCCCTCATTGGTCCCGGCCCGGAAAGCTTGAGCGTGACATATTAGGTCCAGATGAGTTCAGGGTGCGTTCAGTGAAACTCGCACCATTTTGCAAGCAAGTTCAGTCAGTTTTGTCTACATTTGCATTCAGTTGTTCAGGTTTTTCTGCGCGAGTGCAATGCATTTTGATGCGTTTTTCACGCGCGTGATAAAAAACTGAAGGTTTACAAACAACCTCTCCTAGTGACCATCAGTGAGAAACGCATCGCACCTGCACCTGCTTGCGGATGCAATGCGTTTTTCACTGAAGCCCCATTCACTTCTATGGGGCCAGGGCTGCGTCAAAAATGCAGAATATAGAACATGCCGCGTTTTTCACGCAACGCAGAACTGATGCGTAAAAAAAACCGCTCATGTACACAGACCCATTGAAATGAATGGGTCAGGATTCAGTGCGGGTGCTATGCGTTCACGTCACGCATTGCAGACATGGTGACAGTTTAATGCCATGATGTGTATACTCGTCATGGAGCACTAAGTAGCAGTGCTAAATGATGAGTATACAAGTCAAATAGCACTAAGGGGATATACACACATATATACATGTGTATACACAGACATGTATCAGGAAAGGAAGAGATGTCCAGCTCCAAAAATAGTGGTAGAAAAATCTTGTATCTTTATTCTGCGGTAATAAAAACTTCCATACAGGATGCTAAAGTCAACATGTTTCAGACCATCACATATTCAAGGTCCTTCCTCATGACATATCAAACCCCAAATGGATTGCTGCTTATGTGCTCCCCACACCTGGCTCCATAATCATGAGATCATGTGACCAGTGGGAGCACACATGGAGCAATCACTGCACCAACACATCTTACAAAAATCACCAACATGCAAAAAGACATTACTTCTAAAAGTCATATTCAGATATGGCATGCACAATGCAGACACATCTCACTCAAAAGAAATAGAAAAACAATGGCAAGGTTCACTAATATAGCAGGATCAGATCGTGTCTTTTGTTTAGACCAGGCATCAGCAACCTTCGGCTCCCAGCTGTTGTGAAACTACAATTCCCAGCATGCTCCATTCATTTCTATGTAAGTTCTTAGAAGAGCAGAGCAACTATGCATGCTGGGAGTTGTAGTTTCACAACAGCTGGGAGCCAAAGGTTGCCTACCCCTGGTTTAGACCATCTGGTTGGCAGGAATCAAGCTGGAAAATCCTCCTTTAAATGAAATAAATGGAATATACCCGAGCGAAGCTAGGTTCTTCAGCTCATGGGCGGACATAACGCCTGTGCAGCCGGAGGCCCTTCTTACCGGCGGCAGGGGGAGATGAGCGCTTCCTTTTGTGTATATTCATCTGTATCGCCGGCTATACAGATGGATGCTGCGGCAGGGTTCGGAAAAGGCATCTCCCTTCCCGTCCTCTCATAGGCCGACCCAGGTGGCGTGATGACGTCATCGCACCGCCTGAGCCGTACAGCGTAGGACACAGGCCAGAAGAGGCCTGAATCGCATCGCTCAAAGCGGCAAGGAGGTAAGTAGAAGTGTTCATTTTTTAATTTACATTTTGCTAGGGTTCTTATCTGGCACACATGGGGGGGGCACTATGGAGGAGGAGGAGCACCATAGGGGACCCTATCTTATATACTGGCACACATGGGGAGCACTATGCAGAAGAGGGGAGAGCAGCACTATGAGGGCATCTTCTGGGGCCCTATCTTATATACTGGCAGACATGGGGGCTGTATCTTATATAGTGGCGCACATGGGGACACTATGGAGAAGGGAAAAGCACTATGGTGGCATCTACTGTGAACCCTATGTTATAGACTGGCACACATGGGGGCACTATGGAGAAGGGGGGATAGGAGCACTATTGGGGTAATTATATAGCGGCATTAGAGTGGCACACATTATGGGGGTATTTTATACTGGCATATTATGTCAGGCACCATGGGGACAAGGGGAGGCGCACTATCGGGGCACAATATAGGAGTATTTTATACTGGCGCAAATTATAGGGCACTATGGGAACCTTGCCTCAACTAGGAGAACTAAGAGGGTTTTTTGGGCACACAGTAGGGAGCATTGGCGCACATTATGAGGGCACTTTGGGGACATTGGCTCTACACGGGGCACTAAGAGGAGGTATTTTTTATACTCCCACACAACAGGACATTTTAATGAACTGGCACACATTATAAGAAGGTATTTTTGTACTGTTACACATTATAAAGAGAATTATTACTACCGGTGGCATTATGGTGGGCTTTATTACAGTTAAGGGAGAGGAACATGAATACTAGTATGAGCACTATGAGAGCATTATTACTTCTGGGGTACAGTGGGGACATTATTACTGTAAGGGCACTGTTACTACTACGTGTTGTCTGGTAGATAATTATTTCTATTGGTGGGACTTTGGGGAGCACTACTACTGTGGGGGGCACCCTGGCATGGTATCAGCTTAGCACAATTATTTTTGGGGAACATTACACTATTGGTGTCAGGGACACTGTTTCCCGGGCGCAGGAATTTTTTAGTACACTGTGTGCCAATAATTATTGAAGGGGAACTATCTGTGTGTAACTAGTATAAGGAGCACAGCGGGCACAGTATTGGGGTGGCAGGATGGGGTGTTCAAGAAAGTGGGAGGATGATGGAAAACTAGGAAACTAAGATGCCTGTCTGTCAAACTCTGCAGAGAGAAAAGATGGCTGCAAGAAATCATCATGGTGGTGTGGTCTGAATGGAGAAGATGAGGACAGAGAACATCTACATCGAAGGAGACGCCACTGGATGTAAGAAGTTTGTGGACTTGTATTAGGCTACTTTCACATCTGAGTTATTGATTCAGGCAGGCTCCTCCAGCATAGAATGGTTCCGGAACCGCTGGATGCAGACAGAATGCCCGCCGGCCCCATTAACTATAATGGGGTCTGGCAGAGATCCGGCCTCAATCTGGCAAAAATGCAGAGAATCAGCAGGACACAAACCGCTGTCGGAGTGTAGTGCCGCAAGTGTGAAAGTTGCCTTACCCTGTATGTTTTATATTGCTATAAGTAATATTAGGACAGAACTAGGTTCGGTTAAGAATTTAGCCTGGCGGGGGACGGGGGACGGGGCGGATTCTTTGCACAGGGGCCATCTGCTCTCTGTGTCCCCCCCTGCTTTAGCTAATATATATATATAAATGAATAGGAAATCATATAATGACATCATATACTGCCTAACATAGGGTTGCTATAATGATTGTCTTTGTAGACAAAGCCAGAAGGCAGACAGCTTAGGTTTTTGTCATTTAAGAAGCTGAGAATTTCAGACGGGTCAATGTGCACTAATCCCTGAGGCTTTGCGCTATCTATCCCTGAGCACATATCTGTCGTCTTGATCGCTGTTGCCATGTAAAACACTACTAGGAAGTGCACATCTGATTTGCTGGGACAAGACGGAGATGGATAAAATAATAGAGATGCATTCTGTCAGTATGTAGAGTGTTGGCTGAAACATTTATTATATTATATTATATTTTATGTCTTATATTGTATTACTTTTTTAGGATATAAAACTACTGTTTTTTATGTTAAAGATGTATGAGAAAAATAAATACTGCCCATATTATTATCACCGACACCTAACATAATGTACTGTAGGTCTCGCCAGTAAAACAGCTCTGATCTGTAACTCCACAAGATCTCTGACCCTGGGTTCAGACCTGAGCGTTCTTGAAACGCGCGTTTTAGTCGCGCGTATTTCAGCGCGTTTTGGCAAATAGGAAACGCGCGTTTGTACGCGCGTTCTTGTGATTGACTACTGTGGTGTCAATCACAAAACGCGTGACAAACGCCCCAAAAAAAGCTCAAGTACTTGTTTATGCGTCGGGCGTTTTACAGCGCGTTCAAACGCACTGTAAAACGCTCAAGTGAGAACCAGGGCCATAGGAAAGCATTGGTTTTCATGTGTTGAGCGTTTTACAGCGCGTTTAAACGCGCTGTAAAACGCTCAGGTGTGAACTTAGGGTGAAGGTGTCCTGGGGTATCTGGTACCAAGACATTAGCAGCAGATCCTTAAAGTTGAGAGGCACCTTGCATTCTTTGTCATGTCCCTCAGACCGTTCCTGAACAATTTTTGCATTGTGATATCCGTTGTCTTGCTGTCTGATATGGCCACTGCAACAAGGGACCAATGAGCAACCTTTATGTACTGAAACCATAATACCCTGTTAAAGGCTATGGACACCTTTCGGGCTTTTTTTTAATGATTACATTGTATTTATTTTTGGCTAAAAAGCATTTTCCAATTGGTTGTTATTAAAAATTTTCACCTGTGTAACCCCTGTATTTTTGTTTTGCACTCCCTGCTTTCCCAGAGCCATAACTTTTTTATTTTTCCGTTCACGTAGCCGTATGAGGGCTTGTTTTTTGCGAGACAAGTTGTAGTTTCCAACGCCACCATTTAATATTGCATATGATGTAGTGGGAAGCGGGAACAAAATTCCAAATGTGGTGAAATTGCAAAAAAAAAGCAATTCCGCCCCAGTTTTATGGGGTTTTATTTACGACGTTCAATGTGTGATAAAACTGAGCAGTTACTTTCATTTTACGGGTCAGTACGAATCCGGTGATACCTTATATGTATAGTTTTTCTTGCATTTTGATAAAATAAAAATAATTTAAAAAGTTGGAAAAAAAAATCAGTTTTATTATTTTGTCGCCATATTGTGACCCCATAACTTTTTTGTAATCATGTGTACGGAGCTGCATGAGGGCTAATTTTTTGCGGGGGCAATCTGTACTTTTCATTGATACCATTCTGGGTTGTGTATGACTTTTTGATCACTTTTGATGTACTTTTTATGTAGAAAATCAAGTGGTCAAAAAGGGCAAATAGGCCATTTTGACGCTTTTTTCCGTTTTCACTGTTAGCCATATGGGGAAGATATTTTTATATTTTTAAACTATGGGTGTTTTCACACATGGCAATGCCCATGATGTGTACTTTTTAATTTTTTTAGTTCTTTTATTTGTATTTTGGAGTAAGGGGGTGATTTGAATTTTTGTGTTTATTTTTTATTTTTAAAAACTTTCTCAGGGAACTATAACAAGCAATCATTAGAATGCTATTCTCATAAACCCCAATGCACTAGCACTGGAGTCTATGAGAAAATGACTAGCCCTATTATAGGCAAGGAAATACTATGCAGCAACCTCCTGTCATTCACAAAGACAGGGGCTGCTGCACACAAGCTCCGGCTCCTCTGAATGACGCACGGGGGAGTCGGACCGGAAGCGTAAAATGTTCGCGACCAGCATTACCGCCGGTTGCGGACATTAGCCACGGGTTTTTGCAGTAGTAAACAGCAGGCACCCCGCGGCTATGGCGCCCACTCCACTCAGGAGTGGAGGCCATCTTTAAAGACTCGGTCAGCACCTTACTGCACTGGTTGGGAAGAGGTTATGGGAGCCTGTCACCATAAAAATGCAATATGTTCTGAAGGCAACACATTATAGAGCAGGAGGAGCTGAGCAGAATGATATATAATTTTATGGGAAAGACTCAGTAAGACTTGTCATTTATTCACTTAAATTCCTGCTCATTCTGGACTTTGAAGTCAAGGAGGTGGTCCTATCAGTGATTGACAGCTATCTCTGAAGTCCAGGAGGCAGTCCTATCAGTGATTGACAGCTATCTCTGAAGTCCAGGAGGCGGTCCTATCCCTGATTGACAGCTATCTCTGAAGTCCAGGAGGCGATCCTATCAGTGATTGACAGCTATCTCTGAAGTCCAGGAGGCAGTCCTATCAGTGATTGACAGCTATCTCTGAAGTCCAGGAGGCGGTCCTATCAGTAACTGACAGCTATCTCTGATGTCAAGGAGGCGGTCCTATCAGTCATTGACAGCTATCTCTGAAGTCCAGAAGACGGTCCTATCAGTGATTGACAGCCTGTTCTATATGACTGTCTATACAGAAAGAGCTGCCAATCACTGATAGGACCGCCTCCTGGACTTCAGAGATAGCTGTCAATCACTGATAGGACCGCCTCCTGGACTTCAAAGCCCAGAATGAGCAGGAATATAAATGCATAAATTACAAGTTATGCTGAATCTTTTCCCATAAAACTATATCAGTCTGCTCAGCGTCTCCTGCTCTATAATATGCTGCCTGCAGCTCAGACACCATGTTCAATGTGACAGGTTCCGTTTAAGGCTAAAATTAGTTATGTCACTAAAGGGTTAAAATAATTTTAGTCGCCTAAGTGGTGTGCTAACAATACTTACTTCAGACATGAATTAAAAATCTACCATAAAAATGTGACATTTTCAGGAGGGTTGTGACTGTTGGTGGGGGCGGAGGGTGAAATGGGTGTTTATGAGCTGTCATGACAGCAGAGATAAGCCTATGGTGGGGCTTATATCCCAATTATGGAGCTTTAGTGACATTCTAGTAATGAATCTGCAGTTAACATTTTACTTCATGAGGTCTGCCTCATATGAATACTTTCCGGTTTGCAGAGCTCTGCTGCGTCCAGTGGGCACATGTCCACTCAGATGACCTTTGCTTTACCTCATGCAAACATTTCTCCCGCTTGGCTGTAGCTGTCCTTGGACACTATGTCCCTGTAAAGCAATATCAATGGAGATGTTTTCCAGCTCAGTCAAAAGAGTCGTATGCTTTTCTAAGTATCAGCATATCATCCATTTTATTTAATTAGGTTGGCATTGTTTTATCCTCATTTTTATTGTATGGTACTACTGTAATGCGTGAGAGATGTTACAAAGATGGGGTTATCTGGTTCACTGTATATTCACACAATTTAATTTTATTTAATAGGGAATGGTGGTATGCTAGTTTCATACTAGCGGCAAGGAACTCCGGCAGGGTGTTTTGGCGGGTAAACAGCCTGTCAGATCCGTGCTGCCGCTAGTGCACGCATGTGCCCGGACTATGCCCTATTGACTGTCTTTTATTCTGGCCGCCTCTCGGCATGTTTGCCGTGTTGCTGTCGGAACTCTGGGCCGCCCCCATTATAGTCAATGGGGCCGGAGCGGCAGTCTGGGCGCACGCGTGCACTAGTGGCAGCACGGATCTGACAGGCTGTTCACCCGCCGGAGTTCCTTGCCGCTGGTGTGAAAGTACCCTTATTAGCAAATTTCTAAATCACTTCATCTAAAAAAATCTGCCTGCATCAACCTGACAAAAAGCTGTAAAGTCATGGCCACTAGGGCTCTCACTTCCACCTAATTTGCAGTCACCCGTCCCTGGAAGCAGAGACTCAGAAGATGGCTGAAAGGAAGTAGGGAGCGTGTCAGAGCTAGCTGAGAGCACAAGCCTAATAAAAGAACTGCTTCTACACAGCTTCTAAACATTACAGGAGCCTCCTGTGTGTCTGTAAGGCCTCTTTCACACTTGCGTTCTGAGGATCCGACAGGCACTTCCGTCCTGCTGGATCCGTCAGAACGCAAGTCGCTTGAAAGCATTAGAAGACTGATCAGGATCCTGATCAGTCTTCAAATGCTTTGAGGTTACTATGGCAGCCAGGACGCTATTAAAGTCCTGGTTGCCATAGTAGTAGTGGGGAGCAGGGGAGCGGTATACTTACAGTCCGTGCGGCTCCCGGGGCGCTCCAGAATGACGTCAGTGTGCTCCATGCGCATGGATCACGTGATCTATGCGATCACGTGATCCATGCGTGTGGGGCGCCCTGACGTCACTCTGGAGCGCCCCGGGAGCCGCACGGACTGTAATTATACTGCTCCCCCGCTCCCCTCTACACTTTACCATGGCAGCCGGGACTTTAGCACACATGCACATGCACACGACAGTGGTTTTTTGCAGACTCAGTTTCGTTTTTTTGCTGATCCGATGATTTCCCATTCATTTCTATGGATCCGTTAAAAATGCTGATGCCTCTTCCGTTGCCTGTCCACGTCCGCTGTCCGCATTCCACATCCGCAAAACATATATGGCATGTCCTATTCTTGTCCTCAAAAAATGGTTTGTGAACCCATAGAAATCAATGGGTCCGCAAAAAATGCGGATGACCAATGGAAGCCATCCGTTTGTCATCCGCATCCGTTTTTTTTGCGGATGGTTGCTTGGAAACCAGGGCACTTGTACAGGTACTTTAAGAAACTGGTTCAAGCCTTCCGTTTTTTTTGTGGATCCGCAAAAAAAACGGAAGACACACGGAAACACAACCTACAAAATTTGCGGACACACGGAACGGATCTGGATGTAAAAAAAAAAAGGAAGACGGATCGGCGATTTGCGGACAGCAAAAAACAACTGTTGTGTGCATGTAGCCTAAGGCCTCATGCACACGACCGTCGTTTGATTCCGTGTCCGTTGGTTTTCAATGGGTCCGTGGAAAACTCGGCAAATGCACCGTTTGTCCTCCGCGTCCGTGATTCCAGTCCGTCAAAAGAATATAAATTTATGTCCTATTCTTGTCCGCGAAAAATGGTTCACGGACCCATTCAAGTCAATGGGACTGTTAAAAAATGCGGATGGCCATCCGTGTGTCATCCGTGTTCCGCGTCCGCGTTTTTTTGCGGATCCCTTGGCAGGCACTTGGCAAAAATTGTCAGCCTGTCTTTTGGTAAAATCTTTTGTGTCATGTCCGCAAAAAAAACGGAAGACACACGGAAACACAACGGAAGCAAAAACGGACACGGATCATGGAACAACGGAACCCTGTTTTGCGGACCGCAAAAAACAACTGTCGTGTGCATGTAGCCTAAGTGTGATTTATCCCTCCTTATCAGTTCTGTGAGCTCCAGAGCTGAAAAGAAACATAGTGGGAAGGAAGGGAAAGGAGACACCCTCTCCTTCTGAGTGAAATGCATCTATCTGTGCAGCCGAAATAGGAAATAATATGACTGAAAACATTAGGGGAGGCCCAGGCATAACTGTTCCTTCACAGTTATGGTTGTACAAAGAAGCACAGCAATTATGCAAACATTTTTGAAAAATCAGGTACACTTTAAAACTGATGGCCTCTGTTTAGGGTCTGACATTTGGCACACCCAGTAATCAGCATTTTGAAGGAGCCGCGTCCTCTTCATTGTTTACCAAGCTCGGTTTTGTTCTTTCAGCAGTGGTTGTGCAAGGTATAACAGCACAATGTCAATTAAATGAAGCTATAGTAATGTGCAATGCCTGGTACAGCCATCTTTAAAAACACTAAAATGTATCTGGTAAAAAATAGATGGACCATGGATCCTGGCAGGGGTCCTGAGATTTGAACTCCCACCAATCTCATTATAAGATAGCTAATAAGTTTTAAAGAACCAGATAACACCTTTAAATATTGCAATTGTATTTTTACATGGGTTTTTAGATGCAATTTTTCCTGTAAAGGTAGGTTCACATACCACAGATTTGTTGCAGAAATTTCTGCATCTGTCCCATTCATCTGGAAGGGCCTTGCAGAAATCCATACACTTGCTGCAGGTAACATAGCATTTGGGGGCTCCTTGTTCGGTCTATAGCCACCTCCCCTGACACCACATGGCATGCTGATTTCAAAGGGGAAGAGGGAAATAAGGCGTGCCCATAAAACAGCCCCTTATCTCCTGTAGACATAAGGGATGTTGAAATCCAACAGGTCCGATCGTTCTTTCCTCCACCAGTGGGCATCCTAGAGGCTCCCACCTGAGGTCATCGTCTGATTCCGCTATTAATTGGCGTTAAGACGATTTTGATATAATATACATGGACAACTTTATTTGATGCACTCTTAAAAGGCTGGATTCACACTGTAGATTTACTAATCTGTCTGCTTCAAAAATCTGTCTAAAAAGTGGAACAATTTGGTGCATCTAGGGATTCTACAGGGTGGCCATTTATATGGATACACCTTAATAAAATGGGAATGGTTGGTGATATTAACTTCCTGTTTGTGGTACATTAGTATATGTGAGGGGGAAAACTTTTCAAGATGGGTAGTGACCATGGCGGCCATTTTGATGTCGGCCATTTTGAATCCAACTTTTGTTTTTTCAATATGAAGAGGGTCATGTGACACATCAAACTTATTGGGAATTTCACAAGAAAAACAATTGGTTTTAACGTAGCTTTATTCTTTCATGAGTTATTTACAAGTTTCTGACCACTTATAAAATGTGTTCAGTGTGCTGCCCATTGTGTTGGATTGTCAATGCAACCCTCTTCTCCCACTCTTCACACACTGATAGCAACACCGCAGGAGAAATGCTAGCACAGGCTTCCAGTATCCGTAGTTTCAGGTGCTGCACATCTCGTATCTTCACAGCATAGACAATTGCCTTCAGATGACCCCAAATGATCACCACCCATCTTGAAAAGTTTCCCCCCTCACATATACTAATGTGCCACAAACAGGAAGTTAATATCACCTACCATTCCTATTTTATTAAGGTGTATCCATATAAATGGCCCACCCTGTACACTTTTTTCAACATGAGAAGGGGGAGGGACTCAGTGGAAGGGTGTGGACCTTCACGGGAAAGGGTGGTGCCTAAGATGAGCCATTTTGCATCATAAGCCACAATTCTGACAAAAAAATCTGTCTAAGCGCTCATGTACATTAATGTATTTTCTTTAAGTGTTCTGTTTTTTTTGAGGACTGTATGCGGAATCATTCATTTCAATGGGTCCACAAAAAAAATGGAAGTTACTCCGTGTGCATTCTGTTTCCGTATGTCCGTATTTCTGTTCCACAAAAAAAAATAGAACATGTCCTATTATTGTCCACATCATGGACAAGGATAGGACTGTTCTATTAGGGGCCAGCTGTTCCGTTCTGCAAAATATGGAATGTACAGGGATGTCATCCGTGTTTTTTGTGGACCACAAAATACATACGGTTGTGTGCATGAGCCCTAAAAGTAAATCAATCAATAGTTAATATGGAGCCAGAGAAAATTGTCTATGCCTGCAGCACAATTATCATCCAGCCTGAGCCCCTGTGATAAATCTGGTCTAGGTCTAGACATCAATAGGATTAATGGGCCAATGTTTTTGTCAGGTATTTCTGCCATTTTTTGGGAAGCAGTGGCCAGATATTAGCTGAGTAATGGATTTTCACTACAGAAATACTAGAAATTTTTAATGAATTGCCAGCAGTCTGAAATAAAGGTCCATCTGGTTGTTAAACATTGAGGGTGTGTCCCTGCACAGTCTGAGGCCTCATGCACACAGCCGTTGCCTGGTCATGGGCGTATTGCTGCCCGCAAACAGCGGGTCCACAATATGCGGGCACCAGCCCCGTGCTCCCCGCATTATGGACGCGGACCCATTCACTTGAATGGGTCCGCAATCTGGAGCTACGGTGTAAAACGGAGTCACGGAACCCCACGGAAGCACTACGGAGTGCTTTTGTGGTGTTTCTGTCCGTGCCTCCGCATCGCAAAAAAATAGAACATGTTCTATTTTTTTGTGGTGCGGACGGATCACGGACTCATTCAAGTTGAATGGGTCTCGATCCGTCCCGGCCGCCGCACAGACGTTGCTCGTGCATTGGGGACCGCAAATTGCGGCCGTGTGCATGAGGCCTAACAGTGACAGCACTGATTGGAAAGTGTCAGACTGTGCAGGCACACCCCCCAACTGGTAACACCCAGCTGGACCTATATTGCAGACTGCTGGCAATTCATTCATAATCTTCTGGTAGGAATAATAAATTAATGGCACAAAATAGAGTAAAAAGAATAGATGCTCCAGAATTGTTATTACAGGGGAGCATGCAAGTAGTTACTATAATAGACATGTCAGAAGAGGTGACAGGAGTCACAGGACCTTTTTAATCTGTACAGAGAATACAAATATCAAATTGTATCTTTCCTGATCATTAATATATCGTCACACTCCAGGACCCAGGGCCGGCGCGTCCTATACGCGGAATAGGCAGCCGCGTAGAGCGCCCCTTGGGAAGGGGCGCTGCTAGGAGCGCCGGCCCTGCCTCATGCTGCAGCCGCCCGAGTGCTCTGTATAGAGCCTCAGGCGGCTGCAGCACTGCCCGGGCTGGTGCGTCCATGAGGGCGCACCGCCCGGGCGCAGCATGAAGAGAGGAGCTGACAGGAGGGAAGCGCTCAGCGCTCCCTCCTGTCAGTTCCTCATTGTAGCGTGGCCGAGCTGTTTAAGGTCCGCGGGTACAGGAGCATCTGTCTCCTGTACCCGGCCGGACTGACATGAAGGGCGCACACAATGTGCACTTCATGTCAGTCCCCTCGGGTACAGGAAACTAAAGCTCCTGTACCCGTGCAGCATAAAGAGCTCGGCCGCTACACTAGAGGTAAGGGGGAATGACAAAGAAGGGGAGAATGACAAAGAAGGGGAGAGGGGAGAATGACAAAGAAGGGGAGAGGGGAGAATGACAAAGAAGGAGAGGGGAGAATGACAAAGAAGGGGAGAGGGAGAATGACAAAGAAGGGGAGAGGGGAGAATGACAAAGAAGGGGAGAGGGGAGAATGACAAAGAAGGGGAGAGGGGAGAATGACAAAGAAGGGGAGAGGGGAGAATGACAAAGAAGGGGAGAGGGGAGAATGACAAAGAAGGGGAGAGGGGAGAATGACAAAGGAGGGGGGAGAATGACAAGGGAGAGGGGGAGAATGACAAGGGGAGAGAGAATGACAAGGGGAGAGGGGGAGAATGACAAGAGGGAGAAAGGGAATGACAAGAGGGAGAAAGGGAATGACAAGAGGGAGAAAGGGAATGACAAGAGGGAGAAAGGGAATGACAAGGGGGGGGGGGGGGAGTGTGAAGAATGGCAAGAGGGGGGAGAGAATGACAAGGGGGGAAGAGAACTGGCGTTAGTTAAGGGGGGGGGGGGCGGCAAACTTTTCTTTTGCCTAGGGCGGCAAAAATCCTTGCACCGACCCTGCCAGGACCCGGGCAGCTGTTCAGTTTGTTGCACGTCACCCCGGGGTGTTTATACAGCTGCTTGCTTTTCTAATATAACAATTTCTGTAATAGGGCTCATATGTGATAGTTTATACTGTATTACATCTTGCAGGCTACAGTAGGTGCCCGGCTTGTTAGACCTACAGTAGAGTGTCTATCACGTGACCTGGAAGAAACCAATGAACTATTCGATTTCAGCAAGCAGAGATCTTGAGAACACTGAGAAGGTGATACAAAAATATATTAGTAAACTGCAGAACTTTCAAAAATGCACTTAATACGCTTTATTAGCTGTAAGTGGAGGCAAATATGCAAATAAAACTGCAACAAACTCCAGTGCATTCAGTGTTACTTTAGTTTATGGCTTTGTTCAGCGGACTCTAAAGCTGACCAAATACTTCAGATAGCTGACAGCTACTCCTTCCCCCAAATACACATGAATGCTTGGCTGGGCTGAGACCCAGAGGATAGGTCTTCTGCTGCAAATACTTGAAAAACCCTTTTAAGGGTGCATACACGTGTCCATATGTATTTTACGGTTCTCAAAACATGGATCTGCAATTTGCGGAACGGAACGCGGCCCGTTGTTGAAATGCCTATTCTTCTCTATGTCTTTCCTTGTCCACAAAACGGAATTGACATATGGATGTGCGCAGCATACAGTGTGCTGTCCGCATGTTTTGCAGACCCATTGAGATGAATGGGTCTGCATCCTATCTGCAAAAAATGGAGAACGGATGCGGCCCCAACATACGGTCGTATGAATGGGGCCTTAGGGCACAGAAAGGGAGAATTTACTGTTTTTTTTTTTAGATTTCCCGTCGATATCCACAAATGTATTTACCCCATGATCACTACATTATCGTATATATCTCCAGTTACATAAATAGGAATTACATCAACACCATTTTATACATTTCAATATATACTATTCATTTCAAAAACTATATAGAAATGCAACAAAGGAAACCAATTTATCCAACAAAAAATAAATACACCTAAGCATAGAATGACTGACAGGTATCCGTAGAGCAGGACACACTGATGAAAGAAGAGGAGTCAATAGGAATAATCCAACCTGTTCTCCCTGACAACAAGGTCTGACAGCCCCATAGACAGCACTTTGTCTAATATCTGCGGCCGGCTTAAGTTGTATTATCCACATTTAATCAGAAGGTTTTAGGAAGTATTAAGTGGTCTACAGTCAGATATGTTTGTCGCAGAGCTGCATTTTTCATTTGGCCTATCTCAGATTATGATGTATTGTCAGCAGGCAGATCTACAAAGTTAGGGCTCATGCACACGGCCGTTGTGTGCCCATGGCCGTATTGCGTCCCGCATACGGCGGGTTTGCAATACACGGGCACTGGCATCCTGGATGCGGACCCATTCACTTGAATGCTGTTTAAATAGGTAGCAGAGCTCTGGTGGGCTCTTCTTCAGCCAGTGATGTCACGTTCATTGATCACATCAGCGATTTTCAGATCAGTGCCATTTAAGTGAAAGGCCTAGGCTGCAATACAAAACACTACCACTATACAATGTACGGCGCTGTGCTTGGTAGGCTGGGAGGAGGCTACAGGGGCCACCGGAGCGCCGCAGCCTCTTTAAACAGCTCAGTGTTGGGAGTCAGACCCGCACTAATCACATATAGATGACCCATCCTGAGCATAGGCCATCAATAGTGAATTCTTGGAAAACCCCTTTAAGCAAAACTAGAAGGTTTTTTTCCATGAAAGGGAGCAGAAGTATAGGGAAAGCTGTATGCTTCCCCTTTTTGGATCCAATGTTCCAAACAAAACCAACTGAAAAAATAGTGGCATGTGTAGTGTCCCACTCGGTAATGGTGGGCACTACTAAGGGGTCACAAGGGTCACGTTGTTCCCCCTCATGTGGAGCGATTGGTATCTTGTTATTTCATGCACTGTTATACCCTGCATTGTCATGTATTAATGTGTAGTTTAGCCTCCCAGACAGGGAGCCCCTAGTTTATATAGCTAGGCCCAGGCAGGGGATAGTCAGTCCAGTCCAGGCCCTGGAGCATGAGAGGCAGTGCAGGCCCTGAGCCTGCTAGGACAAGATCAGCTCCTGCTCAGTTGCAGTTTATTGTTGGAGCTAGAACAGTCCAGGAGAGAGTCCTGAGTCCTGCAATCAGCAGAGGGAAACCCAGCAGTGCCAATACCCAGTCCAGCTAGAGTCAAGCTGAGAGGCAGTGGAAGAAAGTCTGTGCAAGAAGATATTACAGATCAGAGGATGTACTTCAGTTTTCCCAAGGATAAAGCCTGCAATTAGGCATACGGGCCTTGGAGGTTTTACCAGTCAGGATCCTGAGGGATGCAGCCTGTACTGTGAGTCTGTGTAACCTTGCCAAGCTATACCTGCCATTATACTGTGAAGCCTGCTGTATACCAATTGTCTTCTGTGGAACTACAATGAGTGTGTATGAAGTTGTCATTATTCAGTAAAGAAGAGTTCTGTTTCAACTCAAGTGTCTGCACCTCCATTATTCCCACTGTCAATCGTGTGCCACCGTTACTGGCACTGGCGTCACAAACTGTATGGGACCTGGCCATAGGCACGTTAAATCATAACACCAAGGGCACCTCACCTAACACCCGGCCTGTGTCCCCCAAACTAGAGTGTGCCCCAGAGGACCCACGTGTCAGCCTCTCCCTCACTGGCATCCCTCATCTCCCTTATGTATACTAATCCCTGAAGGGGAATAGAGGGGGAATCATAAGACTAAAAGTGAAGTGAAAGGTATAATCACTTGGCGCCCTGGTCCAGTGGGAGAGGGAACAGGTCAAAATCGGGAGGCCTCCAATGGTAAGTGCCCTCCTCTGTACACAGGCCAGGCCTCCCGATTTTGACCTTTTTCCTCTCCCACTGGACCAGGGCGCCAAGTGATTATACCTAGTTGCCCACTGGCATCCTTATAATCCATTTTCCCTTTTGGGCCATATACTGGTTGAGCACCATAGCATACTTTCCCTTTTGGGTCATATATGGTGTGAGCACCATACCATATCACATTTGTGGCTCACTTGGTGCTTCTTTTGATCGTTCCCTCAGTGCATTTGAGTATTGATCCCAGTATATTTATACAAGCCCTCTCTTTTTCTAGACCCATTTTGTCCATTACTCCCCTGATGATTCTTTAGGCACGAATGAAACGTGGCACGTCGGGAGATATTTATTTTACATGGGAGCTCTCTTCTGCTCTAGGGCTTAACTAGGGACTCCAACCGGTCTAGGGACAGGTAGCCAGACGGGGTCGCCCCTTTCGGGGCGGGTAGCTCTGTATAGGTAGGTAGAGTGTCTGATAGCCCCCTCCCCCTGTATAGGGTATCCATAGGGTGTATCTAGCTCCCATCCACCTCCTCCTATGCAGAGTCCCTTTTATCCTGTTCATCCGATGTACTGGATCCGACGGCAGCCAACCGAGACCTGACCTCATCCACCCACTGTGTGGTTTTCATAGTGGCCATCTCATCGAGCCACCTCCTCCTCTCTCCCTGACCACATCGAGGATCCGGTGAGCATGTTCCATGTTATCTACTTGGCTACATGACAGTTGATATGTTTCTATGTTACTTTACATGTCTTGGTGGTCTGCTGACTATCCGAGCTCTTTGAGCCTGGTGTTTGGCCAAGGGCCCAGTAGCTTTGCTTTCACCTCTATTGGTGTAGTTTTTTTCACTTACTACTTGGCGCATATTTTATACACTAAAGCATTAAAAGTTACGTTTTAGTCTTATGATTCCCCCTCTATTCCCCTTCAGGGATTAGTATACATGTTCAAATTTAGTAAGTAGTAAGTAGTAAGTACCATAAAGTCATTTTACATACACATTGGTCAACAATAGCTAGAAAGTGGCCAACCCCTTTAACTTGCATTTTTTGCCACACGGATGTAAAAAACAAGTAAAAAAGAAAAAATTAAGTGCTAATCAATAAATTATATGTTCCCCAAAATGCTACCATTGACAAATACAATTCCTCCTGCAAAAATACAATACCTTTCTAAAGCTATGTCGACCGTATAATTCACAAGTTACGGCTCGCAGAATGCGAAGATAAAAGAAAAAGTAAAATTCTTGTGTTCCTAAAGGCCAAAACAGGTCCAGTGTTGATGGGGTTAAGCTAAATGCCCTTATGCCAGATAGCGGAGGTAATTATCATCTAGCACCCTCTGCGGCCTTCCCCTTGTCCCTCCCTGGATATTCATGGGGTGGGTGCCTAATGGGAGGACACAAATAATAACCATATACACGTGAAATCCTTAGATCAGGTGCCTTTCACTCAGATCCACTTATGGTCAGAGAATACAGAGCCCTATGGAAGGTGAAACTATACAGCGGCTCAAAGATCTATGGGCAACAGTGTACACAGGGCCTGATTACAGTATGCCAATATCCCCTAGAGCAGGGATCAGCAACCTCCGGCACTCCAGCTGTTCTGGAACTACAACTCCCAGAATACTCCTTTCACTTCTATGGAAGTTAAAAGAACAGCTAAGAAAGTGTACATGCTGGGAGTTGTAGTTTCGCAGCAGCTGGAGTGCCTAAGGTTGCTGATCGCTGGGCACTTCTTAAAAACTCTGGGGCATCTCAGAGCTGGTGTAGATTTGAGGTGTAACTTACACCAGTTTTCTGCCATAAATAATGGTAAATTGGTCCAGTGTGTCAAAACGTGGCATCTTTATGGCTCCTCTTTTCTGGCCTGATAACTTGCACTCCATGGATTGTATTTATACCAGATTAAAAGGGATTATCTCATGAGTAATATAAAAAAAGAAAACCAGACATCATATCATATATGACATTCTCTTTCAAACAAACTTAGAACCAGCCCTGTACCTCCAATGGATCCAGAGGAATCTCCCCATTTATTGCTGCAATTGCTCTGTTAGATTTATTTCATGCTGGCAGCTTAGGGGGCCCTGTACTTTTTCGGGGGCATGTCCTTTCTGCTGCAACTGGTGGCAGTTGAAAGATAGAACTAAGCATGTGTTTTCATTTCAGTGAGGTGGACAGAGAAATTAGAAAAATAGCAGCCAGCAGGCGGCGCTATAGAGATTTCAGTGACTACTGGTACCTCAATGGCTAAACTAAATTGATAATTGCATTCAATTACAAAAATATTCAGATCCAGGTGCTGGTTTTAAACATGTCAAATATTTTTTATGGGACAACCCCTTTAAGAACCTAAGAAGACTTTCTTAGTTTTCCCCACATTTCAGGTCTGCGGTAATAACCCTTGCGGATCTAACATCAGCAAACCCATTATTTCATCAAATAAAAAATGATGGCTTCTCCTATACAGTTTGTCTGGGACCATAAAAGTGTAAGCACCGTTCTGCATTACGTGACGTGAATCTTCTCCAGCACGTCCGGCAGCCAGACTCATCAATCCTTGTGATCCATTAACTGGCGGTGTTTACGTGCCGCCTTCCCCGGTGGTAAGAGAATGACCTTATCTTGTCAAGGTGTCAGCTGTGACAGAAGCTGAATGACGGATGATGGTAGTAGATTGTTGTCATAAAGCTAAGTACTTGAAAGTGATGAATTCATGCTGGTAGCAATCTCTTACAAGCAATCATGGCAGATCAGCAGCCCGTACTGTATCATAGCTGACAATGACTCATGACATTTCACACGGCTGAAGAGGACTCTCCTATGTATTTCAAGCCATCTGTCAATCTCTTCCTGAGCATAGGTCATCGTTATCAAGCACATTTTTGCGCACTATGTGGGGAACCATTCATTTCAATGGGTTTTCAAAAAAAAACGGAAGTTACTTCATATGCATTCCGTTTCCGTATTTCCATTCTGCAAAAAAACAGAACATTTCCTATTGTCCACATTATGGATAGGACCGTTCTATTATGGGCTGTCAGTCAGCACATCCCAATGCCCAGGTGCCATGGCTAGAAACACAAAGAAAAAAAATATAATGCAACAGCACGCTGCAAACCAAATAAAGTACAAAAAAGTATTCTGATGCTAATTCTACGCTTATTTAGCAAATTTGAGATTCTTGGCAAATACACTTTGTACAAAATTATTTGGGCCCGTCTTCCAGACGTCAAGGCGATCTCTGTAAGACAGGAACCTAACACTAAATACTACCTGTTATGTGCCATAACGGCCACCATAATATTCAGGGAATGCAGGTACCAACATGCATGCCAAGCCCACTCCATACCTCTCCTGGTACCCGATGGCCTCCAATGAATGCAATGAGAGTCCACTCTATACCTCTCCTGGTATATTATGGGCCAGCTGTTCCATTTCTGCAAAATACGGAATGCACACGGACATCACCCGTACTTTTTGCAGATCAGTTTTTTGAGGACCGCAAAATACATATGATCGTGTGCATGAGCCCTTACCTGGATAACCCCTCTAAGGCCTCTTTCACACGAACGGGGTCCGTCATCTGCCCGTTCCGCAAAAAGATAGGACATGTTCTATCTTTTTGCGAGACGGAAGTACGGAACCCCACGGAAGCACTCCGTAGTGCTTCCGTAGTGTTCCGTTCCATCATTCCGTTCCGCATCTCCGAATTTGCGGACCCATTGAAACGAATGGGTCCACATCCGTGATGCGGAATGGCCACGGAACGGTGCCCGTGTATTGCGGATCCGCAAAACGGAAACGGGGCGCACACGTTCGTGTGCAAGAGGCCTAAAGATATTATGCAAGAATAGGGACCCCTACTTGGCGGGTCCCTGCTCTCTGGCGCTGGTTCCTTCTTCTTACAGCTTGCGTCATGACGTAAGGGGAGTCAGTCACCGGCCTGATGGAGAAAGAGCAGGGAACCAGTGCCAGGAAGCAGCTAAGTAAGCTTCCCTTCACTGGTCCGGCAACACTATCCCTTTAATACCTGGAACTTTGTAAAGCGTACATTAATGGTAATTAGACAAGACAACTTCTCGCATCTGTCCAGAAAGGAAGGTAAAACCAAAGCCGCTGAACAAGTTTTGGTCTGAGGCTATTGTGTGATTGCTGTCAGGGAGGGAATTTCCACCCTAGTTTCAGACTACACCCACCAAAGCGTGAAATTGTAAGTTACTGTATGTAGCTGATGCGACAATATGGAAACTTGCTTCTTGTGGTGTATACTAATGACTAAAATAATGGTATAGGAGCACGTACCAGAACAACTGATCAGAAAATCAGTAACTTCCATAAAATGCGATGGTGAGATCCACCACGATTATACTGGTTTTTACATACTACCAGGGCCTGTAATTATAAAGATACGGAACTGGGCCACTGAGGTTGGAAATGAAACAAGCTGCACCTGAATGAAAAACAGAAGTGAAGTTCAAAAGGATCAGGAAAATTTGCCTTCACTTTGGACCTTCTAGTTGGGACTCCTTATTAGAAACTCAGTTTTTGACCCCTATAATGAACCTTAAAGGGGTTTTCCAGGAGTTAAATATTGATGACCTACACTCAGGAGAGCGAAAAAAAGAGAGGATGACAGCAGCATATCCAAATGAGGGTCCTTTATGCACCGAACATTCGTGAAAAAATATACAAAAAAGTGCGATGTTTCGGCTACATAGTGGCTTTTATCAAGCATAGTTTTTTACAAGACTTCGCCAAGTAATAATTTCGGCTCATCTGAGCCAATACATTCTAATACTGTACGGAGCGCTCGCTCCGTACAGTATTCAAACGAAGTACTATGCGATTTGACTTCGGATGTTTCATTCGAAGTTGATTCGCTCATCCTAATGGCAACACCAAATGTATGTAGTTTTTACGTTTTATTATTTAAAATAAAAACGTTTGAAGAAAAGAAAAAATTTTTGCAGCACCATATTATACCATATTATAACACCATATCGGACACCCATAATTATTTTTATATTTCAGTCTACAGAACTCTGTGAGGGCTTTTTTTTTTTTTTTGCGAAATGGGGAAAGGTCACCAGAAAACAGCCGTTTTAATTTTATAAATCTTTTTATTACAGCATTCACTGTGCAAGATAAACGCTCTTATATTTTGTCCGGACATTTTAAGTTGCAGGGATTCCAATTATGTACATTTTTATTGTTTATTTTGATTAATAAAATAAAAAAAAATGTTAAATTGCGATGGGGTGGGTGAATCGAATTTTTAATTATTGTTTACTTTTTTTAAACAACATTTTTTAACTCCTTTTTTTACCCGACTCCCACCCACCTTAACGACTTGAATGTGTCATAGCTTGACTGTGTGAACAGGAATAGATTGGCCATAGACCTTACAGGGTCCGATACCCAGGGTCCACCTGGGCCCTCACCACGGCCGCCAGTGGAAGTTTATGGGGATGTATTTTGTGCTGCTGGCAGTATTTTGTGATGGACTGTGGAATTTGGCTCTGTTGGGGTGGGATAATGTGCCACAATATAGTAATACTGGCCCTGCCTTCCATCAATTTAGACCTGACTACAAAACAGGGCCACTTTTATTATTTTTTCCAGGGCCACTTTAAGTTTCCATTCCGCCCCTGTGTGTGAATGTGGCCTTATACAGCATTGGTATTAGTGAGCTGCAATACCAGGCACATCCACTACTAAAAGTATGGCACTATTAGTGCCTTATCCCCTATAGTAAACAATGAAAGGGACCTGGCACTCACTAGAGCAGCGATGGGCAAACTGCAGCTCTCCAGCTGTTGCAAAACTACAACTCCCAGCATGCAAGGACTGCTTACAGCTATCAATCTACAGCAGGGCATGGTGGGAGTTATAGTTTTAGAACAGCTGGAGAGCCGCAGTTTGCCCATCCCTGCCCTAGAGTGTCACTGTGCTTCCAAACAGTTGCTTGTGAGAGGGACGAAGAGAGGAACTGACTGCAGATCACTAATTTATATATTGATACCCTCGTTTCCCCGCCATTCATCCGTAAACCAGCGGTGGAATATATTGAGAGGACTCCTGAGCACGCACAATTAAAGGGGTTCTCCAGGATTTACATTTTGATGACCTATCCTCAGTATAAACCGTAAACTGCCACCCTCCTCAGAGGCAGCCAAGCAGGTCGCGAGGCCCCCAACCTATCTGGCCCCAGAGTGACCGCCGGGACTGCCTCTATTGGCGGTACGCCACTGGTAACATGGGTGTTGGGTAACAGTGCCCTTTAAGTGTAAAGCATTCACACATCAGTGGTTTACCATCAACCATGGGTCGGTTGTGGCACCATGAAAACGTGCCCTATTTTGTCTGTGATTACGGATCCCTCACACATATTGTCTAGGGGTCTCTGAAAACCAGGGACACAACACAGATGCCATCCATGTTTGGTTCTTGGTTTTCAGGGACCATTGTAAGGAGATGCTTTGGAAACCAATTTTCAACCTTGCAGTGTACATGGAATATGGATAACACATGGAGGGCAGAAAACAGACACACGGACCAAACACGGATCCTTCAAGGACATCTTCATAGATGAACCACTGACCGTCTCGTCACAGATGTCATCACATAATGAGTATCTGCAAATACTTTAGTAATAAGTGCGTAATATGTGTAGGAAGGAATAAAGAAAACAATTCTGATGTCTTAAGGCCCCTTTACTCAGGCTGAAGATTGGAGCATCTATTGGGAAGGAGTGTTCTTAGAAAGGTTTGTTTCTGATAATTGCCCTGTGTAAAAGTGCCACCGCACGTTCATCGGGTAAAGGCATTGCTGATGCTTGACCCGAAATTATTGCATCTGAGTAGCTGTGGTGAACAAAGGTCTGCTGCCGAGAAACAACGGATCTGCATGAGGATAAATGATCACAGGAGTGATCGCTCACCCCCATACAGAGGAGGTTCTCACTGCATGTAAATGTAGCTCTCACCTCTGCTCACGCTCGGGGTTGCCAACCAAAATTTAGTTTTTTTCTGGACACCTTATCCCAAAATCACAGACAGCCAACATTTTTTTGAATAATGAATAATAAAGGGTTTAAGTGATACAGGTCTTTAGATCGATATAAACTTCATTACCAGCCTTTAGGCCTCATGCACATGGACGTGTGCCGGCCGGGCCACAAATTGCGGTCTGCAATGCACAGGCACCGACACCGTAGGGCCGCATGCGGATCAAGTGAATGGGTCTGCAATCCGCATCCAATGGTCCGCACCACAAAAAAGTAGTGCATGCACTACTTTTTTGTGGTGTGGAGGCACAGACAGAAACCCTATGGAAGCACTCCATGGTGCTTCCGTGGGGTTCCGTTCTTGCGTTCCACACCGATGTTCCAGATTGCGGACCCATTCAAGTGAAAAGGTCCGTATCCGTGATGCGGGGCACACACGGCCAGTGCCTGTGTACTGCGGACCTGCTGTTTGCTGGCCACAATACGGCCACGGCCAGGCAACGGCATTGTACATGAGACCTTACTGTGAGCTGTAAAATAATGAGCACTACTTCCAAAACAATCTAGTCAAGAACCACCAGCCTCAAAGAAATCACAGAAACATCTATTTTTTTCACGGACACAGGAAAAAAGTTGCCTATTTTTACAGACTGTTCATAAATTTCTGAACGGTTGGTAACCCTGCTCACCATCAAGCAATTGTTAGTAACAAGT
This sequence comes from Bufotes viridis, assembly GCA_033119425.1. Lineage (NCBI taxonomy): Eukaryota > Metazoa > Chordata > Amphibia > Anura > Bufonidae > Bufotes > Bufotes viridis. Next base: position 449,598,661 of record CM065591.1, read on the forward strand.
GGTTCGTTCTCAATAATTGGCTGGTCAGTCGGACCTCATAAAGGGGCCTTAACTAAAAATAGTCAGCATTTACATCACAAAGTGCACGTCTGCACAAGCCCTTAGGAATAGGGTAATGGGTGAAAGTGGCTTGGGTGGATGAAAAGAGCTCTTTTACATGGTGGTTTTGGGTCAATTTAATTATCTACGACCTTCACACATTTAGACTTAATGATGTGGGAAATTCCATGTTGAAAAAGGAATCTGCTAACATGAGAAACAGCCAGTGCCTGGAGGGGTTGTCAGGTTTAGAAATCCCAGTATCAAATACTGTCACACTGTGCCGCCTCACCTGCAGCAGTGATGACCATTCTCCTGGCCTCCGCTCTGCTCCTGTACCCTACCATTACACCGTCCCCTTGCTTCTTAAAGGGACCCTGGCCAGTGTGCCCCAGACTTTATTAGGGACCCTCCCCCATTTTGTATTCCTGATCAATAAAATCGATTTGGTTCCTGCTGTCTGCAAACATGTCTGCTTCTTCTGTTACCGAATTGTATATTTGATCACGTCTACCCTTCTGCTGCCCATCCTGAGCTACAATTCCTGTGTTATGTCCTGGTGTTTTTACCAAAGGAGACTAGTCAGAGGTAGTGGTGACCTGGGGATTCCATGTGGGAACTTCAAGACCCCCTTGCACTGTCTCTCTGGTTTAAAGGGATTGTCTCACTTTAGCAAGTGGCATTTATCATGTAGAGAACGATTATATAGATCGAAACGCGTTGGTGGCGTTACCACCATCTATGTGAAGAAACTGCATTCTTTTAAATTTATGAAATAAAGACTGAAGAATTTTATTTATCTCAGTGCTGGACATCTCTTACTACTCTTCTGCAATTTTTTGTGATTTTGTGCAAGTAGTGGTTTAGTGACCCTTTTATTTGTTTAACTACTAAAATAACTTTTGCGATGTTTTTTACTTGACACTTAGGACTTCTTATTAGCATGTTTTTTTAGAGATTTTTTTTCCTTTTTTTTTGTTTAATTTGGGGAAAACCTCTAAACTAGTACTATGGAACTGAACCTGAGTTTGGTAAAAGGTTTTTAACAGTAGAAATTAATTTCTGAAGTTATTACCCAAAGTATCACGAGACTTCGCGAAGAAATAACTTTGGCTTATCTGAGCCAATACATTCTAATACTGTACAGAGCGCTCACTCCATACAGAATTCTAACAAAGTTTTATGCAAATCGACTTCGGATGTTTCATTTGAAGACGATTCGCTCATCCCTATTTTCAATCCAAGATAAGATCTGCGACACAATGGAATCAAATCCACACCAGAAACCGCAAGTAACACATGCAGTTTTTGGTGCGGATTTGGAGCAGAAACATACAGAAATCTGCACTGAAATCTGTGCAGATTTTCTGTTTGTAAACCTAATTTGAAGGTAAGTGGCTCTCCCCAAGTGACCTCAAGTGCAAAAGTTGAATTAATCAGACTGGGCTATGAATCATCAAATGAAATACTTAGTAATGAAATCCAAATATGACTCAACAGATTTCTTAAGGAAGGACTAAGGCCTCTTTCACACGGGCGTCATGTTTGATGCCCGGATAAGAGGCGGGTGCGTTGCAGGAATATGCGCGATTTTTCCGCGTGGGCGCAAACGTTTGTAATGCGTTTTGCACGCACGTGTGAAAAATCGCCATGTTTGGTACCCAGACCCGAAGCCGGACTTCATCACTGAAGTCCGGTTTCGGGTAGAGCATTCTGGAGAATTTATTATTTTCCCTTATAACATGGTTATAAGGGGAAATAATAGCATTCTTAATAAAGAATGCTTAGTAAAATGAAGATGAAGGGGTTAAAAATAATAAAAGTTAACTTACCTTAGCCACTTGATCGCGTAGTTGCGATCTGTCTTCTCTTTTCCAGCATCAGCTAACAGCTAAAGGACCTGTGATGACGTCACATCACATGGTCCAATCACATGGTCCGTCACCATGGTAAGATGGACCATGTGATTGGCTAAGGTAAGTTAACTTTTATTATTTTTAACCCCTTCATCTTCATTTAACAATGCATTCTTTATTAAGAATGCTATTATTTCCCCTTATAACCATGTTATAAGGGAAAATAATAAAGATCTGGTCCCGTTGCTAAGCAACCATGCGGGAAAATCGCACTGCATCCGCACTTGCTTGCGGATGCTTGCGATTTTCCCGCAGCCCCATTCACTTCTATGGGGCCTGCGTTGCGTGAAAAACGCAGAATATAGAGCATGCTGCGATTTTCACGCAACGCAGAAGTGATGCGTGAAAATCACCGCTCATGTGCACAGCCCCATAGAAATGAATGGGTCCGGATTCAGTGCGGATGCAATGCGTCCTCCTTACACATTGCACCCGCGCGGAAAACTCGCCCGTGTGAAAGGGGCCTAAGAGTACTTAGATCATATAGCGTGGTAGGGTTGATCCTGCTAATTAAAATAATATCTGTCTTGTCAAAATAGGTTACAGAGTTTCCAGTAAAACAAGTGTTTTATTCTTAATAAATATGTGGGCTTCAGTGCACCGAGAGGCTAGGCCCGTCATTCAGTGCACAGAAGCCCTCATTTGCATAAATAATGTCTATTTTCTTGAAAAGGCCGCAACTGAATTTCATAAGACAGGTATTATTTTATTCAGCAGGATCAACCCTACCAGGTGGTATGCCTGGTTTAACCCCTTAAGGACAGGGCTGATTTATTTTATTTCTGCGTTTTGCGCGGTCGTTTTCTCCTCCTCTCCTTCCAAGATCCTCGACCTTTTTAATTTTCCATTCACATAGCCGTATGCTTATTTTTTTGTGGGACAAGTAGTATTTAAGGACACCAGTTAATTAACCATATCTCGTTTTCTGCTGGTCAGTACAATTACAGCGATACCAAATTTGTATAATTTTTACTATGCTTTACTTTTTTAAAAAAATAAAAATTTGCAATATTTATCATAATTTTCTGACAACCATAACTTGTTTTATTTCCACCTACAGAAGTGTATTGGGGTTTGTTTTTTTGCGGAGCAAACTGTAGTTTTTATTGCTACCATTTTAAAGTACGTACAACATTTTGATCACTTTTTATTTAATGTTTTGGAGGGGTACAAGATGACCCAAAAATGGTGGAATAACATTTTTATATTTAATAGTTTGGACATTTTTGGAAGTGAAGGTGAGGAGAAAATTGTATGGAGCTGGCGTTGAGCATGTGCGCTGCTTCTCCATACAAGTGTATGAGAATTACTGAAACAGCCGATTGATTTCACTTTGTGGGAATATCCCTTTAAATTTTAAGAAGCATGTATAATTAATGAATTCTCGTACACATTACAAAAATGTCATTCAATCAAGAAACCTCAGTCACTGTAGTAACAAGTATTCATTATATAGATAGTAGCATACAATGGGGCATCGTTTGCATAATGGATGTGTTAATTGTATGTGAGCAAACAGTTATGCAAATCAAACAGTAGAAAGTGCACACAAAGTGATTACAGATCTAGTTTCCACCAATTAAAGGGGTTGTCCAGCTTTCTAATGTTTTTTTTAGTACATCCCCCTGCCCCGTGGAAGGATAGCTTTCCTGGGTTCTGTTTTTCCTCAAATTCACATCAATAAAAAGTTGCATTGAAATCCTTGGATCGGGCACACAGATCCTTTGCAAAAACAGATGTGCTTAATCCCTTGTATAGATCAGTGTGCTTTTCATTTTAATAAAAACTTAAACATGTATGAGGAAAAAACTATGGGACTTAAAGGGCTTGTCCAGCCTTGAATGTGCCCCTTGAACATAAAAAACCCCGCTCGCCTGCCCATGGTCCTGCCACTGCTGGACCCTGTAGGAGCAGGAAGTGCCTTGGTTCCATGTCCGCTGCAGCCAGTCAGTCTTTTTTTTTTTTTTTTTTTTTTTATTATGAACCAAACAATATTTTCCATACAAATTCATATCCAAATCATCATTACTTTATTACTTTTTAACCCAACCCCATAATACCCTCCCTACCTACCCTCCCACTGCGGTGCATCTCTCTAAGAAAAAGGGAAAGTCAAGACAGAGATAAAAAATTCCCAATCCCCCCATATCCTGATCCATTTTTCCTCTATATTTCTTTGTTTATGAAGAACCTTTTTGTATCTTTTAATCTTGTTAACCAAGTTGAGCCATATAGTCACATTTGGAATATCCCCTGAAAACCAGACCCGTGTAATCAAAAGTCTTGCCAAAAACATTACTTTTAGGGTCCATTCACGGCGATGTGCGTTCTGCAATTTGCGGACCGCACATCGCCGGCACTCTCATAGAAAATGCCTTTTCTTGTCCGCAATTGCGGACAAGAATAGGACATGTTCTATTTTTTTCGGGAACGCGATTGCGGACCGGGAAGTGCGGATCCACAATTGCGGACCCGGCCGGGACATCGTCTGTCCCCATTGAAACTAATGGGTCCGCAATTCCGTTCCGCAAAATGCGGAACGGAATTGCAGACGTGTGAATGGACCCTTATCAAAAGAATCTTTTGTATTTATGACAGTTTACCCCGGAAAGATCCCCCAATATCCAGCTCTCCACCATAAAAGGAATCACAACTTTCAGTTCTTGGGTAATAAAGTCATCAATCGCAGCCCAATATTCTTTTAGTTCTGTACAAAGCCAGAACATATGAATAAAATCAGCTCCTGGTGCATCACAACGGGTGCAATTGCCTTAAACCACATTTATTAAGCCATACTGGCATAACGTAAACTCTATGTAAAATATTCCATTGAACTAAAACGTGATTAAAGATGTGAGACACTAGTCTTAAGTTGGACAGTATATTCTCCCAATCATCTTCATGTATAGTTGAACATTCAGCTCCCCAGGCCCTTTGTCCAGGAGAGTGTGTGTTATTAAATAGTGTTTTAACTAATATGGTAATTTATAAAGCTGAGCAATCTTAACCTTGTGACCTACATTCCCCGTTACTTGATTTAAAGGTGTAGAAGTATCTACCTCTAACAAAGATTTTTCTTTAACACTGTGCAGTGCCGAAAGTAACTGAAGATACCTAAACCAAGATAGATCACTTATATTCTCTCTTTGCGCTAATTTAAAACATGAAGATATTTCCCCATTCCTCACTACCTGTGCCACATAAAAAATATTATTTTTTTGCCAATACTGATTCATCTAGAACCTGTAAATAATAATTGTGCCATAGGGGTTTACAACCTGAAGAGCCCATTATTCCCATCCAGCCTCTTATAGTACACCAGGACTTACTATACAATTTCCCAACCTCTCTGTAGTCCTGTTGTATATTAGACAGCTTTCCAGATTCCCAGGGCCGGCGCTATCATTAGGCAGACCAAGCGTCTGCCTTAGGGCGCACCCGGCGCGGAGAAGGAGTGGGCGCCAAAAATGAACCCCTTTTTTTTTTTTAATTAACTCACTCACAGAGCAGTGGAAGGCAACACACGGACGGTCACGTGGTCGGGAGGCGTGACTGGCCAGTGGCGTCGCAGCGACAGGCAGCAGCAGAGAGTCTGGAGTGGAGGAGGAGCTGTAACTTCTTGTAACTGTTTAATGGCTGACTGCTGAGGTGGTAGGTGATCAGCCCAGAGCGGGCGCATAATGTTTATTACACTGCTGCTGCCTGCCGTTATTAAGGATGATTGGGGGGGGGGGGGGTTTGGAATGTTGGAGACTGTACCATGGAGGGGGAGAAATGATGGGGGACAAGACAATGTTGGCATCTGTGCCATATGGGGGGGGGGGGGGGGGTGACATGATAAGAATTATAAGGGACAATGTTGGGGTCTGTGCCAAGCAGGGGGGGTGGTTACATGATGGGGGACAAAATATGACATTGAGGTCTGGCGGGTGGTAAAATATGACATGGAGGGGGTGAAATGTGACATTGAGGCCTAGCGGGGGGTGAAATGTGACATGGAGGGGGAGAAATGCGACATGGGGGGGGGGGGTTGGGAGAAATGCGACACTTGAAATGCGACATGGGGGGGGGGGTTGGGAGAAATGCAACATGGAGGGGGGAGAAATGCAACATGGAAGGGGGGATGATGTCCCATGGGAGATGGAGAAGTGTGACACAATAGGGGGTCACCGATCATTACGGATTGATGTGACATTGAGGGGGAAAATTGTAACATGGAGGTGGAGAAATATGGAGGTGGTGCGGTCGCGCGGGGGTGTGGGGGCGGTGGGTTTTCTTGTAGTTGGCGGTTGGGGGTGCCAAAATGTAGCTTTGTGTCAGGCATCAGAGAGGAAGGAAAGAGGGTGCACTCTGACTCCACCCTCAACCCCTGTCCCTGCCTACTTACACTACCCGCCCTAGGCGACGGGGCGTAACTGGGCGACGGTCCCTTACTTAACGTAAGTGCACAGAGGAAAGATAAGAAGGGTCAACAAGCCAAAGGTCAGAACCAGGAGAAGCGGGCCGTACAAATGGAACGAGCAAAAGCAAGGTCAACAGTCAAAGCCGAGGTCAATCCAGGAAAGCAAATACGTACAAAGGATGAGACGAAGTCGAGGTCAAAGAACGAGCCGAGGTCACAAGGTCAATCAGATAAACAGCTGCAGACTAGAACCAAAGGACAAGGAAGCTCCAATAGACCAGTATCACAGGCAACCTGTGGCCAGCAGGTTGCCTGTATTTATAGTGGGGAGTGAGGGTCATGTGACGTGGCCAGCGTCACATGACCGACAGACAGATGAGTCGAGCACCGAGTGATCAGCTCGGTGCTCAAGGCAGACCTAGGAGCAGGGAGCCTCCCAGCTAGCAAAGCTGCCCTGGGACCAAGGCTGAACACAGATCCTTGCTCCTGAAGTTAAGCAGAAGGTCTGCGGCTGATGGGAGACCGAGTGCACCTTCGGCGCCTTGTTACACTTTGCTTGTGTTGGCAAAAATCCTTGCACCAGCCCTGCAGATTCCAATAGGGCGAACATACTATCATAGGAAGGTCTATTCACCTACATAGTGGGCTTTTCGTCCATTCACAGTATAGCCATAACTGTGCAGATATAAAGCAACCCTTAAAATATGGAAGGTTCAACCCTCCCATTTCTATCGATTTATAAAGGTGATCCACTTTAGGTCTTACACGCTTTCTTCCGCAAATTAGACCATTAATAATTCTCTCCGTGAATTAAAAAAAATGTATCCTCAATCCATATTGGGGAGTTCCTCAGAATATTTAGGAACTGGGGTAGACTCACCATCCTGGAGATTGGAGATGTTACTAACAAATAAGCCCCTCATAAAAGCCTTAAAGGCGTCCCATACTAATTGCGTTTTTGCTGAATTGTAATCGGTATCCCAAAAACGGACAATCTCCTGTTCCATCATTATGGAGATCCAGTGGGGATTTAATCTAAATAGGGGACACCGGCCATGTGCGTTCCGCATTTTGCGGACCACACTTGGTCGTTCCTGTGATAGAAATGCCTATTTTTGTCCGTGGCTGAGGAAATAAAATGAATGGGTCCGCACCTGTTCCGCAATCTTGCGGAACGGATGCAGATCCATTCATACGGACGTGTGAATGGACCCTAATCAGCAGGATCATCCCTACTAGGCCTTATACCTGATTTAATTAGTGTGATCTTGCTGACAAGTGATTTTTTTTTAAGTATTTTTGTACTTGAGCCCTAAGGCTAGCATGTGTAATAAACTGGGAACAAAACTAAAACTTAAAACTAGAAACCTAACTACCTGGACAATATCTGATGCTTCTGATCTAGGGACAACCAGGGCATCTTGGGGAGTTTTCCTGGCATGACGTTCCAACTTGTCAGGCTGAGCACGGGCGGAAACGTGACTTTCTATGCCCTCATCAGTACAGTATACTAGATGGGGCAGCCACAATTGAAATAAAATATTTCCAACTGCTTGGCATGTGACATTTCCTCAGTGATGAAGGGTTTGTGAAGCCACGTACATAACTTCTCTGCAGGTACCTTCAGCACCTGGGAAGATCTGGGCACTGGAGTGCGGACCTTGCTTGTCGGACTTCCCTACTGACTCTCTGGAAGGCAGGGAACTGTATTGGCCAAATTATATATTAATTCTTTGTTCTGCGCTAGTCTAAGGCGTGAGCAGGTTTCCTGACAAATGAAAGGTATGATTTATACTCCGTACAATAAAGCTGTTCCCACAGTAAGGGTTGTTGGGTTTGAGGATGCACCAGAGAAGAATGATCAGTGCGTCAGAAGTAAGTTAGCAGGGATGGCCGAGCATGCTCAGTGCAGCTCCATTCATCTTTAAGGGGCTGCCAAAGACGGGTCAAGTACCACACTTGACTTAGTCCCATAGAGATGAATGGAGCGGCAGGGTGCATGCTCGGCCGTGCCTGCATTCTCGTGATTAGGGACCCCCAGTGATCAGACACTTATAACTTATCCAGATTGGAAAAAATAAAATAAGCAAAAAAGTTATAAACACTTATTATAAAAATGATACATTTTTCAATTGCTTATTGTAGAGACAATGAGGGAGCTTTTTTTTTTTTTTTAAACACTCACCTGTCTGCGGTCCTGCCGCTGATTCAGTCCAACCCCTTTTCAGTCCCCGCAGGACCAAGAAGCGGCTCTATCCTGTGACCAAGCAGAGGCTTCAGCGCCTTGAACGGTAGGTACAAATCACAGCTGTGAGCGCTGAGGACTGTGACTGGCTATAACTTTTGGGGGCTGACGTGACGATGTAGGTTTGGCTGCGTCACTCCACTCCTCCTCTCTCCTTGCCACGCCGTGTTTGGTCCTACTCGCCGGCTGGAGCTGCTCCTAAGCGTTGGAATGCTGCACGCCGGCCTGATTTGATGAGCGCTGGAGAGAAGTGTCCTGAATTACGGCTCCCCGGTCGGTGCTCCTGGTTAGTGTTGAGCGCGAATATTCGAAAAGCGAATTTTTTTAGCGAATATCGGCACTTCGCTAATTCGCGAATATTTCGAATATAGCGCTACAAATTCGCTATTTCGAATATTCGTTTTTTTTTTTTTTTTTTTTTTTAGTTATATTTTTTTCTTTCCTACTTCCCAAAAGTAGTTCTTACCTGTCCTGAGGATTCCTGGCTTCCTGGCTGCTCTAGTCAGTGCCCGTTGCCGCTTCTGCCGACTTCCGTGCTCATGTGGAGCGTCCCCATCCATGGGAGAATCTCCATATACTAAAATGTACTGTCGGATTTGAGGAATTACGTTGAAATCGCAATGCGATTAATTCAAGTTATATTAATCGCATTGCGATTACAACTTAGCACTGCTATCTTACATAGGCTAGAATTAACGAATATGGAGTATAGCTATGCACTAGCAGTGCTAAGTTGAAATCGCAATGCGAATACTTTAAGTTAAATTAATCGCATTGCGATTTCAACTTAGCACTGCTGCTATATTCCATATTCGTTAACTTCGTTAATTCTAGCAAGCTGACCCATTATAAACCCAGCTCTAAGTTGAAATCGCAATGCGATTAATATAACTTGAATTAATCGCATTGCGATTTCAACGTAATTCCTCAAATCCGACAGTACATTTTTAGTATATGGAGACGTTCCCATGGTGATGGGGACGCTCCATGAGCACAGAAGTTATGGTTGGCTTGGTAGAATTAGCGAATAGCGAATATGACGAATGTATTCGTCATATTCCTCAAAACGAAGATAACGAAGTATTCTACATCTTCGTTTTAGCTACCTATTCGTCTCGTCATCGTCAACTTCGCTATTCGCTAATTCTAGCAATCAAATAGGAAGGTTGACTTACCAGACAGCTGTGTTAAATTAGCTATGCGATTTTTTTTTTTTAATACAATAATTATATTACTTGATAAAATTATTATAAGTATTCTATTTATTAAAAAAAAAAAAAAAAAATCGCATAGCGAATTTAACACAGCTGTCTCTATAGTCAACCTGCCTATTTGATTGCTAGAATTAGCGAGGTTGACGAATAGGTAGCTAAAACGAAGATGTAGAATACTTCGTTATCTTCGTTTTGAGGAATAGACGAATACATTCGTCATATTCGTCATCCTCGCTAATTCTAGATATGAAACCAATAGGAAAGTAGCCTTAAGTACAAATCGCAATATGCGATTATTTAAATCGCATGTTAATCGCGATAACTAGAAAAAATGACGAATATTCGATTTCGACGAATATGAAACGAATATTCATTCGAATATTCGCGAATTTCGTCGAAATCGAATATGGCACCTGCCGCTCATCACTACTCCTGGTTGATAGTGATGAGCGGCAGGGGCAATATTCGAATTCGTGAAATTTTGCGAATATTTGGGCGAATATTCGCCATATATTCAAAAATTCGCAAATTCGTAATCTCCAGACATTATTTTCTTGTTTGCGAAAATGCGCATACAAATTTGCATAAATTAGCATTAAAAATTCGCATAAACTGGCATTTAAAAGATACCTTTTAAATACCAGCTTATGCAAATTTTTATGTTAATTTATGCAAATTTTATGAGATTTTTCGCAAACAAGAAAATTATGACATTATTTTCTTGCATGCGAAAATTTGCATATAAAAAATTCGCATAAAGCGAATATTCACAATTGCGAATATATTTTGCGATATTCTAAATATTCGCAAATTCTCGAAGTGCTGATATTCGCGATTAGAATTCGCAATTCGAAAATTCGTGATCAACACTACTGGTTAAATGATGCTCCCGGTTCCCTCTGGCTCTCCCTGCCTTTCCCTGCTGTCTGTATATGCTGGTTTCTGAAGAAGGAGGTTTGAAACGCTTTGGACCTGGGTTTCTCCTTGTCTCCAGGTTTAATTCACTATTTCTCGTGTGCTGCACCCGCCTCCCCCTCCGCTCGCCGGTCGATAACTATTCTCCGGTTGCTCACATAATGCTGCAGTTTCTCCTGCCATGGTGTTCTTCATTCTGCTGCCGGAGTCCCCCTGTTGCTGCCCTGGAAGGACTGCTGCTGTACTCCTGTTCATTATAAGGAGAGTTGTGAGACCGGCCCATAGTGCATAGTTCTGTTCTTGTATTATTATTTTTTTGTTTTTCCTTTTTTCTGTGTTGTTTTGCCTATGGACAATTGCCTAGGGAGGAGGGAAAGGAGAAAAAAAATGGCTCCTAAGCAAAATAGGCGATCAGCTGATCTCTCAAAAATGGTGCAGAAGCCTCCAGAATCAGCCAAAATTGATCAGTTTTTGAAATCTTGCAATGTAATGACAAGAGCAGGGGCAGGTCAAAAAGGGATACCTGATTCTAATCTTTCAAAAAAATGCTGGACTCAGAGTGGAAGAAGTGGCGGATAATTATTCTCAGGAGGAGGGGACGGCGAGAGAGGTCATAAATGACTTGCCTATTCGTGAATCCACCCCACTAAAAGAAATTTTGGTGGCGGTTAAAAAAAATGGAGAGCTAATTCAAGATATTTCAATGCAGCTTGGGGCAATCCAGACTGATGGGATGCTGATAAGGGAAGACGTCTCCAAGATATGGGACAGAGTTACAACCATAGAAAAATCTGTGGGGGTCCTGGAGAATGAAGCTAAAATATTTAAAACTGGAATCTCCACCCTGAGCACAGATGTTAATTCCCTTTAAAAAAATGGTGGATCTGGAGGATAGGTCCAGGCGATGCAATGTGAGAATCATAGGTTTACCTGAAGGCACAGAAGGACAAAGCTCAGCTGAAATGATACAGGCCTTAATCCTTGAGAAATTTAAAAAGTAACATTTTTCGCCAATATTCTTGGTGGAAAGTGCACATCGGGTCCCAGGGGGAAACCTATCCCGGGAAGGCAGCCAGGTTTGCTTCTGGCGAAGATATTTCTCTCACGAGACAGGGTTATGATTTTGAGAAGAGCCAGGGAATGTCCTCCTATTTTATACAATGGAAGTAAATTTCCTTTTTTCCTGATTTTTCTTAAGAGATCCAAGAAAAGAGACGCAGTTTTACTAAGGTTAAAAAACAGCTGCAAGAAAGGGACATTAAGTACTCATTTGTCTACCCAGCTAAACTTCGGATAATTTTTAATGGGGAAACCCTTTTTTTGATACCCCTGGTCTTGTGACAGACTGGCTCGACCGGAACAATATATAGGCACTCACTTCTTACATTTTTTTTTCTTCTTCTTGAGGTAGTGGTGTGGGTGGAGGAGAGGGAGAGGAGTGGTCTTGGTTAAGAGATCTGGTGCAGTAATGTGGCGGATCAAGAGGTTTGGAGGGGTGTATAGGATGGATTGCAGTGCGTCTCTTTGGAGGAGGGGATGGGAGGCCGGGAAGTTAAATAGTCTTTTTATGGGGGAATCTATTGATTGGGCTGATGTCAACTAAAATTCTAACTTGGAATGTTCGAGGTCTGGGGGATAATTTAAAAATACAGTCGGTTCTTGATTTGGTGCAGAGACACCTTCCAGCGAGTGGAGACTCACCTCACTGAGGAGACAGTCAAACGGATCGGTAGGGGATGGGCCAAGCAGAATTACCACTCCACTTTCTATAGTTATGTAGAGGAGTGACAGTGTTAGCTCATAAGCAGATTGATTTTGTCTGTCGGGCATCCTCTATTGATAAGAAAGGTAGATTTGTGTTTCTTTATGGAAAGCTCGCTGGAACATTATGTATTTTGGCCATTATTTATATTCCTCCACCCTTTTATTTTTATGTACTCACTCTTATCCAATCTCTTATCCAAACTTGTTAACTTTCATGGACCAATGGCCCGAATGTCCCTCAATAGTCAATGGGGATTTAAATTGTGTCATTAATCCAGGAACTGATATCAATGGGGGGAGACATCTATACTCATGTACAAGGGTCCCCCTTGGCACGATTTTGTCTGGAATCTACGTCTAGGATAGATCTGGCTCTGAAAAACTATCTTAGATATATAAAGTGGATGAAATTTGATGCCAGAGATTTATCGGACCATGTACCATTTACTCTTGAAGTATCCATGATGGATAACAAATATTGGGTAAGCAAAATGCGGAACGCACAAACCCGGTGTCCGTGTTTTGCGGATCCGCAATTTGTGGACCACAGAGCACTTGCGGACATGTGAATGGACCCTTAAAATGATACCTGTCTTGTGAAAATCCGTTGTGGCATTCCAGAGAAAAAAAAGCCTTCTTGTTAGGCCTCATGCACATGACAGTATTTTTTTGCGGTCCGCAAAACGGGGTTCGGTTGTTCCGTGATCCGTGTCCGTCTTTGCTTCCGTTGTGTTTCCATGTGTCTTCCGTTTTTTTTTTGCGGACATGACCCAACAGATATTACCAAAAGACAGGCGACAATTTACCAAATGCCTGCCAAGGGATCCGCAAAAAAATGCGGACGCGAAACGCGGATGACACACGGATGGCCATCCGCATTTTTTCGTGGCCCATTGACTTAAATGGACCCGCGAACCGTTTTTCGCGGACAAGAATAGGACAGGTTATATTTTCTTGACGGACTGGAATCACGGACCACGGACGCGGAGGACAAACGGTGCATTTGCCAAGTTTTCCACGGATCACGAAAAACAGCGCTACGGACACGGAATCAAACAACGGTCATGTGCAGGAGGCCTTATTCTGCAGATTAGGTCTACAGTGCACTGAGGAGCGTGGCCAGCATTGGAAAGTTGAGGAGCTGAGGTGCAGTGAGGTACTAAGCCCCACCCACAGTGCACTAAAAACCTACTTTGCCTAAAGAATAAAAGTATTTTTTGTCGGTAATGCCACAACAAGTATATATTTATATACTACTGCAACTACTACTACTACTATTATTATTATATACTACTGAACCCAGGAGCAAAAATAAAAAATAAGGTCAAGCTTAAAGGGTTATTCCCATCTCAACATTTAGGGTATACCTCTAAGACATGCCATAAATGTCAGATAAGTGCAGGTCCCACCTCTGGGACCCACTCCTATCTCCAGAGCAGGACCCCTGAGGTGAAGAAGAGCAGACACCACCTCTCCTTTCACCACTGCGGTTCACCTATTCCCAGCAGTCCCACAGCAGTGAATGGAAAGGATGCTGCGCACGTGCGGCTTTTCTCTCTTCACCATGGAGGCCCCTTTCCGGAGACAGGAGCAGAGGCGAGACCCGCACCCAACATTTGTGGTCTATACTAGTGATATGCCATAAATGTTGAGATGGAAAACGAACCCTTTAAACAACAGCCCCAAACACATTTACGTTTGTACGTAATTTTTAATACCGAGCGAAAACCAGAACTGGATTCAAAATATAATGGAAGAACTTCTACTTCTTCCTCCTATTACATCCACTTCTGGCTTTGGCTCAAAAACTGCATCAAAAACTGCAGTGGTATTTTTTCCAGCGCACCATTATGAATGAGAGATTGTAGATACCATTTGCCATCAGAGTGACTCACGCTCATGGGTCACTATAAGTTTAGCGTCACCTCAGGTTCATCAAAGGTAAATCTTTGTTTTACTGCTCTGATTCAGGTAAACACCGCCATGAGCAATGCATGACGTCCTGATAACCTCTGTACAGTACCCGCCGGGAGCCATGAGTACTGCAGCTGTAAGGCACTTTTCACACTGCTTCTGAGGTTTACTTTCTGTAACATGGGTGCCTATAGGGGCGTAGCTATAGGGGGTGCAGAGGTAGCAGTCACTACCGGGCCCAGGAGCCTGAGGGGGCCCAAAGACCCTTGTGCCACATAAGAAGACAACGGTGTTATAGAAAGTGCATGCTGTTGACGTTACACCTCTGGCTGGAGGGAAGGGGTTAGGTCAAGAATTTTGCATGGCGGGGGGGTGCGCATTTAAATTTTTGCCTCAGGCCGCAGGAAGGTTATGTGCTCCCCCTCCCCTTGCCACAAAGCACTGAGGGAAGGGGGGCCCAAGCTGAACTCTTGCACCAGGGTCCATGAGCCTTTGGCTATGTCCCTGGGTGCCTATAGAGGATAGCCAACACTCAGCAACCCTTTTATGGGTCCATTTACTGGATGAAAAAGGAGCTTTGCCAAAGCATTCGGACACAAAAGACGCAAAGTCTCTCATTCAATAGGTGTTGCAGGTCACAGGTTACTTGCCTCAGCCCTATACTAGAAACTGTGTTTTATTTTGTATTACAGGGGTTTTCGAAAAGTAGAGTCCTCAGGAAAGGTCATCAATATCTGATTGATGCGGGTCCCACACCCAACACCCCCGCTGACCAGTTGTTTGAAGAGGCCGTGGTGCTCCAGTGAGTGCTGTGGAATCCACATAGCATGCCAAGCACAGCGCCAGGTAGTGGCCAGAAGAAGCGCAGTGAGTTTGCGCGAAACGGCCATCGCCGCTGTGGGTGAAATTGGGCTATGACTGCTGCCTAACCGTGTATGTAACTTGTTGATTATAATAAAAAAGTACCACTGCGCTCCCTCCAATAGTGGGGATGTTGAAAACACACAGGAGGTTCCACAACTTGCCGCTGCAATTAACGGTTTGCTGATCCCTTCAGTGATGTCAGCTTCAGTTAAGTGGAGGTTACTTAGTTCATCCAGAGTACCGTTATGCGCTGGCCCCCTCCTAGTGTTCAACTCCGTATTATATATTGAGCACAAAATAACAAAGTGAAATTCTGTGTCCTACCTGGTGAATTAGTAGGTAGTTCTTCCTAATATCGCTGGATCGGCAGGACGCTAGGATCCCGGAACGCCGTCTTCAGCAGCGCTGCTTCTGCGCGCGTGTCTGCTGCCGGCCGGGGCAGCACGTGTGAAGCAGCGCTGCTGAAGACGGTGTTCCGGGATCCCAGCGTCCTGCCGATCCAGCGATATTAGGAAGAACTACCTACTAATTCACCAGGTAGGACACAGAATTTCACTTTGTTATTTTGTGCTCAATATATAATACGGAGTTGAACACTAGGAGGGGGCCAGCGCATAACGGTACTCTGGATGAACCGTGTATGTAACTTTTTGCATGAAATAAAAGGAAGAAACGAAAAGCCGTCGTGAGTGCTGCCTATTATTCTTCTCAACCTTGAAGATTCGTCTAACACTATTAACTGTATAGGAGAATGCACCTGTTTGTACGGCAAAAGGGATTACCGCAGAAGCCTTAATGAATAGTGTATCGGAGTAGCCAAGGACAGTGCCACCGGACTATATTCGTTATAACAGCGCCATGTAATGTTTAGTGGCTGTACTTTGTATTACACTCAGACCACGTGACCAATGGATGTGACGTCACGCCTAGGAAGAGTCCACAGCCAGGGGCGGACTGGGAACTTAAAGTAGCCATGGAAAAAATACTAAAAATGGCCCCGTTTTGTAGTTGGGTCCAAATTGATGGAAGGCGTGGCCAGCAATACCACATTGTGGCACATTATACCACCCCAACAGAGCCAAATACCACAGTCCATTACAAAATACTGCCAGCAGCACAAAATACAGGGAGTGCAGAATTATTAGGCAAATGAGTATTTTGACCACATCATCCTCTTTATGCATGTTGTCTTACTCCAAGCTGTATAGGCTCGAAAGCCTACTACCAATTAAGCATATTAGGTGATGTGCATCTCTGTAATGAGAAGGGGTGTGGTCTAATGACATCAACACCCTATATCAGGTGTGCATAATTATTAGGCAACTTCCTTTCCTTTGGCAAAATGGGTCAAAAGAAGGACTTGACAGGCTCAGAAAAGTCAAAAATAGTGAGATATCTTGCAGAGGGATGCAGCACTCTTAAAATTGCAAAGCTTCTGAAGCGTGATCATCGAACAATCAAGCGTTTCATTCAAAATAGTCAACAGGGTCGCAAGAAGCGTGTGGAAAAACCAAGGCGCAAAATAACTGCCCATGAACTGAGAAAAGTCAAGCGTGCAGCTGCCAAGATGCCACTTGCCACCAGTTTGGCCATATTTCAGAGCTGCAACATCACTGGAGTGCCCAAAAGTACAAGGTGTGCAATACTCAGAGACATGGCCAAGGTAAGAAAGGCTGAAAGACGACCACCACTGAACAAGACACACAAGCTGAAACGTCAAGACTGGGCCAAGAAATATCTCAAGACTGATTTTTCTAAGGTTTTATGGACTGATGAAATGAGAGTGAGTCTTGATGGGCCAGATGGATGGGCCCGTGGCTGGATTGGTAAAGGGCAGAGAGCTCCAGTCCGACTCAGATGCCAGCAAGGTGGAGGTGGAGTACTGGTTTGGGCTGGTATCATCAAAGATGAGCTTGCGGGGCCTTTTCGGGTTGAGGATGGAGTCAAGCTCAACTCCCAGTCCTACTGCCAGTTTCTGGAAGACACCTTCTTCAAGCAGTAGTACAGGAAGGAGTCTGTAAAAAAACATGATTTTCATGCAGGACAATGCTCCATCACACGCGTCCAAGTACTCCACAGCGTGGCTGGCAAGAAAGGGTATAAAAGAAGAAAATCTAATGACATGGCCTCTTTGTTCACCTGATCTGAACCCCATTGAGAACCTGTGGTCCATCATCAAATGTGAGATTTACAAGTAGAGATGGCCCGAACTATTCGCGGGCGAACAGTTCCCGGCGAACATAGCTTGTTCGCGTTCGCCTCTGCCGGGCGAACATATGCGATGTTCGGTCCGCCCCCTATACATCATCATTGAGCAAACTTTGACCCTGTACCTCACAGTCAGCAGACACATTCCAGCCAATCAGCAGCATACCCTCCCTCCCAGACCCTCCCACCTCCTGCACAGCATCCAGAGGGATTAAACTGATGAGAATAGTACTACAGAAAATACCACTCATATCGGGTGTGAGAGTAAATTGCACGGCGCAGAAGCAGTGACCGTGGATTAAAACAAAGGGGAGGGAGCCAGCGTTTTTTTAACCATCTCCCCGTTCGAAAAATCAATTCAATTGACCTTTCGGGGACCCTTGGTGTTGTACGTGGCTGGGTGGAGGAAGAAACCTTCAATGACATCACCGGGACGTGGCTAGCTTGGTATCCAACCTTGTGCAAATGGGGAGTTTGCGGTTGTGCAAATGGACTGTTTGCGGTGCATTAAAAGAGGAGTTTGGTATGTCAATGTCTGAGAATCGGGCGTAACCCTTACACTACCTGATCGATACAACATCATACCTGATCGTATACACACACTGGATGTTTTAAAGCACGTTATTCCAAACAATTTAGGAATGTTAGTTGATTTATGCCCTTTATGGATTAAAACCCGACTCTGCGTCCACTACGTCCACTACGTAATTTTCCATGGGAGTTTTGCCATGGATCCCCCTCCGGCATGCCACAGTCCAGGTGTTAGTCCCCTTGAAACAACTTTTCCATCACTATTGTGGCCAGAAAGAGTCCCTGTGGGTTTTAAAATTCGCCTGTCTATTGAAGTCTATGGCGGTTCGCCCGATTCGCCTGTTCGCGAACATTTGCGGAAGTTCGCGTTCCGCAAATGTTCGCGTTCGCTGTTCGTGAACTGAAAATTTTATGTTCGCGACATCACTATTTACAAGGAGGGAAAACAGTACACCTCTCTGAACAGTGTCTGGGAGGCTGTGGTTGCTGCTGCATGCAATGTCGATGGTGAACAGATCAAAACACTGACAGAATCCATGGATGGCAGGCTTTTGAGTGTCCTTGCAAAGAAAGGTGGTTATATTGGTCACTGATTTGTTTTTGTTTTGTTTTTGAATGTCAGAAATGTATATTTGTGAATGTTGAGATGTTATATTGGTTTCACTGGTAAAAATAAATAATTGAAATGGGTATATATTTGTTTTTTGTTAAGTTGCCTAATAATTATGCACAGTAATAGTCACCTGCACACACAGATATCCCCCTAAAATAGCTAAAACTAAAAACAAACTAAAAACTACTTCCAAAAATATTCAGCTTTGATATTAATGAGTTTTTTGGGTTCATTGAGAACATGGTTGTTGTTCAATAATAAAATTAATCCTCAAAAATACAACTTGCCTAATAATTCTGCACTCCCTGTACATCCACAAACACTTGACTGGCTGGCCATGCGGAGGGCCTAGACTGTCCAACGGGCATCGGCCCACCGGGAAATTTCCCTGTAAAGTCTATGGCCAATCTGCCCCTGGCCACAGCACTCACCGGAGTGCGAAGGCATCTTGAAAACAACTTATCGGCGGGGCTGCTAGCTCTTGGACCCCAACCAATCAGATATCTAGGACTTATGCTGAAGATAGGCCTCGTCTTTAACTCTAAATCAAAACTTCGTGCCCAGTATTAGTGTCGATATTTTATGACGGGTAACAGAGCACTTACAGGAGTACATTGCACTTCTTCCCTCTTGCTAAATCAATGTTAGCAGTTGAACAGAGATTAAATATATGCAGAGTCATGAATTTAGCCTTCCAGCACAGGCTGTTTTTTTTTTTTTAAACTTCTCTTCTGCATAAGTTTCATATTGCCAGTCATGAGGAGAGCGAGTTCAGAGGATCTGGCTTTGACGGTCAGCCACTGCTAGCTGCTTCAGCCAGGACGGAGCCAGAAGAGAGAGGACCTCCTATGAAAGCCCTCTCTGTACAAACTAGCACTGCGACTGTGCCAGCTGGCACCCGTGTCCTGTTCATGGATTGTCCCTGACTTTCTGGTAAAAAAACGTCACACACAGTTCTTTCTTTCGAAACAGGAATATTGGTTTACAACACATCATGGCAATCGTTCCTCTGCTTTCTAAGGCCCGTATTTCAGTTGACACCAACAGGGCTTATGGAATAGTAATAGTTTTCACTAAGGAAAGTACAGAGGATTAACCCCATCTACCAGGGGCGTAGCTAAAGGCTCATGGGCCCTGGTGCAAGAGTTCAGCTTGGGCCCCCTTCCCTCAGTGCTTTGTGTGTCTTCTAATGCAGCACAAGTGTCTTTGGGCCCCTCAGGCTCCTGGGCCCGATCAGTGCAGGGGGAGTGGCTCAGCACTGGATTGGATAAGAGGTGATCGAGTACTGAGCCACGCCCCCTGCACTGATCACATGATGGTGACGTCACCCCTGGTCCTTAGTGTTGTCCAAGGTTCGGGTTCATCGAAGAATCCCCTTATGGATTCCAAATGCCGGTATGGTCCGTGGTAGTGGAATCCATAACGGGATGCTTCAATAACCCGAACCCGAACTTTGGTCGCCGAACTTAAAATACAAGTTCGCTCAACTCTAATAGTAATACCTCATAAAATAGTTATTAATCAACATTCCCCATATGTGTACTTTATGTTGGCATCATTTTGTAAATGTCCATTTATTTTAGGACTTTAGACAGCTTAGAATTGTAGAAGAAATTTTTCACATTTTCAAGAATATTTCCACAACTGTTTTTTGAGCACCAATTTAGTTTTAAAGTGATTTTGTGGGGCTTACATAATAGAAAATCACCCATATATGACCTAATGTTAGAAACTACACCGCTGAGATTTTCAAAACTAATGTTTCAAACTTTGTTAACCCTTGAGGTGTTCCACAGGAATTCCAAAGGTGTTCTAAAGGAAAATTTAAATGTTTTTATTTTGTTTGCAGATTTTAAGTTAAACCATTTTTTCCTAAAACACAGCAAGGGTTAACAGCAAAATAAACTTCAATATTAATTACTCTGATTCTACAGTTTACAGAAAAACCCCGTTGTCGTACACTGCTCTATGGGCACATAGCAGAGCTCAGAAGGTAGGGAGGACCATATGGTTTTTGAAGTGCAGATTTTGTTGAAATGGTTTTTGGGCACCATGTTGTATTTGATGAGACCTTGAGGTACCCCTACAGTGGAAACCCCCAAAAAGTAACTCCATTTTGGAAACTACACCCCTCAAGGAACTTAGTAAGGGGTGTACTGAGCACTTTGACCCCACAGATGTTTTACAAAATTTAGAAACACTCGGCTATGAAAATGAAAAATTTAATGAAATGTTGCTTCAGCCTCAAATTTTTCATTTTCACAAGGGGTAACAGGAGAAAAAGCACTCCATAGTTTGTTGCCAATTTTTACCTGAATTCGAAAACACCCCAAATGTGGTCGTAAACTGCTGTAGGGGCACACTGTGGGACTCAGAAGGGACAGAGCACCACATGGCTTGTGCAGCGCAGATTTTGATGGATTGGTTTATGGGCACCATGTTGGTATTGAACAGTCTCTGGGGTACCAGTGCAACTTTTTTCTGACAACCATATGTTTTCCTCCATTTGAGCATTTATTTTTTGTGGGATGTGTTGCCATCATCATTGGTTCTATTCTGGGGCACATACAACTGTTTGATCACTTTTTATTTTACTTTTTGGGAAGCAGGATAAAGAAATACAACAATTCTGCCATTATTTTTCGGGTTTTATTGTTGAGGTGTGCACTGTGCGGGAAAAATGACAGGTTATCTTTATTCTGCTGGTCAGTAACATTACAGAGATACCAAGTTTATATAGTTTTTTTTTTACATTTTACCACTTTTACACAAAGCTTTTTTTATAAAGAAAAATCGTGTTTTTGCATCACCATTCTCTAAAAGCCATCATTTTAGAAACATTTTTGGGCGATTGTCTTATGTGGAGGCTCATTTTTTGCAGGATGAGGTGACGTTTTCATTGGTATTATTTTAGGGTACATATGACTTTTTGATCGTTCTATATTATGCATTTTGTAAAGTGAGGAGACAAAAATTGACTGTTCTGGCACTGTTTTTTTTCCTTTTTACAGTTTTACACATTTTAACCTGTTTTTGTGTTGCCAGTTTCTGAGAGCCATATATATATATATATATATATATATATATATTATTATTATTTTTTTTTTTCAGGGATTGGGGGCTTGTTTTTTTCGGGATAAGGTAATGTTTTCATTGGTACTGTTTTGGGGTATGTAGGACTTTTTGATCGCTTGATATCATACTTTTTGTGAGGCAAGTTGTCGCAGATAATTTTTTGCAAGATGAGATTGGTATTAGACTTTTTGCGAGACAAGGTTACCAAAAAATGGCTATTTTGGCACTGTTTTTATTAAGTTATTTTAACGGGGTTGGGTCATATGATATTTTTATAGAGCCAATCGTTATAGCGATACCTATAGGCAGTACAAACGCTGACTGCTCTCACATAAATCGTCAACAGGGAGACTCTATTAACTATCTGCAGTAGGAAGTGGTAGGGTTTTCTTGCCACTTCTTAGGAAAAAGGAAGGCGCCCCACTTGGAAGGGGCAATGAAGACAGAGAAGACTCCAGTTAAAGCCTTCTCTGTGGTTTCAAGCAGGAGGAGCAGTAGGAACGTTGTGACCCTTGGCTCCACAGCATGGTGTCAGACTCTGAAGTCACCTCCACGTCATCCAGCTGCGACTGAGAGCAGGAGTGAGCCATCCAATACACAATCTCATCCTCTCTCTCCTCAGCGATAATGTTGTGCATTTCCGAAGCCAGGAACAACTCTGGACTACTACTACTTCTGGCCGGATAGCTGGTGCTGCTACTAACCACATTCTGGCTCTAGGTCTTCGTTTTGTGTGGAGATAGAAATAAATGGAGACGGATTAAGGTCTGCTACCTAATATCACTCACAGATAATGTTGTGCGCTACTGTTACAACTCTGGGTGTGCACAGTAATGGTCAAGGTTCTATAATGACAGCAAGCATGACGAAAACACAAAGGGATCAGTGCGGCCCTAGTCTCACCCAGCCCGTTACCCTGTCTGCTTGTATAATCACCCTAGTAGTGACCCACAACTGGACGACAGTCCCTATACTAAATAAGTGCAGGAAGGACAAAGGCAATATAGAAAGATAAAAAACAAATAATAGAGTAGTCAGACGAGCTGGGTCAGAACCAGGAGGACCAAAAAGAACCAAACCGACAAAGGCTGGACACAGGCAAGAGAATACCAGTAGTCAAATCCAGAGAGTAGGAACACACCAAGGATGTACTCACACACAAGCCAAAGTACTCCAGTAGCCAGGGAACATGAAAAATGTCGCGCAACAAATGTTGCAGTGAAGTTGTGTCGTGCGAAAAATGTCGTCGTGTGAACCTAGCCTAAGACCGTTAGAAGACCCAACCACCCTCTTACACAGCCCAGCACAGAATGGTGTTCTGCTAGGACACCTCCCTGCCTGCTGCAAGACTGATTGGCTCATCCAGACTGTCTGTAAGCCTGGGGGGCAATCAGGGCAAGCCCCCCTGTCCACTCCCACTTCCTCTCAGGGTCATGTGATAAGCCTTCTTCTTCCTACCTAGTTCTTTTTCCTGCCGACATGTGCAGTAAAACGGTGCTATGCGCTGTTTTACCGGATTCGTCTGAAACAAACCTGAAAAGGTTTGGGTTCATCTGTCTGCCAAAAAATTGCAAAGTTCTTAAACTGGTTCTCTCATCTTTAATTTTCGATATCCCCATAACCATAATGGCCTGTACAATAATATTAGCACATCATTTATGGCAGGGGTCAGCAACCTCTGGCACTCCAGCTGTTGTGGTACTATAACTCCCAGTATTCTCCATTTACTTCTGTGGGAGTTCTGAGAACAGCTAAGCAAGTGGGCATGCTGGAAGTCATGATTTGACCACAACTGGAGTGCCGGAAGTTGCTGCTCCCTGATTTATGGTGAGTTGGTGACCAGTAATAAGTGACACTAGAGGTATGATGACATGCAGTGGTGTACATAGAGAAATAAGGGCCCCATAGCAAGGATCAAACCAGGACCCCCACACAGGGTCCTGGCCAAGTTTTCACCCCCGTAGAAGAGGAGATGATCCCAACTGGGGCCACTCCTGCCCTGGGCCCCATAGCAGTCACATGGTCTGCCGCTATTGTAGTTACGCCCCTGATGACATGAAACTATAAGTTATGACCGTCAGTAAATTCTTTTGGTCCAGGGGGATCCCCTGCAAAGCTCAAGGCATTCTGCATGTGCATACGCTGGTATTTTCCAGGTTGCAGGTCTGCATTCCTGAAATATGTGCTGTCTTAAAAAGACAGAGACATTTGTAACTAGAACGTGGTCACCTGCGTGTAAGGTGTATTTTTAGAAAGCTTGCATGCTAACCCCTACTCATGAAGATGACATAGTGCTGATGGCTTCACAAGGCAATAGCGCCGAATCTGTCTGCTACCAGATCCGATCTAGCTTTAAATTAGAATTGGACCGGGTCTCGAAAATCAGTAAAGTTCGAGTACTCTTCTATAGAAATCCTGTATAAAAACACCCTGACCCATGCATTTCAATGGGTCTGTGCACTTGAGCATCGTTTTTCATGCATCGCCTTGGCATTTTGGAAATATCGCAGCATGTTTTATGTTGTGCGTTTTTCATGTAGCCCTGGCCCCAAAGAAGTGAATGGGGCATAAAAAACAGAAGCCATATGAATGCAATCCAGATGCACTGCGTTTTTCATTGATGGCTGCTGGGAGATGTAGATTGTTTTTCTTCATGCATGTGTGTACAATACGGACAGAAAAAATTGAAACACTGAACGCAATCGCAGACAAAACTGATTCAACTTCTGTGCAAAACCATCTGTTTTTTTCCTGAACAGATCCTGACACAATCCATAATTCTCATGTGACATAACCCTAAGTCCATCATGAAATGCAATCTGCGGGCAGCATGTTATTAAGGAGGAGCTGAGCAGATAAGTTTTGTGGGGAAAAGATTCAGTAAAAATTGTTATTTATACATTTATATCTCTGCTCTTTCTGAGCTCAGCTGTACACGAGGTCGTCTTATCAGTGATTGATAGCATTCTCTGTGTAACTGTGTATACAGAGATAGCTGTCAGTCACTGATAGCAGTACACGGGGAGGTCTTATCAGTGATTGATAGCATTCTTTGTGTAAGTGTGTATACAGAGATAGCTGTCAATCACTTATAGCAGTACATGGGGAGGTGTTATCAGTGATTGATAGCATTCTCTGTGTAAGTGTGTATACATAGATAACGGTCAGTCACTGATAACTGTACACGGGGAGGTGTTATCAGTGATTGATAGCATTCTCTGTGTTAGTGCGTATGCAGAGATATCTGTCAGTCACTGATAGCTGTACAGAGGGGAGGTGTTATTAGTGATAGTATTCGCTGTGTAAGTGTGTATACAGAGATAGCTGTCAGTCACTAACAACTATACATGGGACCATCTTATCAGTGCTTGATAGCAATCTCTGTGTAAGTGTGTATACAGAGATAGCTATCAGTCACTCGTGGCTGTACACGGGCTGTCTTATTAGTGACTGATGGCACTCTGTGTGTAAGTGTGTATACAGAGATAGCGGTCAGTCACTAACAGCTGTACACAGGGAAGGTGTTATCAGTGCTTGATAGCATTCTCTGTGTAAGGCTACTTGCACACGACCGTATGTGTTTTGCGGTCCGCAAATTACGGATCCGCAAAATAAAAGATGGATGATGTCTGCATGGAATCCATTTTTTTTTGCGGATCTGTTAATTTTGCGGATCCATTGTAATAATGCTTATCCTTGTCCGCAAACTAGAAAAAAATAGGACATGCTCTATTTTTTTTGTGCGGCTACGGAACAGATATACTGATGCGGACAGCACATGGTGTGCTGTCCTAATTTTTTGCGGACCCATTGAAATGAATGGGTCTGCATTCTATCTGCAAAAAAACCAGAACGGACAAGGAAACAAAATACGGTCGTGTGCATGAGCCCTAAGTGTGTATGCAGAGATAGCTGTCAGTTACTTATAGTTATACACAGGGGAGGTGTTATCAGTGCGGCGGGAGATGAGCGCTTGCATTGTGGAAGTGCTCATCTCCCTACATTCATCTGTATCACCGTCCTCAGGACGGCGATGAAGATGAACACTGCAGCAGGGCAAGGGAGAGGCCCTCTCCGTTCCCTGTTCCTCTGATAGGCTGCGGGCCTTGTGCCGGCAGCCTATCAGAGGCCGGTGCTGGCGGCGCATTATGTTATCGCCGGAAGAGGCCTGCATCGTATCCCTGGCAGCGTGGAGGTGTTTTTTTTTTTGCTTTTCTGTGGCGCGCTGGGAGCATTGTCGGCACATGGGGGACACTATGGGAGCATCTACTGGGGGCATGGCTGGCACATCGGGGATACTAAGGGGGCATCTACTGGCACATCCTTGGGTACACTATGGGGGCATCTACTGGGGATATTGCTGGCACATGGGGACTCTATGGGGGCATCTACTGGGGACATTGCTGGCACATGGGGACACTATGGGGGCATCTACTTGGGGCATTGCTGGCATATGGGGGACATCTACTGGCACATCCCTCGGGACACTATGGGGGGCATCTACTGGGGACATTGCTGGCACATAAGGAACACTATGGGGGACACTATGGGGGCATTGCTGGCACATGGGGACACTATGGGGGGGCATCTACTGGCACATTCTTGGGGACACTATGGGGGGCATCTACTGGGGACATAGCTGGCACATGTGAGACAATATGGGGGCATCTACGGGGGGCATTGCTGACACATGGGGGACACTATAGTGGCATCTACTGGGGAAATTGCTGGCAAATGGGGGACACTATGGGGGCATCTTATACTGGCACATTATGGAGACACTATGGTGTTGGAGGGGGGAAAGAACACTATGGGGGCATATTATATAGGCACATTATGGGGGCACTAATAAGGGGTATTTATACTGGCACATTCTGGGGGACACTATGGGGGAATCTTATACTGGCACAATATGGGGGCACTATGGGGACATTAGCTCAACTGGGGGCACTGAGGGAATTATTTTTTGTACTGGCACACAGAACGGGAGCATTTTTGAACTAGTGCACAATATTATTATTATTGAAGGTGGCAGGTGAGTCGTTAAGAAGGTAAGAGGATGATGGAAAAGTAGGAACTTTAGATGTCTTTTGTCAAACTGCAGAGACAAGAGATGGGCGAAAAATCATCATGGCGGTCTGGTCTCATAGGAGAAGATGAAGAAAGAGAAGGTCTGCATCAGTGGAGAAGTCACTTGATGTAAGAGGTACAGATAGACATTGGGAGGAGTTAGAGGTGTGGGGCCAGCGCTGTAAAAAAAACTTCACGCGACACTGATCGCTTAGCTCCTTAGGCTTTTTAAAAGTTTTGTGGTATGTGTGTCTAGTGTATACATGGTATATTTATGTGTATGTGTTGCATATATATGGTGTATGTATATGTAAACATGTGTCGTGACGCCGCGCATTTGCCGTTGAGTAGAGAACCTGTTAAAAATTTGAATCCCATTACACTGTCTAAAACTTAGTCAGGCTTGGTAAATCGTCCCCCCTGTGCATGGGAAACTGGTGCATGTGCAGTGTATTTCAACAGAGGCTGCTGAAGGATGTGTCACAGGCATCTCCATCAGCAGCCATGTTTAGGACCGGAGCACCATGGAGAAGACTGAACAAAGTCCTCGCTGAACTACTAGTGACAACTTATTGGTAAGTGGTTTGTCACTCAGTACACAGGACTTCATTCACAATAATCACAAAGTGGAGAACCCCTTTAACTATAGCACCTTAACCCTGGAGCTCACCCAGGGGCATAACTACCATACTATACTGGCAGACCATGCGACTGCTATGGGGCCCAGGGCAAGAGGGGGCCCAGTCTTAGTTGGGATCATCTCCTCTTCTACTGGATGCGAAAACTTCTTCAGGTCTCTACCCTCTAAAGGAACAACTTTTAGTAAATGAAGCAGTGGAAAAATGGCCCAAGGGTCGTTGAAAAGGGTTTAGGCAGAACCCCTTCTGTCCTGTGTGGGGGGCCTGGTTTGATCCTTGCTTTGGGGCCCTTACTTTTCTATGTACGCCACTGAGCTCGCCTACCATATATTCACACGTGGCAGATTTGCTGCAGTTTTATGTGAGTGAAGATCAATCTATTCATCGTAATAAAGTAATTCCAGGGACAAGCAGGTGGATTTCTGCAAGCCCTGTCTGCTACAACCTGCCGCATGTGAATCGAGTGCTGGTAGTTGGACCTCCAACAATAATATGTGAATGGCACATATTCTAGCGATATACCATCACTTATTCTGGCGGGTTTTATGATATCGAGGTCCTTTCCTCAGGATAGGTCAGCAGGAGTCCAACTCCCAGTCGCGGTGGTAGCGGTTGTGCAGTTTATTTACAGCTTCCTCTACCATTTAAGCTGTAACTACACTGCACCACCACTACCATGTAGACGACATGCAGGTAGATATATAAAGAGGATATAGTGCTCGCACAGGCTCCGCAGCTCTTTAAACCTCTTCTGGAACTATCCAGAGCTTAAAAATGGCACCCGCTAGAAAGATGAGTGGGCTGCAAAGCCGCCGGATGTCTGCTCCCTTAGCAGACACCCAGAGACAATGTCCATGGTCGGCGAGAGCGCTGCTCATGGACATTTAAAGGGGTTGTTCCATCTCAGAGATTGGGGGCATATCCCTATTATATGCCAACAATGTCTGATAGGTGCGGGTCCCACCGCTGTGACCCAGACCTATACTTAGAATGGCACCCGCAAAGTCCCAGAGGGCACACAGCGCATGAGCGGCCACCCTCCATTCATTCCTACGAA
Organism: Bufotes viridis; assembly: GCA_033119425.1. Taxonomy (NCBI): domain Eukaryota; kingdom Metazoa; phylum Chordata; class Amphibia; order Anura; family Bufonidae; genus Bufotes; species Bufotes viridis. The sequence continues at coordinate 449,627,126 of CM065591.1, forward strand.
TGCGCCATGCTCAGCTATTTTTGGAAGTTCCATCGAAATGAATAGGAAGTGCACTGCGGAAGCACAGCCGCCTGTCCACTCACTTCTATGGGGCTGATGGTAATAGCTGAGCCAGCGCTCGCCTATTTTTGGTGCTCCCATAGGAATAAATGGGGGGCAGCCGCGCATGCACGATGCACCCTCCGGGACTTTGCAGGCACCATTCTAAGTATATACGTGTGGGACCCGCAACCATTAGACATTGGGGGCATATACTAGCGATATGCCACTAATGTCTGAGATGGGAAAACCCCTTTAAGCTCTAAGATGTTGTCAATTGTGACCATGGCATCTGACTGGTCTTACCAAGAATTGCCATCACTAGACGAACCTGGGAGCCGTTTGCTTGCTGTGACAGCCTTGGGCCTTTTGAATGCTCCAAGCATAGAACATAGTGAATCTCTTATTGGCTGCAATGTTAAAGGGGTCCTCTCACTTCAGCAAAGGACATTTGTCATGTAGACAGTTAATACAAGGCACTTAGTAATGTAATGTGATTGTCCATGTCATCTCCTCTGCTAGCTTGATTAATTGTTCCATCACATTATACACTTCTCGTTTCCATGGTCACGACCACCCTGCAGTGCAGATACAAGGTGGTCGGGATGGGAGCTGTTGTGCATGCATGCCTATGCGCTGTAATGTGGTTCCGGCCACCAGAGAGGCCAAACCATTTTCCTGAGATGTGCAAGCACGACCGCCGCTGCTGGACTGCAGGTTGGTCTGTAACCATGGAAACGAAGCGTGTATAATGTGATGGGAAAATGAATCCAGCCAGCAAAGGAGACAATATGGACAATTACAGTACATTAGTAAGTGCCTTGTATTAACTGTCTACACCATAAATGCCATTTGCTAAAGTGTGACAACCTCTTTAAATCATTGCAGTCTAAGAGACAAGCGATCTGACGATCAAATGTTAAAGTCCCCTAGGGGGACTAAAATAAAATGTAAAAAAAAGTAAAATAAGTTTTTAAAAATATAAAATATATAAAAATTTAAATCATCTCATAAAAGTTATAGGGGTCAGAATATAGCCATGTAAAAAAAAAATATTCTCAAAGTTTTTTTTTTACGTATTAGGGTACTTTCACACTGGCGTTGGTGCGGATCCGTCTGGTATTTGCACAGACGGATCCGCACCTATAATGCAAACGTTTGTATCCGTTCAGAACGGATCCATTTGCATTAGTTAAAAGAAAAATGACAAAGTCCAAAACGGATCTGTTTTGAATTACATTGAAAGTCAATGGGGAACGGATCCGTTTTCAAATGCACCATATTGTGTCACTGAAAACGGATCCGTCCCCATTGACTGACATTGCAATTCAAAACGGATCCGTTAGGCCCCGCCTCTTTAGACGGACACCAAAATGCTGCATGCTGCGTTTTGGTGTCCGCCTCCAAAACGGAATAGAGGCGGAACGGAGCCTAACTGATGCATTCTGAACGGATCCTTATCCATTCAGAATGCATTGGGGCTTAACTGATCCGTTTTGGACCGTTTGTGAGAGCCCTGAAACGGATCTAACAAACAGAATCCAAAACGCTAGTGTGAAAGTACCCTTAAAACACAAGAAAAAGTTTATAAGGCTGAGATCACATCAGCGTTCAGCCTTTCCACTCTTCTGCTCCGTTATAGGAGCAGGAGAACACGGAAAGGACGGATTCGGCACATAACTGAGCTGAACACAACTTTTGTCTCCGTTTCAAAAATCTTCCTCTGAGCGAAGCCTAACGGAGTCCATTATAGTCTATGGGACCCGTAGCATCCGTTCTGCTCAGTGATGTGCTGAATCCATCCTATAACAGAGCAGAAAAAAAGAAAGGCTGAACGCTGATGTGAACCCAGCCTTAGGGCTCATGCACACGATCGTATGTATTTTGCAGTCCGCAAAAAACGGATCCGCAAAAAATACGGATGACGTCCATGTGCATTCCATGTTTTGCGGAACGGAACAGATGGCCCGTAATAGAACAGTCCTATCCTTGTCCGTAATGCAGGCAATAATCGGACATGTTCTATTCATTTACAGAACAGAAATACGGAAACGGAATGCACACGGAGTAACAGACATGGAAAGAAAATACGTTTGCGTGCATGAGCCCTTAGGCTGCTTTCACATGGGCGAGTTTTCCGGGCGGGTGCAATGCGTGATGTGAACGCATTGCACCCGCACTGCATCCTGACCTATTCATTTCTATGGGTATGTGCACATGAGCGTTTTTTTTCAAGCATCACTTGTGCGTTGCGTGAAAATCGCAGCATGTTCTATATTCTGCGTTTTTCACGCAGCTCTAGCCCCAGAGAAGTGAATGGGGCTGCGTGAAAAACGCATTGCATCCGCAAGCAAGTGCGGGTGCATTTTTCACTGATGGTTGCTAGGAGATGTTTGTAAACCTTCAGTTTTTTATCACGCGCGTGAAAAACGCATCAAACCGCATTGCACCCGAGCAGAAAAAACTGAACAACTGAACACAATCGCAGGCAAAACTGAATGGCTTTGCCTGTGAAATCGCACAGTTTTCACTGAACGCATCCGGACCTAATCCGGACACGCTCGTGTAAACCCAGCCTTAATGTAGTCTGGCTGTAATTGTACTGTCCCGGAGACTGAAGAGCACTGGTCAGTGTAACGAAACCCATATAACTATGGTGGAATTGCGTTTTTTTCCCTAATTCCACTCTCTTTGGAATGTTTTTCCAGCTTCCCACTACATCATATGTAATATGAAATGGCGCCATTAGAAATTACAACTTGTCCTGCAGAAAACAACGTCTATGTGATTAGAAAAATAAAAAAAGTTATGGCTGCGGGAAAAAGAAGGCAAACATTGAAAACCCACTTGAAGGTAAGGAGTCACATATCAGTATACATATAGAACATTTCTCAGTCTAGTGCAGCAAGACATATGATGACAGCTCTAGGCAGAAACAAACGCCACCTTCACGTATCCTACAATGTGTCAGTGGCGGCAGTATCTCCTATGGCTAGGATTCTATTCCGCAGATAAGCTATCACGGGCAGCACGCGTGCCCCGGCAGGGGTCGTTCCCCTCTGCTCTTTGGCCAGCGCCGGCTGTTTGTGACGAGGGCGGCAGACACGTTGCACGCAAGGGACATAAACAAACCGCACTCCACATCCACAATAATAATAACACGGGATCAGCCGGCGCTGGCTTGTTTAACCCCTTCCGTCACGGCGTTCGAGCGCGCAGCCAATCACCGACGCCCATCCGACCGGCACGGGAAGGCGTCGACGGGGTTAAAGCAGTGACGTCGCCTTCCCGTCTCCGCCCACTCGGCGGCCGCTCTAGGTGAAGGCAGGAGACGCGGAAAAGTTAGGAGGGTGGAGAGGGGGAGGAGACAGCGATAGAACGCTGGGATTGGGCGCCGTTCTGTCACGGAGATCCCGCCCACCTCCCCCTCCTTTCCTTCTTTGTAGAAAGTGGGAGGGTCCGGCTCGTGACGGTAGCTTCCAGTAAACTGCTGCCTGTTGCCGTGGGGGGCAGTCAGACATTCAACAGGCGGCTGCCGAGAAGTGAGAAGCTGGAGCGCGGTCGGAGTGTGCGGCGTGGGTGACGCAGAGGTCCTGTCAGCGCTGTGTGTGAGAGAAAGTGACGCAGGTTCTCCCTCCCCGCGCGGCGCCGCCTCATGAAGTGACTGAAACGTTTGCGGTAAAGTTTAGTGCGTAGTCCCGGGACTCCGTGCCGAGTCATGGCTGAAGCCCCGCAGCCCCCTCCGCCCCCGGTGGTGGAGATAGACCCGGACTTCGAGCCTTTATCCCGGCCCAGGTCTTGCACTTGGCCGCTACCCCGTCCAGAGTTTAACCCAGTCAATTCCGCCAACTCGTCCCCGGCCCCTTCCCTGCAGCCGGAGCCCTCCGCCGGCAATGTGGACTTCATGAGCCTGCTGGAGGAGAGCGAGGACTATGACCCGTGCGGGGACTTCCAGTGCCAGGACGTGCCCCAGCTGCAGCAGCACCCCCACACCCCGCAGCAGCAGCACCCCCCGCCCGGCGCCCTGCACGCTCCCCCCAGTGTGCCAGCGCTGTCCCCTGCATCCTCCCAGTCCCCCCTGGGAGCCCAGCAGCCCCGCAAGAGCAGCTCCTCCCGCCGCAACGCCTGGGGCAACCTGTCGTACGCCGACCTGATCAGCCAGGCCATCGAGAGCTCCCCGGAGAAGAGGCTGACCCTGTCCCAGATCTACGACTGGATGGTCAAAAGTGTCCCCTACTTCAAGGACAAGGGGGACAGCAACAGCTCCGCCGGCTGGAAGGTGAGCGCGCTCTTCTTTACTGTCCTAAAGCTGTTATCGGGAGCGATCAGATCGATCAGACCTCTCTCTGCGCCTAATCCGCCATGGGGTTGCCTTATGACCTCCCCATGGACGATTTACTGATCGATGGGATTGGCACAGATTCTTAAACTCTGCTCATACCTTGGTACACCATGAAGTCTGAAGGTTCAGTGTGTTGGCTCTCCAGGTGCACCTGCTGGGAGTTGTAGTCCCCCAGCAGTTGCAGGCAGTGTTCTATACAGTAAAATCAGTGCTCCTGAATGGCCTGTGGCTCTGATGTGCACCTGAGGATGGGGGGTCCTGGGGATTGGATGGGGCTCCAGGGACCCCGCTGTCAGACAGGCTCAGCGCTGATTAGAGGAGCCATCCCCATGATGATCCTGTGTGTAATAGGGCCCAGGGGGCGGCTTATTATGGGCTGCATAGAGTGTATACCGCTATATGTATAATCGGGTGTATGGAGTGTATACCGCTATAGGTGTAATCGGGTGTATGGAGTGTATACCGCTATATGTATAATCGGGTGTATGGAGTGTATACCGCTGTAGGTATAACCGGGTGTATGGAGTGTATACCGCTGTAGGTATAATCGGGTGTATGGAGTGTATAAGTGTATACCGCTGTAGGTATAATCGGGTGTATGGAGTGTATACTGCTATAGGTATAACCGGGTGTATGGAGTGTATACTGCTATAGGTATAACCGGGTGTATGGAGTGTATACTGCTATAGGTATAACCGGGTGTATGGAGTGTATACCGCTATAGGTATAATCCGGTGTATGGAGTGTATACCGCTGTAGGTATAATCGGATATATGGATTATGTACCATGTTCTTACCGCTATAATGGGCGGTATGTATATGTGTGCTGTGCTCTTCCTCCTATAGGTATAATGGGTTCTGTGTATGCCCTGTTATACTGCTATAAGCTGCTTATAGTGGGCGGTACGTGTTATATACCAGGCTTTTACTGCTATAGCCAGCTTTGGACTGTGTGTATGCCGTACTGTTACTGTTGTAAAATGCTACAGTGGGCTTTATGTATTATATACCGTGCGTCTGCGTGTTCTGCTATATAGTGGGCTGTATGTAATATATACCGTGTGTACACTGCTTATAGTGGGCTGTATGTATTATATACCGTGTGTACACTGCTTATAGTGGGCTGTATGTATTATATACCGTGTGTACACTGCTATAGTGGGCTGTATGTATTATATACCGTGTGTACACTGCTTATAGTGGGCTGTATGTATTATATACCGTGTGTACACTGCTTATAGTGGGCTGTATGTATTATATACCGTGTGTACACTGCTTATAGTGGGCTGTATGTATGGCACCATCTCTGCTATGGGTAATATTTCTGGCGGTACGTATGCTGCACCTATGGAAGCTCCTCTTCGTGAAACCACAGTGGTGCATTGTGTAGTGACATTCTCCCCACCGTCCATTTCTCCTGAGAACATCCCGAGGAAGACGGCATTGTCAGCTTACACTTTTCTGAGAATTGGACGTAGCGGAGGGAGTCCTCCTATATCCCTTTTACTTGTGTCTTCTTCTTTGTGTTACATTTGTCTCTGTTTTACCCCTAAAGTCCTTGCCCGACCTGATCTATTTGTGGTGTCCCCGAGGAGTCCCAGCAGTGATTGTCTCATCCCAGACCAGTTTCCTGTTCGGAACATTTGTTCCTTACATTCTCGTAAACCAGTGGACTCCAACCTGTGACTCTCCATGTGTTAGTGCATGCTGGGAGTTGTAATTTCACAACAACTGTAGATCCCCATATTGATGACCCCTGGTGTAAACAGGCGAGGGGGTCTGCTGACTGGTGTGGCATTACTGCTGCCTGGTACAGGGCGTGCTGCGGTATAGGGCTCTTCCACCTGTTACACCGGGTCCTCCTCCTCTCATTTCATCTCTGTTTCTCTGGGATGTTTTCTAACGTGGTGTTTAGTTTTTTTCATATGTTTGTGTGTTATTTGTATGTCCTTAAAGGGATTCCGTCCAATTGTCTGCAGAGACAGATAGCTGTCATTCACTTGATTAAAACGCTGTTTTTCTTGTGTTGTTCCCGGAGTTATGTTACCTTTTCCTGATATGCGAGTTGGGCCTTTGGTTCAATGTGGGTGTCACCCTTGCTCTAAGCGCCACTCCTTTTTGTGGCCAGCCAGTGAGGGTATGACCACAGAAAGGAGTGAAGCTTGAGAGCAACGGCTACACTCTCATTGCACCAAAGGCCCCTTTTGCATATTAGAAAAAAGTATCATAACTCCGGAACGGGGCCTCTGATCAACAAAAGAAAAATCAGCGTTTTAATCAGCTGTGTGGATGGGGAGGTTGCTGGTGATAGATTCTTTTTAAAGGGGGTTGTCCCGGGCTTTTTATTATTGATGACCTATCCTCAGGATAGGTCATCAATATCAGATTGGAGGGGGTCCGACACCTGGTACCCCCACTGATGAGCTGTTTGAGGAGACGCAGTGCGCATGTGCCGTCTCCCTTCTCTCTTCCTGTTCACTGCTGTATGTCTATGGGACGGAAAGAGAGAAGGGAGACGGCATGTGCGCACGCCGTCTCCCCGTACAGCTGATCGGCAGGGGTGGCAGGTGTCGGACCCCCACCGATTTGATATTGGTGACCTATTAAACCTATTAAAAAGCCCATTCAACCCCTTTAAAGAGGAAATGCAGTTCCATATAATATATAAATATATATATACTCCCAAGTAAAAATGACTCTGAAGCCCTTGGCGCTCTGTTTTCAGAACCCCATCGCTTAAGAAACTGAAGCGAGTCTGTGGGGTCCCTTTCCAGAACCCCCATAGTTTATCAACTTGAAGCAAGTCTCTGGAGGAGCAAGGAACCCCCTTTGACGCTGCTTGAATTTTCTGTTTGTTGGAATATATACCATAGGATCTGTACGTTCACAGATGTGGGACCCGTGCTGGTGTCTTGTATGTTGTGTAAAAAAAAGTGTGAGTCTCACAGGATGGGTCCTGCTGCCGCAGCCGTCTGAGAGAATAGTCTAATGAACCTGGACTTCCCCTTGAAATCTTCCTGTCAGCCTATATTAGTGGGTTTTTATAAAGAAATTGGGTTATGACTGATTTATGATTCGACAAATGTGGGAGTGTTTTGTTCCCGTCCTACCTGGAGCCTCCGTGGTGTGGAACCTAAAGTGACACAACAAAAATTCTGTCATTATTTTGAGTAGGTCTCTGAAAAGCCCGGCATCACTGTAGAAGGTGACAGTGATGGTCCTGGTCCACCCATGAGGCTACTTTCACATTAGCGTTTTTTTGCGGATCCGTCATGAATCTGCAAAAACACTTCCGTTACAATAATACAACCACATGCATCCGTCATGAGCCGATCCGGTTGTATTATGTCTTCTATAGCCATGATGGACCCGTTTGGAATATCATTGAAAGTCAGTGGGGGTGGATCCGCTTTCTATTGTGTCAGAGAAAACAGATCTGTTACCATTGACTTACATTTTGCGCCAGAACGGATCCGTTTGGCTCCACATCACATGGCGGACAGAAAACCGCCGCAGGCAGCGTTTTGGTGTCCGCCTCCAGAGCGGAATGGTGACTGATCGGAGGCAAACTGATGCGTTGTGAGCGGATCCTTCTCCATTCAGAATGCATTAGGGCAAAACGATCCGTTTTGAACCGCTTCTGAGAGCCCTGAACGGATCTCACAAACGGAAAGCCAAAGCGCGAGTGTGAAAGTAGCCTTAGATAGGCGTCCGATCCCTTGTATCGTGTGGTCGGTGTAGATGTGATCTGTGATCTTCAGGATGTATCTTGGTGGCAAAAGGTGACACGTTAATGATTTACAATGTGGCTTCCTTGCTAATGGCTACTCTTCGGAATTTATTGGCCGCGTTTATTCCATAGAAAGCGACTTATGATGTGGTATTTAGTGAGTATCTACAGTACTTTGTGCCCTTACTGTCAGGGGAACCTTCATGCTCAAAGTCCACCCTTCTTGAAGTCGTCAGGTCCTCGATACAGAAGGTTTGCTGACATTCCTTCAGGGATTAAACTTCACACGCTATCCAAGAAACAAAGGCAGATTTTGTCCTCACCTATTTTTTTTATTTTTTTTGCCAGAAGGTTTAACGGTATTTAGTGGAGCAATTAATTTTTCAGAGCTGGCAAAATGATGAATAATTAGCGCCCCTCTTCAGGCCCGCCGCCTGTAATGACACGAAGGTTTGCGCACAAATCGCCTCGTAAAACCTTGTCCATAAATGAAGGCTGAGGCGTATGCTGAAGTTTTTATAACAATAGCAACAAATGATCCTGACGACAAATACGCTGTAAAAGTAATGAGGTACTAAATGGAAAATAATTAGCATGTGCGCGGACGACGAGACTGGCATACTGGGATTCGGAGCGTCGTCTGCTGTCACTGTGGTGTAAACGTACTTAATGCAATGAATATTTCCCATAGTCTGCATACTGGTATAGACGTCTTGATCTCATGTACAGTGTGAACAGGTAGTGGATGCGAGCGCTTAAAAATAAAATTCCTCAATGTATGTGGCAGATCTCTGTGCACGGAGCCTGGATATTGTCATCGAAGTCCCTGCGGATGGTAGATTTCAGATTGCAGTTATCATCAGACTATGCTTAGACCATTATAGCCCTTTTTTGGGGGGGTTTGCCGCTTTACCTTCACTAAAGTCCTTGCGTTGTTTTCAGGACCCAGAAACATCAGGAGAAAAGGGTCTTCCTGGAATGTAAGGTGCCATGTATCCAAACCCAATATAAAGGAGTTATCTGCTTTGGAAAACTGCTTTTCCTATCCCCCCTCTGCAATCCTCTTCTAAGGGTTTATGTGGGTGATGGAGCCAGGGACCCCCCCCCATGCACACGACCGTGTGTGTTTTGCAGAGAGTCCACGTGCTGCCATTTCTCTTCCACCACCTGTACAAATGTCATATCTGGGCTTGAGCGAATCGAGCTGAAGATCATAGATCCGAAGTCAATTTGTTCAAAAACTTAATTTTTAATGCTGTTTCTGTACAGTATTAAAATGTATTGGCTCAGCGTAGGCAAAGTTCGTATCACCCGAGGTACCAGCCAGTACTGAAGCCCGCTACAGATTGCTATTTTAAAATGTATTAAAGATGCAGATAATACCGGCGATACGAACTTCGGCTACATTGAGCATCTGTGATCTGAAGCTCCATTTGCACAAGCCTAGTCATATAGTTGTCCGCAAAACGGGCAAGAATAGGAGATGTTCTGTTTTTTTTTTTTAAAGGTCTGCAGAACGGACATACGGATGTGGACAGCATACGGCCCATTGAAATGGCCCCAAAAAAATGCAGGCCAGATGTGGGCCTACGGTCAAGTGCATGGGGCCTAATTGGATAAACTTTGATAGGTTCTTCAATAACTAACCGATGTAGAGGCAATTGCTCTGCAGTATGATAGAACAAAATGGGTCATAAATGTATGATCATTGGTGGTACCATTGCTGGGACCCGCATAGTCACTAGAAAGGGGGTCCACCCCTGTTCCAGAGGGGTTTGAATGGTGCAGTGACGATGCATGTACTATAGACTTTGAATGGCGTATCTGTGCATGTGTGTGTCCCTCTGCTTCGTTCATATCACTCTGGACGGGCGTGCTTGGGACCCTCATTGCGAATTTGCTGTTTTTGTGGCAGATTTAAAGGACATCTATCAGCAGATTTGTACCTACGACACTGGCTGACCTGTTACATGTGCACTTGGCAGCTGAAGGCGTCTGTGTTGGTCCCATGTTCATATGTGCCCGCAGTGCTGAGAAAAGTGAGGTTTTAATGCATGCAACTGAGCCTCTAGGAGCAACGGGGGCGTTACCATTACACCTAGAGGCTCTGCTCTCTGCAACTGCCGCGCCCTCAGCACTGACAGTCAGGGTCAGGTTTGATGGTGTTTTCACTGCCTGGCCCTGTCAAAGTGGAGCGGGTGCAGCAGTTGCAGAGAGAGCAGAGCCTCTAAGTGTAACTGCAACGCCCCTGTTGCTCCTAGAGGCTCATTTGTGTATATATATATATATATATATATATATATATATATATATAGAAAGAAATGAATCCACGGCACATCCAAAATGGTGAAAAAAAGGGTAGTTTATTCACCGAGTGATAGCGACGTTTCAGTGCTCTCTATGGCACCTTTTTCAAGCAGTGCCATAGAGAGCACTGACACGTCGCTATCACTGGTGAATAAACACCCTTTTCACCATTTTGGATGTGCCGTGGATTCATTTCTTTCTACATTTTTTGAAGTAAGCGGGATACTTCTACAGCTACTGGCACTCCATTGTACATCTCATTACGTAAGCTGTGCGGTCCTTCCTTCATCATTGTGTGTATATATATATATATATATTTGGGTCCAGGTGCAATGTGCAAAAAAATCCGGTTGTGTGCTTGAGGCTTAATACAGCGTCTGACCAGGGGTTGTGTGAACCAGAGAACCTAATTCATGTCCGAGCGTCGCTTTCCATGATCCAAACAGGTAGAGCTTTTATATTAGAAGACTGTATTAGCAGATACAGGTATGAGTGTGAACACGTCTAGAAGTGAGTGCACGGGGCCATGCACTATCAGCAGAGGAAATAGCATGGGTGGAGCAGACAGAAACCCACAAGTGTGGCAGATGTGAATAATCGAGCTTCGCTTGTACAATGACTAATTCCCCAAAACTCTGATAACTGTCCCTTCAGAGATGTCATATTTGCATAGATTACTCACTCAGGGCTTGGAGTTTGGTTTTTTTTTTTTATTTTTTTTTTTTATTGAACCTGATGAGTATAGATGGTGTGGGGCGTCCTGTAGGTTTGGGGGGATCTGCTGTGTAAGCAACATGGCCTTTTGCTGAAGTGATTACTTCTGACAGGCTTGGTACATAGAGGTGAAATCTATGCGTATGGTAGAAGCCACCTAAAAAGCTGCCATCCGTATGCCACCAGAACCACACTGCGCGACTCTCTTGGCTATAATCTGCCAGATATGCATGCCCCAAACTGGGGGGAAAATACAATTGGTAACAAGCTTGGTAGGTCTCTTCACACTCACAAATTCATGTTGTAGTCTCAAAGCAGCCATGTAATATTTACAGCTACTTTCACTCTGGCGTTTTGGCTTTCCGTTTGTGAGATCCGTTCAGGGCTCTCAGAAGCGGTCCAAAACGGATCAGTTTTGCCCTAATGCATTCTGAATGGAAAAGGATCCGCTCAGTATCATCACCATTCCGCTCTGGAGGCGGACACCAAACACTGCCTTCAGCGTTTCTCTGTCCGCCATGTGCTGCGGAGCAAGACAGATTCGTCCTGACGCACAATGTAAGGCCTCATGCACACGACCGTAGGTGTCTTGCGGTCCGCAATCCGCAAAACACGAAAGCTGTTCCGCGTTCCGTTCCGCAATTTGCGGAACGGAACGCGGCCCATTGTAGAAATGCCTATTCTTGTCCGCAAAACAGAACAAGGCCACGGAATGGAGCAAAGGATGCGGACAGCACACGGAGTGCTGTCCGCAACTTTTGCGACCCCATTGAAGTGAATGGGTCCGCGCTCGAGCCGCAAAATATGCGTCTCGGATGCGGACCCAAAATACGTTCGTCTGCATGAGGCCTAAGGCAATGGGGACGGATCCGTTTTCTCTGACACAATAGAAAACGGATCCGTCCCCCATTGACTTTCAATGGTGTTTATGACGGATCCGTCATGGCTATAGGAGACATAATACAACCGTATGACGGATGCATGCGGTTGTATTATTGTAACGGAAGCGTTTTTGCAGAGCCATGACTGATTCGCAAAAAACGCTAGTGTGAAAGTAGCCTTAGAGGAACACTAGGCTTGTCATTGGCAATACAAATCAGATTTGTGGCGGGGACGCGTGTAGTTGGATAGACCTGATTTTGAGTTCACATTTCAGAATGGTTTGAGTTTTTGCAGGTTTTGTTAACTAACTTGTCATGTTGAGTATAAATATATTTTTATTGAAAAATTCTATGAATGTGAAAAAGTGGGTAGTATTAATACTATTTATACAGAGCTGGTTATACACCTGATGCATACTATAATAAGGAGTGTACATGGTTAATTCTTCTTTTATCACAGCGTTAAAGGCTATGGACACCTTTTGGGGGCATTTTTTAAATATATCATTTTGTATTTTATTTTTTGCATTCTACTCATTTTTAAGTTTCCAGCAGTTCTTGTACCATATGGGTTATCTGAGAGTATATGTGCAGACTGTCTGCTCAGTGTGTAGCCCTGTTCTTTGGGCTCCTGACGCCTCATTACAGCTCAATTCTTGTCACACTGATAAGAATGTGGCTTAAAAGGGTTTTCCGTGATTTAAATACTGAGGACCTCCTCCGGATAGGTCATCAGTATCTGATCAGTGGGGGGCTGATAATCGGGACCCCTGCCGGTCACCTGTCTGAGAAGGCGTTGGCGCTCCTGTGATAACCGCAGCCTTCTCTCTGCTCACCAATCACCGCGCCGTACATAGCGGTATAGGTGCTGTGCTTGGTATCGCAACTCGGCCCCTTTTACTTCTATGGGGCTGAGCTGCGCCTAGGTCATGTGACTGATTGTTACTCGGTCTAGGGCCGCTGCCTTCTTGAACAGCTGATCGGCGGGGGTCCTGGGTGTCAGACCGCCACCGATCAGATACTGTTGACCTATCCAGAGCATAATTCATGAGTATTTAAAGGGTGTATTACATGGGCAGATTTTCTGTCCCATGATCGCTATAAACCCTCGTTAGTGACCATCTGGCAGTGTAATACTGCCGCCAATTGCCCGATGATCAAGCAAACGCTCGTTCATCTGGCAATTGTGATAATTTTTTATTTTTTAAGCACGCGTTTGCCGGCAGCAGATTGTGCTGTCTAATTACGATCTGTCGCCGGCAAACCACTAGACAGCATGGGGACGAGCGATGGCATAGTAATGGCAGCGGTCTCCTCTGGTAGCGAGCAGGCGATTGCCGGGAAGGAACGCTTCCTTAAGTCTAGGAAAACCCATTTAAATAAGTGTTTATGAGTTTCTGGAGATAAGCTGTATGATTCAGCGTAAACCGAGAATCCTGCTGCTCTGCAAATACACAGATTGGCAGAAATATTTCAATAAAGACAAATTGAAAAAATGATTTTTTGGCCCAATAAAATGTTATAAGTAGAATGTAATAATAAAACAAAATCCCCTGAAGGTGTCCATAGCCCTTAAAGCATACAGTAATTTGGTTTCGGGGCACCTACCCTACAATACCGCCTCTTATTTTTATGCAATGAGGCCGGTGCACTGAGGGTGGGACAGCCTCATTCAGTGCACCTAACTTCCCCCTGAGCCATTGCTACCAGCTCTGAAATCTCCGGGGCTGTCCGTCAAACGAGGGGGAAGCGCTGGGGAGTGATGGCGCACCGAACACTTTATTTGCATGAAAATAAATTAACCATTTCTGCTAGAAAGGTATCATTTTGGGGCACTCTTCGTACATGGTGGTTTGCATACTTTGAAACAGATTTTGGCGCTGACTTCCTTTTAAAGGGGTTATCCAGGAAAAGATATTTCTGACCTATCCTCAGGATAGGTCATCGGTGTCTCCCGGGACCCCCAACACTCATCTGTTTAGAAGAGGCCTTGAGTGCCGCAGCCTCTTCCTAGTCCAATGACATCACTGTACATGGGTCACATGGTCTAATTGCAGATCCGCTCCATGCAAGTCAATGGGCTGAGCTGCAGTACCAAGCACTGCCACCATGTGATATACATGCCGGGAGCCTGCATTGCTCACCATAGCTCCGGTGAGCGCAGCGCCTCTCTGGGGCCTTGTTCTCATTTCCGTTTTTTACTGACGTGTGCGGTCTCCACTTTCCACAGACAGCACACGTGCCCATTTATTTTAATGTGTCTGTTCACATAGTATTTTTTAATGACCGTGGTCAGTAAAACAATCAGACGCACCAATTGAAGTATATGGGTCTGTGAAAATCACGGACACAACACAGATTGCATCCGTGTTGTGTCGGTTTTTCACTGAAGACTCTGGAAATTAATTTGCAGCAGAGCCGCATCCATGGATTACGGATGACACATGGACGAAAAAACTGAAACACGGATGCTTTTTTTCTCAGACGTGAAACGGACACAGAAATGTGAATGAGGCCTGAAACAGCTCATCTGTGGGGGTGCCGGGACTAGGACCCCTTCTGATGTGATAATAATGACCTGTCATAATTATCTTTTCGAGGATAACCCCTTTATGGGGGTCATACTAGGATATATGATAGAAAGCAAAAAAAAAGCCAAAGAATGAAACTAGTCTGTCATATTTTAACGTTGCCTGAGATAATGAAGGTCTAAGGCCATTTTTAAGATGGAAACTTAAACCGATAATCACGTATTACTCATAGGAAACCGTTCAGAAACGCGTTGCCCAGGTAACGGCAAGAAGAGGCAGTGTAACCTATTGCCTCTTCTGATCCCATCCGCCTTGGTGTGGCAGACCCTCTGCTTCTGTCTCGGTGCAGGGTTGGAATTCGAGCTGTGCTTTACGTAGTCCCCGAGGTTCGCAGATTAACATGTCCGACTGCACGATGAAAGCTCCCGTCATATAACCAGGTTTGCTGCTCGCGTGCTGTGTAATGTACATGTCATTGGTAGTTTCTGAAGTCCGTACGTGACCATTTAGAGTCTCTACCAGTCCTTTATCCGTAAAAAAAAAAAAACCCCAAAACACCAGAATAACTGCATGAAAAATGCCAAGAGCTCCAGCATGCTGCGTTTTTGGAAAAAAAAGCTAGAAAGGCAAAAAGAGGCCACCTAATTGACAAAAACGGCAAGCTATTTAAAAAAACAAAACAAAAAAAAAAAAACTTGTGTGTCCTGTGTATATTTTTCCCCCATAGACCTTCAGCTGAACACCAGCTGGCAGTTTTAACTACAAAAACATGGAACTGTAGAAAAACTGTGTGAAAGCTCCTTTATGAATTTCTTCTAAAAGGTTCACGCTTGTGGATGCCACTGCTATTGGCCATCGTATGCAGTCTGAGGCTACATTCACACGGCCGTATGTGTTTTGTGGTCCACAAATTGAGAATCCGCAAAACACGGATACAGCCGCATTCATTCCCCATTTTGCCCTATGATACAAATGCCTATTCTTGTTGCAATTGCGGGGCCACGGAGCAGAAGTGCACATGTGGACAGCACATTGAGTGCTGTCCGCATCTTTTGCGGCCCCATTGAAGTGAATAGGTCCGCACCCGACCCACAAAGAACTGCGGCTTGGATCCGGGCCCAAACATCATTCATATGCGTGACCCCAGTTGACCTCCACTGACCTTTACCATAGTGGAAATTGCTGACTAATGCCAGTGTGAAAGTACCTTTAAAGTTTTCCGGTATTCAGTTCTGTCATAGGGGGACGATACCGGAAAAAAACGCTTCAGTTTTATCCTAATTCATTCTGAATGGAGAGCATTCCGTTCAGTACGCATCAGGATGTCTTCAGTTCAGTCCCTTTACGGTATTTGGCCGGAGAAAATACTGTAGCATGCTGCGGTATTTTCTCCGGCGAAAATTTGCAACACTTGCATTGAAATGTATTAATGACGGATCCAATACCAAGTGTTCCGGAAAAACTGATCCGCTTTCCCGGTCTGCGCATGTGCAGACCTTTTAAATCTGTGAAAAAAATAAATACCGGAGAGACGGATTCCGGTATTGCAATGGATTTGTTAGACGGATCCGGAAACAAATGCTATCTGTTTTGCATACAGGTTTCCGGATCCGGCAGGCAGTTCCGGCAACGGAATCCTCTAACGCTAGTGTGAACGTACCCTAATAGATGCTGTAGGCGTGATACTGTTATTACATGTAGCAATGTACAATATAAAGAGAATATCCGCTACGTGTGCCAAGGAGTCTGCACCAGGGCTGCTTACCTTTAAAGGGTTTTCCGGGATTTTAATATTGATGACCTGTCCTTGGGATAGGTCACCAATATCAGACTGGTGGGGTCTGACATCTGGCACCGCCGCCGATCAGCTGGTTGAAGAGAAGGCAGCGCTCCGTTCATTGCTTACCTGCTCGCCGTTGACATCCCAGCAATGAGCAATGTAATTACAAGGCGTCCCATTCACGTCTATGGGCCGGCTCGTTCCTATTCAAGTGTATGCTACCGAGCCGTCCCATAGACGTGAATGGGACGCCTTGTAATTACATTGCTCATTGCTGGGATGTCAACGGCGAGCAGGTAAACAACCCATAGTGATGAAGGGAGAGCATGCGTGACATGATGTTCTTCATTTTAGGGGTGCCAGAGATGGGACCCATATTCTGGTAATATACCATCAATATCTCAGACAGGCCAAGCCCTTTAAGGCTACTTTCACACTAGCGTTTTGGATTCCGTTTGTGAGATCCGTTTCAGGGCTCTCACAAACGGTCCAAAACGGATCAGTTCAGCCCCAATGCATTCTGAATGGATAAGGATCCGTTCAGAATGCATCAGTTCGGCTCCGTTCCGCTTCTATTCTGTTTTGGAGGCGGACACTATACCCAATACGGTATACCTCAGCAGGCTGTTCTTCTGCCATGCCATCCATTGCCAGCCCAATTGCCACCAGCCCCTTCAAACACCCCCCCCCCCCCCAACTTTATACTTACCTTTCCTGGCAGTGCGCTGACATGGAGTCTGCAGGAGACGGACCGCATCTTCTTCCCAGCATGCACTGGGAGGGACCTGACGTCACACATAGCGCCAGCCAGCGCGCTATGTGTGCACGCAAGGCCCTGGCCAGTGCAGCGCGGTGCCGAGTCGGGAGGCCACGGAGCGGTGAGTGAGCGGCTTCATTTCACTCACGCTCCGTGGACATGTGATTTTAAACGAATCCTTAATGCAGGGAAATTGCATTAAGAATTTTTTTGCCTCGATTACATCGATGAATCGTTTGAGCCCTAATTGTGTGCATGATCTAATGTGTGATGTAGGCTGTTTATTATGTTATATTTCATGGATTATCTGTCCCTTCTCTATTCAGTCGAATTGTCTTGCAAAATATGTTTCCTGTGTAATGTTTCCCATGTCAGGCACTGGGATCCAATCTCCAGGAATGAGAATGCAGAAGTTTGTCCTCAGGCAGTGTCCTCAGAGGGAGCCAAGTAAAGGCTGACAATTATGCAACATTAGCGATGCTCAGCATAGTTCATCTGAAAGGCCACAAAGTATAACACAGCAGTTTATTCTATCCCTCAGAATCTGCTGCTTAAAGGGGAATCTGATGTATAAAGCGGAGTGTATGTGTGTATGTGCGCTAAAGGAATCCCCACCGTCGCATTTACAATCACACAGGTACATGAGGTTGTCCGGGAAGGTTTTAGACCGGGTCTCCGCTCTCTAGCACGTACTGTTCCTGAGATATTACCAAATGGATTAGCCAATAGAAGCCTGCAGGTTTTTCTCCTCATATCCAAACTGCCATACACACGGTCACATGAGCCTTATCAGCCAATAGAAGCTCACAGGCCCTTAGTCTCCACATACACACAGTTTTACACCAGGTTTCTATAACAACCCAGCCATTTTTCTTAACTGCTGTAGGTCAGCTTTAAAGAGGCAGGGCGCTGCAGGTGACAATGTTAAGGGAGCGGAGTGCTGTAGAGGTCACAGTTCAGGGGGCAGGTAGGGTGGCCATTCAAGCCACCCTCAAAAGACAGACTTAAAAACCCCGCCCCCAGGTCCCGTTAGGCCATGCATCCTCCCACTCCGCAGCCGACTTGGATTGAAAAAGTGAAGGTAAAAATCGACTTCTGTCAGCTGCGGGGGCGGGAGGGAGGGTGACTTTCTCCCTGCAGCTCGCACTCAGACAGCACGGTGCTGCTGTCTGAGAGCGAGCTGTTCAAAAGGACATCCCTGTGTCCGTCCAGGCCCTGCATTACTGGGAAAAAAATAAACTTTAAAAATTCCTTTTCTTTTCATCACCATATGCTGACCCCATAACTTTTTTTTATAGTTATGTCTATGGAAGTGTGTGTGTGTTTGCAGGAATATAATCTCTAATTTTTTTTTTTTTTTTTACTTAAACTTTATTTTTTTACTTTTAGTTAGGTCTATTATTCTGTACAGACATTCCTATATCCTAGTTCAGTGTTGCCACCTGATGGCTTGACCTGGGATACTAATAATGAGCCTGAAATAGGGTTGGGTGCAGGGCTGCAGCTATCGACTATTTTTGTAATTGAGTACTCTATTGATTAAACGATTAATCGTATACTCTAATAACAGAAAACTAATTAAAAGAACGTTTTTCTTTATAAAAGCTCATCAGCTCCCCCTCCTAGCCATGTCTCCAGCGCCAGTACTTACCTTTCCTGTAGGGGCGCTACTCCACAGCTCCTCATCTTCTCAGCGCGGTGCACTGATGTCACACGGCGTGGTGTCATAGCGTGCGCTTACGTGCACTATGACCTGACTTTGTGTCAGAATACAGTGCGGTGCGGGCCGGCGGGTGAACACGGATCGGTGAGTAATAGCAAGCGCTTCACACCCGCTCCGTGGTCACATGACACAAACAAATCCTTGATCCAATGGCAGGCAACAACGGTGATGAGCATTCCTAGTGGGTTACGCTTCGTACTTGTAGCTTTGTCCGCTCATCTGCTCAGAAACTGATGAAAGGAGAATCCCCGGGGCTTTTCCAGTTCAGCGTTTTTTGTAAGGTCACATTAAAAATGTACAAATCAATTCTGCACACTTTTCCCGTCTATAATAAGGTCAGGGCACGAGTTTCCAGCACTATTAAAACCGCTTCATATTATAGCATTCAGCAGCTTATCGCCACCGCAGCACATGATCAGTGAAGCAAATATGTTGACCTTTAGCCTAAAAAGAGCCCGACTATCTAACGTAAGCGTTAACACACTTTAACTTTGCCTGAGAAACTGGCAGATGGAAAACTGGTGAGTAAAGAGGATCGACAGTGAATGTGATAAGTGCAGGAGGCGATGGTTTTGAATGGCACAGATCTTCTCTGTGCCCCCTCAATGACTTGTGTGACAATTTGTGTTTTTCTTTAACCCTTAGGATACCAGAGGTTTTTTCCTTTTTGTGTTTCCATTTGTCTATCTGGAGCCATAACTTTTTTGTATCCACAGGACATTAGCCGTGGGCCTCTGCTGTTTGAAATAGCAGAGACCCCTCGGCTATGTCACTCACTGCACGCACGAGCGGGTGCCATGTTTAAAGACCCCACCAGCGCCGTACATGGCGAAGGAAATTTTTAATATTACAATAAGTCACGCTCCGCATTAACCACTTTGTGCACCTTACCACCGGAATTGATAAATCTCCCCCATATAGCTCTAAACCTCTGAATTTCATCACACAGTACATTAAAAAATTGGCTGCCTGCAGGCACCACTAGGGGGAGCTCAGTTCATAGGAATTTGTACAGTTACCATTAAACTTAATGGAAGTAACAAAACCTATGCACAGCTTCCCCTAGTGGTGGCTGCTGGAAAATACTTGATTTATGCAAGGAACAGAAGAAAAAGTTCAGTGCTGGGCTCCATAGCAGTTGCATGCTCTACCTCTATGGTACGCCCACCACTGGCACCTCAGGCTGTAAGTACATTTAAGGCTACTTTGACCCTCGCGTTTTGGCTTTCCGTTTGTGAGATCCGTTCATGGCTCTCGGAAGCGGTCCAAAACTGATCAGTTTGCATTCTAATACATTCTGAATGGAAAAGGATCCGCTCAGAATGCATCAGTCAGTCTCCATTCTGCTTTGGAGACGCTGTTTGCAGCGTTTTGGTGTCCGTCTAATGAAACTGAGCCAAACGGATCCGTCCTGGCACACAATGTAAGTCAGTGGGGACGGACCCGTTTTCACTGGCACAATAGAAACGGATCCGTCCTCTATTGACTTTTAATAGAGTTCAAGACGGATCCGCCTTGGCTATGTTAAAGAGAATACAAATGGATCCGTTCTGAACGGATGCAGATGGCTGTCATATCTGAACGGATCCGTTCATGACTGATCTGCACAAAACGCGTGTGTGAAAGTAGCTGAAGAGCTTTTGAAGTAGGTGAAGTGTCTGAAATGCGTATTGCAATTTCAGACGAGTCCATTTTCTTGCGTCATTTTGCTTGGTAGATCTCCAGTCAGGCGCTTGCTGTTTGTCTTCCATGTCAATCAATACACACAAATATTTACCAGGTGCAATATGCGCTTGAAGTAGACCGCTCCGTGATGTGCCTTGAAACCCTAGGGCAGGGGTCAGCAACCTTCGGCACTCCAGCTGTTGTGAAACTACAATTCCCAGCATGCTCCATTCATTTCTAGGAGAGTTCTGAGAAGAGCAGTATGCTGGGAGTTGTAGTTTCACTGCAGCTGGAGCCCCAGAGGTTGACTACCCTTGCCCTAGGGTTATCCTTAAATATGGAAATCTTACACCTATAGATTATGGGAGGCTTTCCATGATGTAAGAAAAAATGATTTGTAAGACAAGTTAATAAATTACTGCATTCAGCGGGCAAGGTTTACTTTCCTTAACTTATACCCCACCAGTAAGATTACAAGATTTCTCAAGTATGTGCGCTGCAGGCATTACAAGTACAGTAGAAGTGGAAGGAAACGCGTGTAAATAATGCGGCACTGTGAGATAAGATGGTCCGGTTGTTGGTGGTGGAAGTTATAAACTCCAGGCCTGGTTATAATATGTGGATCCACATCTCCATCAGTGTGTACATCCTGACTATGTAAATGCGTTCGATGCGATTTGATCTGCACCGATTACTCCACAACGAGGCCGCCAATATCTAGTCAAGCAAGCATTCCTCCCATATCTATTCTATGTGCATGGTCAGCTTAAAGGGGTCATCCAATATGGTGGGGTTCACTTACCTGGTCTTTGCTGCTAGTCTCTGGCTCCACTGCCCCCTCCGCAGGTCCCGGGTCTCTGAGAATCAAGATCCTGTTGACTAGGCCACACAACTGCTGCAGCCAATCACTAGCCACAGCCATGACATGTCACCCATGTGGTACGTCGCTAGGTCACGTGGTGCACGGGTGACAGGTGACCAGTGTTTGGCTGCAGCGGTCACAATTGGCCCTGTCAACAGGATGTTGTTCCCCAGAGACCCAGGACCTGCGGAGGTGGCCATGGAGTGAGGGAGCTGGAACCCAGCAGCAAGGACTAGGTAAGTGTGAACCCCACCGCCGCTCCGACCACTCTGAAAGGGACTGTTAAAGTTTAAAGTCGGATAATCCCTTTAAGTTTTAAACTGAGACTATATATAAAGCACCCAATAAAACGACTTGTTAACTGGTTACACATGAATATACGTCAAGCATGAGTACATTTACAGTTATCCAGCTAAAACCTGACGTTCAGGTGAGTATGCATTTTACCCCTAGTCCAAGAAGCCTCTCAAAGATGTTTGGTGTACAGTCAAATAATAGTAAGTATGAGAGTGTAGAGAGTACTAGTGCTTTACCTACCCTCCCGGAGGTTCTCCTCCAGCTTGGGCAACACTGTCCTAAGTCGGCCTTCACAGTTTTCATGGTAATTAGGGTGGGGATGCCCGCTCTGCTGTGTCAGGAGCTGCTCTTGCATACCATGTTAGAAGTCTGTCTGGTGTCTTACAGCAGAAGGCTAGACTGAACCCAGCATTTCACTTTGGAGGAAGAATTCTGGGAGTTTCCATAAAGCTCCTGTGGCTGAAGAATGCCAACAATAAAGCAGCAGATTGTAAGTTGTAGGTTTACACTGGACATTCACATTCTACTGGTAAGTTCACATGGGTATCTCCTGGGGCTTTCACCCAAAAAAAAAAAAGCTTCAGATTTTTACAGTGAAAGTTCTCCAAACTTTGAGAAGCCTATTCTTCATATTGAGAGATTAGAGGTCTGTCCCACCAAGGAGATGCAGACTGGCCTGGCTCTGATGTACACTACATGGGTGTATTTCTTTCCCTACGTATGCTGGTGGTTTTCTGCAGACTATATTGTCTCTAGGAATTTCGGGACATTTAGCACGGTGCTTGGTATGTTGAAAGAAGATGGTTCAGTCAACGGTTTCTCCGTACGATAAAAAATCCTTCTTTTGCCAACACAGCGAGATCAAATACAGCGATTATAATTGGGTAATAACTATTCTGATGAGTAATTACTGCCTGCTAATTGTGGATGTAAAGCTGCTTATAATTGCAGTTATTCTGTATACAGCAAGTGAAACAGAAGTGCACAGAGACTAGCAATTAATTTCACACCCATTAGTATTTCATGATCCTATTATCAACGGCCTCTCACACTTCTCACCTGAGTATCCTCAGATATCCCTATATACTGCCATGTAGATACTTCATGGGGTACTGTCTTTGGTTATTGTAATCTAGTCAGATTGTGGCTACATCTGGGAAGGTTCTACAAGCGCCCCTTCATTGCCATCTCTCAGATAGAAAACTTTTACCTATGGCTGTTACCTGAAATAAGCTAATAATGGTAAGTCGTGAAACTTCGTTCATGTGGTCCGTGGTGGATCCAATCCCAGTCTGTACTGGGCTCTTTAGAAGCAAACTGGCCGACAAGCATATTTTTTATTTTTTTGCTTTCATTGAATGCAGGCCAAGATTGCACCTGTGCCTTCTCACATCTGACTTGCTTTGAAGTGGTCTTCTGAAGATCTTGCCATTTCATTTCGTTTTCTGTTAGGATAATTTCCAAGAATCTAAGGTTCTGTCCACTCTGTCAGAGGCCTACATATCGTGTGGATGCAAAGAGCATCTGGAGTAAACTTGCCCTAAATGCTTAGGACTCCATTCACCCGATGGGACCAAAGAGTGTCCTTTTGGAGTACAACAGCGTGGGGTGTGTGTGTGTGTGTGTGTGTGTATATAATATATATATATATATAATATTCTCATATGGGAAAACCCAACGAGCTTCACTTACTGCATGGCTACAGATTGGCAATAAAGAAAATGTGAAAAGCTCCTCGGGATTGTAGAGCCCTCTCGCACGTTTCATTGGGTCTCAAATGGTTTGAGACTTGGTGGTTTTTTTGTTTTTTTTTTTCTTTTTTTGCAGTTTTTATCTTTATCTGAATGGTATCTACATACTTTTGCATCACCTGGTACTAAAATAAACTCAATTTTTTCATGTTGCCTGATTATATGGAGGGTTTTGGATCCAGGTGTGGTTGAAAATGTCTAGAATTGCAAAAAAAAAAAAAAAAAAAACACTTTGGAAGTTCTAGCTCCCTGTAGTTTGAATGCATTGCAAATTTGTTAGGCAAAATACTTTTTTTTATATTTTTTTTTATGGATATCAGTCTCATGGATCTTTTTGACCTTAACCTAAAAAATAACACTGGTCAAACATGAAAACAGAAGTTCATGGCACAGAAGAACTGCTAGGTCCACGTAGGCTCCCCAGTCACAGTATCGTGATACAATGGTGTTTTTTTTTTTCCGTTTTTCCTTATTAACAAAGGGTCAGCTACAGAAATAGGCAGCAGTTGTTTATGTTCCTGTGCTGATCAATTAACTTCTTTTTGGCACCCTCGTATGCGTGTTCTCGCTCAGTTTTCCTTCCAAGCTGTTTATGCCTTTTTGGTGTTTTTCATTTGCCGCACATTGTATTTTTTCCCCCTACATCCCTAGACCGAGAAAACACTTCTTTATGAAAATTGGTTTCACTGGGGTCTTTGTTAATGAAAAAAAATAAAATAAAAGAACTGCAACAGAATGACTTGGTTATTTTTATATTTTCCTGTAAAAACAGCCTGGTCACCGATCCACAATGAGTCCGTGATGTACTTCCTCCCCGAGCGCAGAGAATGGCCCATGTATTATTGCAGCCCTGACTCGACATGAACTTGCTGACACCGGGATGTTTTAGAACCTAATCACAGGGAACAGGTTGGGGCAGACGCCATGGGCGCCAGGCCGCGCATTACCTGCTTAATCTGGACTATGTTTCTGTGTCGTAAATGATCACAGCTACACTTGTAACACTTAAGCTTTTGATGTTTTTGCTAATTAGAGTTGCCCTTGATTGGCTGGAATCTGTAATTTACAATCACCCATGTGATTGACTTTACATAGCTGTGACTCTTTCTAGGACCCGGCTGAATGCTCATTAAAGTTAATGAGGTGCCAAGTTATTAGAGTGTAACATAATCTGGGTGTGGATATTGGCCTGCCATTACTTAACCAGGAGTGACTAAGGACAATGACAAGATGATGAGTGTCCTAGGAGAAGCCGTGATTCTCAATACTGTTTATGTAATGGTGACATAACTTTTTGGTGTCCTGTCGTGAGGCTGTCAAGTGGATTATGTGCTTGGAAGTGGGAACATTTCTGTTTTTCCTAGGATATATATATTTATTTGGGCTCATGCACACAAATGCGATATATATATATATATATATATATATATATATATATATATATATATATAAAATTTTGTGTGCATGAGCCCAAATAACAAAAAAAATATATATATATATATATATATATATATATATATATTATATATTTTTTTTTTTTGATTGGTGGACTGTTTGAGGAACCATTCATTTTAATAGGGCTGCAAAAAAAAAAATGAAGTTAGTCCACATTTCCGTTCCGCAAAATACGGAATGCACACTGACGTGGCCGTGCTTGTACACTAGAAAAAATGGACTGGCCTCTCTGGTGGCTGGGAGCATAGGAGTGCACGTAGGCCGGCACTTTTTCCTGTGGTGTGCAAGCACGGCCACCGATGCTGAATTGAAGGGTGGTCGTAATCATAGAGATGAGAAGTGACTAATGTGATGGAAAAATGAGTCTAGCCAGGAAAGCAATAAGGGTAATAACAATACATTAGTAAGTGCCTTGTATTAACGTCCTCTACATGATAAATGAATTTGCTGAAGTGACACAACCCCTTTGATTTTGTAAAATATTAACAAACAGGGGAACGAACAGAAGACTTACCTGGTGCCTTCGTTTTTATCTTTGAAGCTGCAGATCCGTCAATTCCAGGGCTTCTCTTCTGCCATCTAAGATGGCCACACCGCTTCTCAGCCTGCACGGTGCACCCTGTGTATCAGTAGCCCAAGACACTACCTGCTGCCATTCGATTGGCCAGTGCTGGGCATTACGAGAGCAGGGCTGGACAAGCGGGAAGTGTCTGGAGCTACCGATGCATAATGTGTACCAGATGGGTGCGGTCATCTTGGAGAAGAGCCTCCGAATTAGCGGATCTGCGACTAAAAAGCTGAAAAGGAGGTCCTCCGGTGAGGTCAAATTATTTTTTTTTAACCGGATTTTTAAAAGTAATGTAAAATGAAGCGGTTGCTTCCAGGAGCCATGGAAGTCTCTGTGCGCCCAGGGGAAGACTTGCTAAGCCTATAGATGGTGTAAACTTAGGCGGTCTAGACCTGCACCAGGTTTATCACAGGGGCTGAGGATGGATGATAATATGGTGCCGGGATACACACCTTTGTCTGACTTTTATACCAACTATTGATTGGCTTCATTTGAGACAGAATTTTATGCTATAAACGTGGCACACTTTTGGCACTTCTATGCACAGACACATTGGTAAATCTAATGGGGTGTGCTCTGGATCTATACCTCTGGCATTTGAGTACAATGGCATACATTACCCAAAAGGTCACAATGTAAAAAAAAAAAGAAAAATGTTTTTGTAGTGACTCTGTACATATTTTTTATGCATTTGAACATAAATTCAGTTGATGCCTACTGGTCTGATGGCGGTCAGAAGGATACTCTTTTGGCCTCCATCAGGGGAATGTTAATCTATACTATACAGTAAACGGCTGAGTACCATGTAGCCATAAAAGTCCGAACACCCATCATATTAACTAATTAGAATCCTATTGGTTATTCAGTGTTAATTGTCCCTGGCCGCAGGGTTTTGTGGGTTACTACGCGGCCACCAAAACCAAAGACCAAATATGCATGCGCCTCTAATTAGTCAATGATCCTGCTGTGGGTCGTACAGCCGCACGGCGGCTCCATATAGCTCTCCCCTAAAAAAATACAAAATAAATCTGCTTTGCCTAGTGACTTGGGATTTTATATTATCAGATGTTTTTGGTAGGAAATTGCTAAAGCATCCTAATGTTTAGCATAAATATTTTATCTTTTCTCCATTTTATGATGTAAGACACAGTGAACATGTAACCAGTTAGTTTTTATTTTGTTATTTTGTTGCTTTTGTACTTCTGAATGGCCTTGGGCTCGGTGCACTGTCCCAGGGGTCGTTGACGGGTAGGTTTTTGTGACATAGTTGGATAAGATCTCCGCACTGACCGACATAACACATAGGACCCGGACTGTTTGTTGTTTGTTGGATCCTTCTGGTTAGAAATTCCTGACCTCTCACCATGTATGAAGCAGGTCTTGTTTTTCCCCTGCAGGTCTTTGGGATCAAAGCGTTTAGCCCAGCAAATCTGGAGCTGCAAAGGTTGGCAACGGTTAATACCCCGGCACTTGAAACCCTGGCCAGTCATGAGGCGTCACTCCTTTTGCGTGTTAGCATATACGTTTATTAAGCTGTGAACAATGGATATTTATGGCTGTTCTCGGTCTCTGCGGTGGTGACACATTCACTAGATATGCTAAATATCATTAACGTAAGGCGTGGCCGGGGCTGTCTCGCTGTTTGTCAAGCCGAGATCCAGAGACGGTGATGACAATTACTTTCATTTTTTTTTTACTAGGTAATAATCTCATCTAAGCATGATCAAAGTACAGTACATCGGGGCAGTTCAGGACAGGCCCGTCTCCCGTGGATGTGGACTGCTTGCTTCTACAGTATCTTGTACTGTAAAGAGACTATGTGGACAGCCTAGCTAGTTTTATATATTTCTCATACCGAATGCTGCTGCCTTTGTTATTTATACCACATTTTTCTACTGCTTTTATGTAAGGTTTACATGGACTTTTGTTATATGCATCACTAATACATCGCCCAATGCCTGCTGGTCTCGTACTGTATCTACACGTGGGGCTGATTTATATGGAGGCACACATCGCATGCCATATTATCGGGGTTTTCTGAGAGGTTTACACTCGATAAGTCATCAGTATGTGTGAGCGATGGCGGTCCCACACCAGGGACCCCCGGCAATCACCTGTTTGCAAAGGCACCAGTGCTCCTAGTAGCGCCGCGCCCTCCTTTCAGCTTTCCCTAAACCATGTGACGGCACTTTCATTGATCACATGACCTAGGCGCAGTTCAGCCCCATTGAAGTGAAGGGGGCTAAGCTGTGATACAATGTACGGCATTACTGCTAGCGCCAGTGCCTTTTCAAACAGTTGATCGGTGGGAGCCCCAGGTGTCGATACTAATGCCACATTTTTTTTTTTTTGTTAATTGCCAATGCAGTATATTCTGTTGTGTTGTGTTTTTTTTTTCTCTTCCTTTTCCCACAGACCTCTCCATAGGAATACATTTAAAAAAACAATGCAAGAAAAACATTGGGTCAGATTTAGCAATCCTTTTAGATAGCATAAGCCTATACAGGCTGGATGGTGAATGTGATGCAGTCTCTGACTCTATGCTAACTATTGGTTGGCCTACTTTGAGTTTTGTGCCAGAATTGTGGAGCAAAACGGCACAGCTTAGGATGTGCCTCCTGCCTGCCAGTGCATGCCCCTACCCACCCTCTGGTTGCTGTAGACTTCTCCAGTTTGCTCCACCTTTGGACAGATTCTAGACCAGTGTTTCCCAACCAGTGTGCCTCCAGCTGTTGCAAAACTACAACTCCCAGCATGCCCGCACAGCAAGAGGCTGTCCGGGCATGCTGGGAGTTGTAGTTTTGCAACAGCTGGAGGCACACTGGTTGGGAAACACTGTTCTAGACGCAGACACATTAGTACATCTGGGCCATTGTGTGGCTAAATTGCCACACCAAAAACACTCATTCCAAATAAAAAAGTAAGAAAACGTGGCAGCACCCTGAGCAATCTGTGGACTGGAATTCAGCAGCATGCTTTAAATCTATAGGAGGGTATATTAGGCTTGATAGGTAGAAAATCTCTACAAAAGTCCATATACGTGAACTGATTTTTACCTACTGGGGTAACACTCTCCGCTAGATATACAGTATATGCCTGCATTAGGTATGCTTTTGAAGCAGAACATGTCATATTTGTTTATTGCTTTTATTTTTTTTTCTAGACTTTTTTTTTTTTTTTTGCCTATAAAAAGCGAAAATGAACCTGGATTTGCTTTGCTTGTTGCCTTCCGTTTTGTTTTTAGTGTCTATTTGTTCTCATGTGAAATGGCCCTGTAACTGGAGACTGTAAGCGAGGCGTGCCTATAGGAGCCTGCTCTCTAAAGGGATATTTCCATGAAGGGTTGGCTGCGCTGTAAGCATACGGTAGTAGCGGTGCTGACCTTTCTCTTTTTGTTATCTGAATGATATCCTGCCTTTTAGTGGCCAATCACATCATCCGATTTCCTTCCTTTCGGCCTTAACGTCTTCAGCTTGCACGGGCGTCAGCTGTAGTATTGTAAACGGTCTGTAGATTTCACTGGAATTAATCCCTTTAGGCTGGGTTCACACGAGCGTGTCCGCATTAGGTGCGGATGCGTCGCGGATGCGTTCAGTGAAAACTGTGCGATTTCACAGGCAAAGCCATTCAGTTTTGCCTACGATTGCGTTCAGTTCAGTTTTTTCCGCGCGGGTGCAATGCGTTTTGATGCGTTTTTCACGCGCGTGATAAAAAACTGAAGGTTTACAAACAACATCTCCTAGCAACCATCAGTGAAAAACGCAACGCACCCGCATTTGTTTGCGGATGCAATGCGTTTTTAACGCAGCCCCATTCACTTCTATGGGGCTAGGGCTGCGTGAAAAACGCAGAATATAGAACATGCTGCGATTTTCACGCAACGCACAAGTGATGCGTGAAAAAAAACGCTTATGTACATTGAAATAAAGGGGTCAGGATTCAGTCCGGGTGCAATGCGTTCACATCACACATTGCACCCGCGCGGAAAACTCGCCCGTGTGAATGCAGCCTTAACCTCCTCCTAAGCTAAACCGAAGTCTTCTAAGGCCACTTACCTGGCAACTGGAAGTAAAGCTGAGTGTGAATATGGCCGTTTTGGTTTACTCCTTGGTTATGGGGGGTATTTCAATATAGAAACCTTTTTGGTTTCAGCTGAATTGATCAGTTAAGGTTAGTTTCACATCTGCAACAGCGCTTCCGGTAGAGAATTCCGGGATACTGTCGCCCCCTTGCACGTCGGACCGCATTGACTATAATGCGGTCTGGCAGAGATCTGGCCACTTCCTTGGCAAATATGCCGAGAGCCGGCTGGACAAAAACGAGAAACGGATATAGCCTTAGCGGGTCCATGTCTGTATTGCGGCCCGCAAACAGCTTGACTTGGGTCCGCAATCCGAAAGATACAGTATGGAAGCCCATGGAAGCACTACAGAGTGCTTCTGTGGTTTTTCTCTGTGCCTCCACTACTTTTTTTTGTGATGCAGACTGTCAGATGCGGATCACGGGCCCCATTCAAGTGAATGGGTCCACAGACAGCGGGCACGCGTACAGTGCCCATGCATTGTGTGTCTGCCCATTGTGTTTTCTCTCACATCAAATAGACCATCTCATAAGCCATCGACAACTTTTTTTGCACCACTTCTGACCTGCCCCCATTCCCCCAATGAGGGCATGAGTTGAAATCAAATCAGATTACCCCCCATTGACTTAGAAATAGCCCAACTAAACTACCCCCACACTACAGTCACTGTGCCGACAGCAACAAACCAATTTACTACCACTTATTTCTGGAACTACACTGGTAATAGACTGAGCGGCGTTGTGGGGGTTAACCATCCAGATAGTCGTTGGCAAAAAGACTTGATAAATCCTGCCGGCCCAAAATTTGTTGGCATCTAAATCAGAGCTTAGGATGACCCAGCAGAACATCCACAACAGCATAAGTAACTGAGTGGTCCTGAAGAAGGAATATCCTGTGATCGTGAAAGGGTTACGCTGGCACGTCTTCTGCCTCGTATATAACAATACCTGCTTATTACAGAAATTCCACTTTGTTTTCAAGCCACGCAGCTATGATCAGGCCACATTCTTTGTACCACTGGGGCAAAGGTTGAGAGGAACGAAACTTCAAAGTCTGGTTCTGATGTTTATGCTAACAGGAAGCTAATGAGAGAAAACCGGGCATTCCTTAGCTGAATATACATCTCTTCCCCCCCCCCCCCCCCCCCATTAAGGCCAGATCATAGATTCCCCCACGCCCATGTCCAGTTATTGGGCCTGCATGTGTGAAAATGTATTTATTTTGTAGGTGGAGGGGACGTCCGTCAGTTACGCTAGGAAACTGGCGTATATGTAAGTGAGTTAGCTGAGGCTGATGGCCCCGCCTCCACCACACCCCTACCACTCTCCGGTGGGGAGGGCGGTGTAAAAACCCAGCGTGCGCATAGGCAATTGAAATGTCACGAAACGGGGAGGTGTGATTTATTTATTTATTCATGAATTTATTTAAAAAAAATTTTAAGGCAGAAACATGCATAGCGGTTCATGATAAATGACGCCAATGTGTTTTTAGTTCATGAGTTTTTATTGCTAGGTGCCTCGCACCTATCTTTAGAATGGAGCCCTCAGAGTGACGGAGATATGGGTCCGGAGGTGGGACCTGAGACATTGGGGGCATATAATAGCCCCCCTCTTTAACCACTCCCAGACGGGGCCATTTGCCCCCTTCCTGACCAGGCCTAATTTTGCAAATCTGACGTGTCACTTTATGTGGTAATAACTTTGGAACACTTTTACTTATCCAAGCCATTCTGAGATTGTTTTCTCGTGACACATTGTACATCATGTTAATGGTAAATTTGAGTCAATGTTTTACCTTTATTTATAAAAAAAAATCTAAAGTTAACGAAAATTAAATTTGAATCTCTCTACTTTTAAAACAAATAGTGATACCTCATAAAATACTCATTATTAACATTCACCATATGTCTACTTTATGTTGGCATCATTTTGGTAATGTTATTTTATATTTTAGAAGGTTTAGAATTTTTTCTTTTTAAGAAAATTTCCAAAATCAACTTTTTTTAAGGACCAGTTCAGTTGTGAAGTCACTTTGAGGAGCTTGCATAATAGAAACCACCCATAAATGACCCCATTTTAGAAACTACACCCTTTAAACTATTCAAAAGTAGTTATAAAAATGTTGTTAACAGTTGAGTATTCTACAGGAATTAAAGCAAAATAGAGGTGAAATTTCAAAATTTTTTTTGCAGATTTTCCATTTTAATCAATTTTTCCTGTTACACATCAAGGGTTAACAACAAAACAAACCTCAATATTCATTTCCCTGATTTTGCAGTTTACAGACACACCCCATATGTGGTCATATACCACTGTATGGACAAATGGCAGGGCACAGAAGGGACGGAGCGCCATATGGTTTTTGGAGGGCAGATTTAGCTGGAATGGTCTTGGGACGCTATGTTGCATTTGAAGACACCCTGAGGTACCCCCACAGTGAAAACACCCAAAAAGTGACCACATTTTGTAAAATACACTACTCAAGATATTTTTAAGGGGTGTAGTAAGCACTTGACCCAACAGGTGTTTCATAGAATTTATAATACTTGGGTGTGAAAATGAAAAATATAATTTTTTATTTTTTTTTTACAAGAAAATTGTGTTTTAGCCCAAAACTTTCTTTTTCATAAAAGATAACAGGAGAATATCCCCCACAATTTGCTACCCATTTTCTCTTGAATACAATAACAACCCAATTGTGGTCGTAAACTGTTATTTGGGGATACGGCAGGGCTCAGAAGGGAAGGAGTGGCATCTGGATTTTCTAACATGGAATTTTCTGTCATGGTTTTTAAGAGTTGAATAAGCTGCGGGAGGGGAGGGCTTATTTTGTGCGGGACAAGCTGTAGTTTTTATTGGCACCATTTGGGGGTACATTTGGCTTTCTGGTCTCTTTTTATCTCCTCATTTGGCAGATGAAGTCACAAAAAAAAGCAATTTGGTGTTTTTTGTTTTTTTTACACTGTTCACTTGATGGGATACCAAAATATGCTGGTGCCTTGTAATGTTTTGTATTTTGCGTGTTTTGTCCTTTTGCACAGATCACAGGTTTGTGATTGATGCCTTCCCAGTGTTTTTTACTTGTAGATGACTTTTGGCCTTGTCCCCTAAACACCCGCTCTCTGGCCCCTGCCATTTTAAGGTCAGGGAAATAACCTTATTTGGGTTATCTATCGCGTTCTGGACTTTGTGCGGGGACAGTTTTGTAATATGTTTTTGAGTTGAAACGTTTTACCAACGTAAAATGAAAGCATATTTTCCTTTGACACAATATTGAGCTGGGTGAGCTTTTTCTCAATGAGCGGGATGTCTCTTCCTTGTCAGTCTGCAGTTTTTGTTCCTGTTTACAACGGTCGGTCGTCTACACCTGCAGATGTATTTTTATGTCATTTGTCTGGTCATACATGGGTGACCGCCGGCAGTGTTTGTCAGCTTTCCAAGGATGAATGAACTTCGTAAAGTGTGGCAGCCGTGGACTGTGCGGAGAACGCTATGACACTGCACTGCCATACGATGGAAATGGCCACCAAAGTGCCGTCCTGTCTGTAGAATGTATTCGCCTGGGGAAGTTTAGTTGTGTCTCGACTTATTTGTGTAGAATTGAACATGTTACAGCTGGTATCGCATACAGCGTTTTTTACATAAATGCCACATTTTTCGTAGAGTTTTCATGACCGGTAGATGTTACTGTATAGTCTATATTGAAATATAAAATGCAACTCATAAAATAGGGAAAGTTTATTGAATGTTATCCGGTAAGTGATAACTAGGGATGAGCGAAATTTAATATTTTGAAATTCGTTTTCGGTTTGTGTTGTGGTATTTACGGAATTGTTATGGATTCTGTTACCATGGACCATAACGCAATTCCATAACGCATTGCCTTTAGAGGCATTCCGTTATTCATTCCGTCATAATAGAAGTTTATGGCCTGCATAAAGGATCTGTCCGGTTTCCGTTGTGTTGGAGTCCTCTCCTGCATAATGGTAACAGGAGGGATCAGTTATGCAGGCCATAGACTTCTATTATGACAGAATGCCTCTAAAGGCATTCCGTGATGGAATTGCGTTATGGTCTGTGGTAACGGAATCCAGAACGCAATTCAGTAAATGTCACAACTTGAACCGAAAACGAATGTCAAAATATGAAATTTGGTCATCTCTAATGATAGCCTGTTCTCCTCACGATAGGTTACTATTATCACATCGGCGGGGTTCCGAGTCACGGCACCCCCGATCAGCTGTTACTGGGAGCTGCTGCGCCCATCAGAGCTCGGGTGAGCACAGCCGTCTCTCGTCAGCTCTCTGGTTGGCATTGTTATATGTTTAGGCCATGCTAGCCCATGTGACTGATGTACAGTGATGTCACCTGGCCTCTGTTAACTTTTAAGATGAAAGAGTAATTGGGGGTTAAGACACCAAAACATCAGTATTTTATATTGGCTTTCTCTATAAGTGGCGCATACTGAAGTCATGGCAGATCTCCTCCAAATCTGATTGACCTTTTGATGTGACCTATATGGTTCCCACATGGATCCTTAGTATGGCACTCTAGATAAAGCCAATGTGTATGGATTTATAGCCAGTCAACATTAATATCAATTTAAATGGCTTTGTTTTATAGAACCTTCTAACAACAGATCGTGGGGGTCATGGGGATAGGTCATCAATATAATCTACTGGATAACCACTTTAAGGCTAGTTTCACACTAGCGGCAGCCTTCTCCGGCAGGTGAACAGCCTGCCGGAACCCCGCTGCCGCTAGTGCACGTGTGCCGCCGGAGGTCCGCTCCGGCCCCACTGAGTATAACAGGGGCGGGCCGGAGTTCCGGCAGCAGCACGGCAAACATGCCGAGAGGCTGCCGGAAAAAAACTACGACGTGTTCACCTGCCGGAGAAGGCTGCCACTAGTGTGAAAGTAGCCTAAAACAGGCTGAAAATCGTGTAACTTTTTTTTTTTCTCCTGACCATTTGGCATGCCGGTTGCACAAAATTTTGTACCCTAGAAAGCTGTTGTAAAACTACTCTATTAAATTGCAATACAGTTTGTCGTGTTTTTAGCACTAAACATCAAGTGATTCAAAGAGGTCTCTTTGAACCACATTATTAGTATTGTGACAAATGACACAAAAAACACGTGCCAAAAAGACTTCTCTAAACAAAGCTGTAAAAATCCATGAAAATGCTATAAAAACTGGATGCTATAAAACACTGGTGTTCTAAAAATGGATTTTTCATGCACTTTAAAACACCAGAAAATAAGACTGTGAAGGAGACAGAAAATCGATGACTTGTGTTCCTTCTTGCAGGTATCTACAGCGCCGGCGCTTGGTGTGTTCACATCATACTCTGTCATTTTATGTCTTTGAAGTACATTTGTTGTAGTGCAGACTTTTAACGTATTGCTGTGATTGTCATGGACTTTTTTTTATCCATTGTCTGAATACTCTAAAATAATGAAGCCACTGGTCTTTATCAGAAACCCCCTATAGTTTAGTGTCTACACCTCCTATTCAGACCGACCAGTCTTCATAGTAATAGTAATAAAGGATATATATGTGTTTGCTGTTGGATTCTGCAGTCGACTCGTTCCTCTGTTTCCTACGTTTTGAGAACACACACTTGCTAGGTCAGCAAGAAGGCATAACTACAGGATCAGACTACACATGGTTTGTTTGTAGTCTGTTACCATGGAGATGCATGCATTTGCATAAATGTAGACACAAAACCATAGGAACATTTATAATCAAGACTATTTGCATTAGTGCCATTAAATAAATGTTGCACAGGTGGATATAGTTTTCAGTAGTAAATGACTGACCTCTCTGGTTCCACTTGTAGAAAGCTTTTGCGCTCTTTTTTTTAAGGCAGAGACCAGGCGGCTCTAGGGGACGAGCCCCCCTCCCCCCAATCAATTCCTCGCCTCTGCTTCCCTGACTCCTGGTATATGACTTGATGTGAGAGAGGTTATTGTGGTTAAATACATTTTGTAGTTTGATATTCAGAAGTTTAGTTTCCAATGATGTGGTTATATTTCTTGTGGTTTTGTTATTCAGTGCGCCGCTATATAAAACCTGTTTCCAGGATGATTACGTAGAAATGTTGGACGGAGTAATCATGGATTGAAGCTTTCAAAGCAAAAATATTGGTGTGCCTGTATTTGGTTATGTAAGTTGGACATATGTTTCAGAGTACTTACCTAGAATAACTATTTTTGGCTCTACGCTGTAGAGATTGCTATGTACACAGTAGTATTCCCTGAAGTCTCAGATCGGGGGCAGAGTTTCGACTGCACGTACAAAGCAAAATGTCAGCACTTTAACGGTTAAAGGAACGTTATTCCAAAAATGTATCGAAAGTCTACCTGTCATTTCAGGTTACTTTTGAAGTACTGTATAAGCTGTAGAGGAATATCATGATATCTGACCCTGGCCTTAGGACTTGTGTTCTGCATTGATCACAGTTTTTCACTCTTTAGGCTCCATCTCTGTGTCTGAAGGCGTGCTACAGAGAGAGGGGGAGAAGGATCTCCTCTTCTGTGTGCTGTATATGGGGGACATCAGAGTAAAAAGTCTTTAGTAAACACTATCAGCACACAGAAGAGGAGATCCTTCTCCCCCTTTCTCTGTAGCACGCCTTCAGACACGGGAGCTGCACATGGCAGATGTGAATTCAGCACTGGGGTGAGACAAAACACTTCCTTTAGCCAGCAGCTGTGTGTTTCTGCCTCATTCTCCCTCAAGCAGCTCACTTTCCCCCCCTCTGTGGGCTGCAGCTGTAACCTGTTACTTCTGTATGACTTTTGTATACATGATTTCGGTTTGAGTGATCGCTTCAGCAGGTGGGGGGGAGGCCAGAAGTGGTTCACAAGTTTCTATGTTTTTCTTTGCTTATACTATTGGTTTATAGAAAAAAATCGAAAACCTAAATCATAGTCACTGTTCAATATAGAAGCATTGAAACTGAAAATGTATCATAAATAGAATACATTTTAGGACGTGTTTACATATAGCGCTATTCTTTCCATAGTTTTTGCTCCGTAAAGGAGAAGAACAATGAAAGTAACGGAAGTGCAGGTTTTGGCACATAAGTGACAGGAACAGAGCCGGGCAGATCTCATTTACTATAATGGGGTCGGTTCGGTTACCATCGTTTTTTGCACGCAGGACTTTTTTTTTCCCCTCCTCTATCTTCGATGAATCTTGTGTCGGAGGCTTTAAACTGAGCGCTCCGACTCTGATGTGAACGCTCGACTATGCTTTGTCAATCTATTGGAAAAAAAATGAGAGCATCGTAGTATTGTCTGCTTTGGGCAAATACGTTTTATTAGGAGGGTCCCCTTTAAATAAGCTGACTTCAGGTTGTCCCGCTGGTGGGATCCCCAGTAAGTGAAGGAAGCCCAGTTACATACCCTCAGCACCCCTGTGGGAGTTCTCCTCTGCACATCCTACGGACATTCTGTGGACGTGCTTGTCCTTGTGGCCAATAGATGAGGGTCCTGAACTGGGATCTCCATTAGCTCAACCTTTATTGGCCATTAAAGGGGTTATATAGGATTAGAAAAACCATGCACCCCGCCTGTCCATGGGTTATGTGTAATATTAAGTGACTACCACGCTGCCAGACAGGAGTGGCGCTGTTTTGCTTCCCCCTGTCTATTCTCCGCTGGCCTCGGCTGCTTTCTTGAGACGTCTGCAGCTTCCTGTGATGGAGGGATTTCCTGCGTGACCCTCACTGCTGTTTCAGGCTCAAATTATTTC
Source organism: Bufotes viridis (assembly GCA_033119425.1). Classification (NCBI taxonomy): domain Eukaryota; kingdom Metazoa; phylum Chordata; class Amphibia; order Anura; family Bufonidae; genus Bufotes; species Bufotes viridis. The sequence continues at coordinate 449,664,367 of CM065591.1, forward strand.
TCAGATTTGGCTTTCAGGATATGTTTCCCTGTGTTGGGCCTCATGCACACGACCACGGCCTTTGGCAGCATTTTTTTGCGTGTCTGATGCGGACCCATTCATTTCAATGGGGCTGCAGAAGGTGTGGAAAGCAGTGTACTGTCTGCATCCGTATGTCTATTCCGCAGCCCCACAAAGAAAATACATGTCCTATTCTTGTCCGTATTATGGACAAGGATAGGACGGCTCTATAGCCGGCTGGATGTTCCGTTCCGCAAAATGCGAAGCACACACAGCTGGTATCCGTGTTCCGCGCATCTGCAATTTGGGGACTAAAATGGCTACGGCCGTGTGCATGAGCCCTTAACCTGTGAGAAGGATTTCAGATTCTTATCTCAATACTTTCACAGTCAAGTGAATTTCACTGTAACAGATGAAAACGCTGATTCTCAAGGTCTTCCACTTTTGTATCCAGTCTTTTTCATGCTCGCTCACAAATCCCCATGTTTACTGCTGATTTCACGGTTACTAGGGTGGAGGATGCACAGTACAGAATACAGGAGTGGGTGGCACAGGCCTCCGTGTTTGAAGTGTAGCAAAGGTGACTGGGTGGCCTGGTGAGGGAGGCTGCGCGTACGAGCGGGACTTTAAGCTCGGCCAAGGTCGTTCGTGATTGTCTGTAGGTAAAAATATATATTACTGTGTTTGCGCACCTTGTTATGTGAGGCAGTTGTGTACTGATCGTTGTCTTTTGTGAAAAACTCCATAAACCTGAGGCCTCTTTCACACAAACAAGTTTTCGGCCCAGATGCGTGTAGCGAACGCATAGCATCCGGGCTGAATCCCGACCCATTCATTTCTATGGGTCTGTGCACATGAGCGTCGTTTTTTCACGTATCGCCTCTGCATTCAGGAAAAATCGCAGCACATTCTAGATTAGCATTTTTTGTTCAGCTCTGGCTCCATAGAAGTGAATGGGGCATGAAAAACGGAAGGTATCTAAAAGCAATGTGTTTCTCACTGATGGTTGATGAGGTGGAGATTGTTATTCTTCAGTTTTCTTTCACACGTGTGACAAACGCATGCAATCTGGATGGAAGAAAACAAAACGCTGAACGCAATCACAGAAAAAACTGATTGAACTTGTGTACGGAACAATCAGTTTTTCCCTGAACAGATCCTGACACAATCCGTATCGCGTGTGTGAAAGAGGCCTAAGGGTAAGGGTCGCTTAGAGGGGAGGATCGTAAAGTCCGTTATATAATCCTTTCTGAGGAGTCGAAATGCCTGAAGGTACCTGCCACAATAAGAAGACTATTCTTCCTATCTGGTGCCATCTACAGGTGTAGTAGCAGGGAGTTTGTCCGGTTGCACTCACATATATATCCGTTGTATTTATTTTTATGTTTTTGTGCACTTTCCAGCATCCATTGCATTCAGTGTTCCTCTATCCAGTTTGGGTAACTCCACCAGGTGCCAAATGGGCCCCATAAGTTTCCCTTCACCATACTACACCATCATGACGCTCCTTTACCTAGCACACAATGACTTGCTTGTGGATTTGTATGGGACTGCAGCTATACCCTGGGTCTTAATCTTTTATTATTATTGCGGCAGCGCACAAAAAAAAAGTCCATAGCTCTGCTACATCTGTAAGTGCAGTCGTAACGGGTTAACGTGGAGGCTGCTGGCTTTAGCTTCACAAGCTGAAGGCTCTATTCATTTCGTGTAGATTTTATTTTTTATTTTTTCTTCTTCTTTCTAGCTCTTTCACACATTCCTGAGCGTAATTCTGCCAGGACCAGCCAATCTCTGAGCAGGAAATGCAACTGCACCCAAGATGCCCTTTCCCAGTAGCTGCATGCATGTCTGACACCTCAGATACTGACTTCCAGTCTAACTTCAGGTCTGACTGTATTTGCCAGTGAAATCCTCTGCGCACCCTGTATGGAAATATGCTGATACTACATATCTGTCAGCAATTGTGTTTTTACAGAGGGCCGGGATCACACAACCACCAAGCCACCCATGTCCTTCTCCGACTGTAGCGAATGTCATGGAGAATCCTGTGCTGTGAAGAAAAGGGAAAAGCAAAATTCTATATATATTACGGTTTGATATATATTCTAGATGTCTGAGGTGGAGACTTGGTGGGCTCTGGTTCCAGTGGTCTGATGCCTTGTATGTTATTTTTACAGCTGATGGATAAGTCTTTTTGAATTTAAGTTTCAAAATGCACTAGAACTCCCCTTATGATTAATCAGTTTTTCTGGAGTCTGCGTTGCCGTATTTTGCTCCAAATATATTAAATGTCGCACTATGTTTGGTGCATCTTTAGGCCCCATTCACACGTCCGCAAGTGTTTTGCAGATCCGCAAAACCGGACGTCGGCAATGTGCGTTCCGCATTTTGCGGACCTCAATCGCCGCCACTATATAGAAAATGCCTTTTCTTGTCCGCAGTTGCGGACAAGAATAGTACATGTTCTATTTTTTGCGGAACAGAGGTGCAGACCGCAATTCCGGGTCCAGGCGGGACATAGCGTGTCCCCATAGAAATGAATACGTCCGCAATTCTGTCCCGCAAAATGCGGAACAGAATTGCGGACGTGTGAATGGGGCCTTAAGTTGAACACTTCTGTCTTGAGATGTTCCTCCACTTTCTACGCCACTCCTGTATTGGAGTAAGATTGGGGCAGTTTTTGAGACTTTTAAAAGTCCCAGTTGATGAAGCTAATCAGCTCGGCAGGCTAATCACCCCCATTTTCCACCCGGTTATCAAAACTGAAGTGAGTAGTGTAAAAATGCAAAATATTGCTAAACTATCATGCAGATAAGCCATAAAAGTTGCAAAAGGACCAATTTTGCGTCTGTTTGAAGCCAGAATTCTAGAGTACATGGCTTAATAAATTCTCTGCACTATGTGAAACCCTACGTCCCACCTAGCTGTTAAAAAGCTGCGCTGTCACGACTTTGGGTCTTCAGGCCGAGATGCAGTTTTACAGTTCAGCTCTTTAGCATTTGTTAAAGGTTGTATGAGAGTAGGGGGGGGGGGGAGTCTCTGATTTAGAGAAACGATGCCGCTCTTGTGCATGGACTGTGTCTGGTATTGCCCCTTCACTTGTGTTACTTCAGTAGGACATGACCCATGGACAAGGGTGGTGCGGTTTCGGACACTGACTGCAGCACGGAGTACATTTTGATGTGCACTTGCATCTCTTATGTTAATAAACTGGTGACCTGGTGTCTGTCTGAGCATTCGGATCCCTCTGGGACCTCTAAGAGCGTACGCTTTTTTTCCACGATGAGTTTGCCAGCTATCTCATTAGAGAAACCATTTATTCAGGCCATTAGCCAGGATCTTTAGCTGCCGGACCCCACCAATGGTCCCTTTGAAGTGAATGTACAACCAGCGCCCCGTCTGATGTATGTATGTAGAATATTTTTGTATGGTACCGGTTGTATGTATGTTCCAATCAAGTAAAACATTGAATATTTTCAATAACCTGCTGGCTCTGCGTGAAAACAGGAATTTGTATAATGAGCCAAGCAGACGCTTTCCTGTTAGGAAATTTAGCTTTTTTCCCCCCTCCAAAATATTTTTATTTTTTGGCTGCAGAGCGAGTGTGACCCCAGATGTCCTTGTAGTATTAATTCTGATTTCGGACGAGTAATTAGAGAGAACACGTTAATAAGCGAGGTGGAGTAGAACCTGGCCGCACGTGGGGTTTTCTGGACATGGAGTAGAAATGCGCCATATGTAGCAGTGGCTCAGTTTATCTGTGAAGGAGCATGGTACCTTTAATTAAAGGTAATACGTTTCCCCATCCTGTTTTAAAGGGGCTGTCTCATTAGGTTTTTTTATTTATTTATTTATTTTTTATATATACTGAAACCAGTTGCCCTTAGAGTTTGCGACTTTTTGCAACCTTTTAAAAAGTTCTGGAATATAACTAAGAAATCTAGAGTGCCACTAATTAACATAGCTCCCCACTTTGTCGCCCATTTTGAAAAGTTGGAGTGTAAGGTGTAAAACGCAAACATTTGCAGGTTGCAAATAAAGCCCAAGAAGTCACAAAAGCAGAATTTTGTGACATTTTTTAAGCCATAATTCTGGCGTACAGGTCGTGATAGATTCGTCCTATACGTTTTTTCCGTCATCCCCCCCCACTAATTTTTCCTTGCCATGAAATAAGTTTATGTCCCAATATCCATGCCGCACATTAAAACACAGACATTTTTTGGGGTGAGTTTTGCGAATACTTTTTGGGATGTGTTGTGTACCATTACTTGTATAAGGTGGTTATGTTAGAGACTTTAATAGTTCTGTAAGACTAGAGGTAAATAGTATTTGTACACATAAGCAGAGGTGAATTGACATCTTAAAGGCTATGTACACCTTCGGAGGCAATTTTTTTAGTTTTTTTTGTTTGATTGCATTTTACTAATTTTGGGCTAAAAATATTATTTTCAATTGGTCTTTATTAAAAAAAATATTGAGCCATTCTGCCACAAAGTGTTAACGGTTCGGACTTTTTACTTTCAGGTCTAATAAACCTTACCTCTAGTTTACAAAGAGGTCATAAACATTTATTTAAGCCACATTCTTATCAATCAGATTAGAAGTGAGCTATAATGAATGTATTTTAGGAGAACAGAGATAAGGAGCCTTCAGATTAGCTGGCTGACGGAGCAGAGAGAAAATTCAGGTCCCTCTACTAGAGCATCTCAGCCCTGTACAGAAAAAAGGTTACAGATTTGTAATAAAGAACAATTAAAGTATTTTTAGCTCAAAATGAGTACAATGCAATAATAACAATAAAAATTGCCCCCAAAGGTGTACATAGCCTTTAAAGAGGTTAGCCCATCTGGGACATTGATGACATATTATTAGGATATAAAGTGAACGGAGAGCAGTCACACATTTATGACCACCCTCCGTTCATCGCTACTGGAGTAAAAAAAAAATGGCAAAATGCCAACTCGGCTATTTCTGAAAGTCCCATAGTGGTTAATGGAGTGGTGGCCCCACTTGCAAGGTGCACTCTCCTTTCGCCACTATTGGACTTCCGGGAAACAGCCGAGAGCACTCACTTGGCTATTTTTGGAGCCACCATAGCAACAAATGGAGAGCATGCCGTGCTGGGGGTCATGTTCTGGAGACAGGTGCGGGTCCCACCTCAATGTCCCATATGGGTCGACCTGTTTAATATTACGCAGTCTTTTACAAGAGTTCTTGTGGAACAGTGCTGTGATATTGCTTATTCCTGTGTGCTTATACACAATGATATATTGATTATTTATGTGGTTTATGTTTTTCAGAATTCAATTCGCCATAACCTGTCTCTTCATAGCAAATTTGTGCGGGTACAGAATGAAGGGACTGGTAAAAGTTCATGGTGGATCTTAAATCCAGAGGGTGGAAAGAATGGTAAATCCCCAAGAAGACGAGCTGCCTCTATGGATAATAACAGCAAGTTTGCAAAAAGCAGAGGAAGGGCTGCCAAGAAAAAAGCCTCGCTACAGTCAGGCCAAGAAGGCAGCGCTGATAGTCCTGGATCACAGTTCCCTAAGTGGCCGGGAAGCCCTAGCTCACACAGCAATGATGACTTTGAAGCCTGGAACACGTTTCGTCCAAGAACCAGTTCCAATGCGAGCTCCATCATGCCAGAGGAAGAAGATCTTGGTGATGCCGATGTACACGGTCTTGTATATCCGCCTTCTTCTACCAAATTGGCATCTACTTTGCCAAGTCTGTCAGAGATTGGGAACTCTGAGAATATGGAGAATCTTCTAGATAATCTCAACCTGTTATCTCCAAACACCTCATTGACCGTTTCTACACAGTCCTCACCGGCCTCGATGATGCAGCAATCTGGTTATTTATTTACTTCACCAGACACCAGTATGGGATCACCTGATCCCGACTACAGAAAATATACCTATGCTCAACCGGGCATGAACTCCATATCACAGATGTCTATGCAAAGTGTCCCAGACAGTAAATCTGCCTATAGGGCTGTGGGCCCATACAATGTTCCAGCTGGACTTCTAAAGGAACTGCTTACCACAGATTCCCCGCCACATAATGATTTGCTGGCCTCGGAGTCTGCGGTTTCCCAAGGCAACAGTAGGGTTCTGAGTCAGAATGTGCTGATGGTGTCTAATTCTGGAATGCCTACATATGGCACCCAGCCACCCCACAGCAAAATGAACACCATTCCCCATGCACATCAACAACATACTCAGCAGACCTCCATGAATGGTCGTGCCTTGCCCCATACTGGGAGTACCATGACTCACAATGCCGGCATTAGCCGCCTGTCAACCGTGAAAAGTTCATTACAAGTGCCTATGACTCAGCCCCTTCACATGTCCGGCATGGGTTCTTATCCTACAAACAGCTGTAATGGCTATGGCAGAGTTGGCATAGTCTCCATCCACCAGGAGATGCTGCCTAGTGACTTGGATGACATGTTCGTTGAACGCTTGGACTGTGACATGGAGTCCATTATTCGGAATGACCTCATGGAAGATGGAGAAGCAGATTTTAACTTTGATAGCCTATTATCAAACCAAAGCTTTCCGCACAGTGTCACAACCACCACACACAGCTGGGTATCGGGATAGAGACAAAAAGTTGCAAGTATGTGACACGTCTATAGCGGTATTAAACTTGTGTATTAGGGTATGTCTGCACGGGGATTTTGGGCGCGACACATGTCATGCGTCCGCGTTGCATCCAAGTGTGGCATTTTGTCAGGAAAGAATGGGGTCGCACTGCAACTCGCGCGTTTGCTGCAACTCGTGAATCACAAATAATCCAGCAGTGTTGGATTTTTTTGCGTTTTGCAGTCACAGCAAATGTGCAAGTTGCGCTGCAACCTTATTCATCCCTTTGGCAGCCCCACTACACTGCAATCTTTGGTTTGCGTGACAGCTGTCGCTGCCAAAATCGCAGGGTAGACGTAACCTTAAAACATGTTTAATCATCCCGTCTCTAATACATCTGTGTGTATTCAGAGGTCTGGTAAAAATGTGTTGTAGGTAACATTTGCTGTCCACAATCTAAATTCTCTCAGATTTTTTAGTATAATTTTTTAAAATATGTTTTTATTGCTTTTCAAGCAGTCTGCTTGTGTAGACAACCCCGGCTGTTAATGCTGGGGAAACTTGTCGACAGCCAGTGTGCTGTCGCATGGCAGCCATTTGAGCCAGGACTTCTTCTTTGTGAGACATCCTTGGCAGCAGCTTTCGGCTCCACAGTTATGCAATTTGGCTCCCTCTCACACTTAAAGGGGTTCTCCGGGAAGTAAGAAAATGAAAATATGCGTTGTTATAAATATATTCCCAAATACCTTTCATTAGTTATCATGGCTCGTTTTGTCTGGGGAGCAATGATTAGGAGCAGCAAAATGGCTGCTGTCCTATTAGTACACACAAAACCTGTCCTAATCACACAGGAGGACAAGTTACTTCAGAACACTGAGATAAAGAACTGCCTCAGCCGCCTCGGCTTTGCTTGTCACAGATTATGATCCTGAACACAGCCGATAAGATCTTCAGCTGAGTGTCTGTTGGAATGGAGTTCATGAGGAGACATGAAGTAGAGAGATGACGGACAGGACAGACTGTGGTAATGGAGACTACAGACAAGTGCTGCTGCTCATTAGCCACATCCCCACATCCTCTTTGTACTTCATGTTTCCTCATGAACTCCATTCCTACAGAGATTCACCTGAAGATCTGATCAGCTGTATTCATCCCTGACAAGTAGAGCAGAGAGGAGGATGAGGCAGCTCTTTAGCTCAGTGTTCTGAAGTAACTTGTTCTCCTGTGTGATTAGGACAGGCTTTGTGTGTAGTACTAGTAATAGAACGGCAGCCATTTTATTCCCCCTGATTGCTCACCTGACAATACAAGCCATTATAACTAATGAAAGATGTTTGGGAATATATTTATAATAATGAAAATACCTAAATATTACTTTTTCTTAATGCCAGGAGAACCCCTTTAAAATGATCCTGTCGCATTGAATGCAGTCCATGTTACTGAGCAGAAGGAGATGAGCAGGTTGATATACTGAATCTTTTCCCATAAAATTATATAACTTGAATTTTATTCATTTAAATCCCTACTCTTTCTATGCTTAGGGGTCTGGATATCCCAATGGACTCCTGAGCATAGAAATAGCAGGGATTTAAAGTGTCACTGTCTCTTCAGTCTATTTTTAATGTGGTGTATGGACAGTGGTGTCAAACATTTATATAATATACTTTATAAGGTCTCATTCAGACGGCCGTATGCTGTCGGCAAAAATGCGGATCCGTTTTCTTGCGGATTAGATGCTGTCCTATTCACTTCTATGGGGCCCTTTTCTTCCTTTCCAGAGCTCAGCAAAACAGATAAAACATGTCCTATACTTGTCAGTGAAAATCAGGACATGGCCCTATTCAAGTCTATGGATCAGCAAAAAAACGGATTGCAATACTTTTGCGGACATGCTGAACTGTCCGCAAAAAAACGGATCCGCATTTTTGCAGTCAGCATACGGCCGTCTGAATGAGCCCTTAGGGAAAGAGGTTTCATTGTACTAGAAAAGCTCTAACTGATCATCGCTAAGGAGAGTCTGTCTTCAGTGTTCTGCTACGTGCTGAAGACGCCTGCGTGTAACAAGTCAGAGAGGCAGGGTGAAGGTTAGGGCCCATGTACATAGACGGGGGCTAGAGTGGTGACAGGAGGCGGCCGAAGCGTCTGTATGTTTGAGGTGTCTTCAGAACTCGGTAGAATTGAAGAATAAAGACAGACTTTTATTAGCACTGCTTAGTTAGGGCCTATAAAGAAATGCTTATTTCTGAGGACAAGAATAGGACATGCTCTATATTTTTTGCGGGCCACGGAACAACGGATGCGGATAGTAGGGGTCGACCGATATTGATTTTTTTAGAGCCGATACCGATATTCTGTGAACTTTCAGGCCGATAGCCGATATTTTATACCGATATTTTGCGCATTTTAATTTTTGGATTTTTTTTTTTTCTGTTACGGCGTCCGACGCTTTTTAAAAAAAATATATTTTAATAGTTTGGACTTTTTGGTCACGGCGATATGTTTTTTTATTTATTGTTTATATATTTTATATGTAAAATTGGAAAAGGGTTAATTTATACTTAATATTTTGGTGTTTTTTTACTATTTTAAATTTTTTTACTTTTTATTTTTTTACTATTTCCCTTAGGGGTAGAACCTGGGCTCTTTACATCTCTTGTCCTATTCACCCTAATAGAGATCTATCAGGGTGAATAGGATCTACACTGTCCCTGCTGCCCTGTGCTATGGGCACACAGCAGCAGGAACCATGGCAGCCAGGGCTTCAGGAGCGTCCTGGCTGCCATGGTATCGATCGGAGCCCCAGCATTACACTGCTGGGGCTCCGATCAGAAGAGAGGAGGTGGGGACCCTGTGGCCACTGCCACCAATGATATCAATACTGAAGGGATGGGGGGAGGAGGAGGGGGATGGGGAGGAAGCACTGGCCACAAATGATAAGGTTTAAGATATTACAAGCACATTGCCCAGACCCTGCCTCTGATAGATGGCTGCGATCCGCGGCAATTAACCCCTCAGGTGCGGCACCTGAGGGGTTAATTGTCGCGGATCGCAGCCATCTATCAGAGGCAGGGTCTGGGCAATGTGCTTGTAATATCTTAAACCTTATCATTGGTGGCCAGTGCACCCTCAGCCCCGCCTCCTCTGCTCTCATTGGTGGCCAGTGCGCCCTCAGCCCCGCCTCCTCCTCTTCTCTAGTCTCCACTGGCAGCGCGGCACAGGGGGAAGGAGGGACTGCCTCCTTCTCCCCTGTGCTGCTGAGGGAACATGGCCGCGCTGAGAGCAGCGCGGCAATGTTCTGTTAGAGCACAGTTATCGGTATATCGGCCTGGTTAGGGGCCGATACCGATAACTGTGCAAATCATCAATATCGGCCGATAATATCGGCCAAACCGATAATCGGTCGACCCCTAGCGGATAGCACTCTGTTTTGCAGCCTGTTGAAATTAATGGGTCTGCATCCGTTCTGCAAAATTGCAGAATGGATGAGCACCCAGAAATATGGACGTGTGAATGCACCCTAAGGCTCGATTCAGATGTCCGTTTGTGTTTTGCGGATTCACAAAACACGGACACCGGCAATGTGTGTTCCCCATTTTGCGGACCTAACATCGCCGGCACTCCTAGAAAATGCCTTTTCTTATCCACAATCCGGATCCGTGTCGGACATATTGTGTCACCATAGAAATGAATGGGTCTGCAATTCCGTTCCGCAAAATGCCGTAGGGTGTAAGAATCTTCTTAGCAAGGCTCTATTTTCTAGTACAAAGAAACACCTTTTCCTAATAAAGTATATTATAAAAATGTTTTAGTTTCAATGATTTTTATTGGGTTTTCTAGACATCAGTTATAAAAAATGTTTTAAAACCGCTGTTCCTACACTAAAAATAAGCTGAAAGTGAATAAAATGTAAGTTATGATGAGAGTTGCCTGCTAATAGGACCATATGTACAATATGACAGGTTCCTTTTAAAAGGGGCTATCCCATGATTAAAGAGGACCTTTCACTGGTCCTACCATTACAGTATTCGTACCTGGCCGCATAGGGCTTTATTAGGAGATGTCGGGCGCTTTTTCTTTTTCAGCTCGGCTGTTTTGTTCCCCCGCTGTATACCAGTTGGCAGCATCGGTACAGGGAGGTGGAGACGGCCGGGTTTCTTAAAGGGCATCGCCTTCTCCCTGTGAGCTGCCCAATCGCAGCAGCGAGCGTCACAGCCAGGGAGAAATAAAGCTCACCTTCTGCCTGGCTGGGACGCTGGGACGCTCTCCAACAAAGGGCAAGTGGCACTATACAAAAATGTTATTGAATAGCTCGGGGCTTACACAAATTTTTTAATGACATGCGATAACCATAGGATTCATAAGCAGGGGCTACTCTGAAAAATGTAGAATGTTTTTCATGGGACGACCTCCTTTAAGCTTTGAACTACGCATGCCATAGATTGTGGAGGGACCCACTACACAGATACTATTATTGTTTTTTAAGTGGAACAACGTAAAAAAAAACTGTTACATTTAAACATTTATAAAAACAATACTAATAAAACATAACACATCTAACAAATAAGCGCAAGGGGTTTGTGGATGGATGGAGTATAATTTTTATTGGTTGTCCATCTTCAGAGTTTTTTTCCCTTGTATGTAGAAGAATTCTCTTATTTTACAAGTGACGCCCCCTGCTCCTATTGCAGTTCCATGAATTGCTCATATATTAGTAATGTAAGGCAATTCCTGATCATTTTATGGTGCTCCTCACTGCTTTTTTTTTTTTTTTTTTTTGAGCCAAGATGCAACAGTGACAACTCTATGAATCACTCTTGTTCCAGTGATACAAACCTGCCTCATGGTAAGGCCGCATTCACACGACTGGTGCCGCCGTCCCTATATTACAGACCGCAAACCGTGGGTCCACAAAACATGTGCGCACCGTCTGTGTCAACTCAGCATCGCTGTGCGAACCCATTGATTTCAATGAATCTGCGATCCGCAGAATGCGGCGAAACATAGGACATGTCCTGTCTTTTGCAGAGTTGAGGCACAGACCTGGAAGCGCACGGGATCCCTTTCATTGGCTACCAGGTCTGTGCCTCAGTGCCGCAAAGGATAGGAAATGTCCTATCGTTTGCTGCATCTTGTGGATCGCGGACTCAACTGCGATGCGGAGTGCACGCGGCCGGTATCTGTGTTTTGCGGATCTGCGGTTTTGCTGTCAGTAACACGGGCACGGCCATCACACGTGTATGAATGTAGCCTAATGCACGGCATTGCTTTATATAACGCTTTCTGGAGTCTTATCTATAGTTTCGGCAGTGACGTCAGTGTAATTACACTTCTAACCGCGTTACAGACTAAATCCGTAGTTACAGTTAAAAGGTTCGATTTTTATATTGTTTTTTTTAAATATAATTTTGTATTATGTTTGGCGGTATTCTTCCTTCATAGGTATAGCTGCTTTCACAATTGTAGTGGTTGCCATTGGAAAAGACAATTTATCTACACGGTCACATAAGGAAGTTTTGGGGGGATTATTTAGAACGTGCTCAAAGTAAAGTCCTCTTCCCTCTCACTGATCCCTGGCAGCTTCTGTTCCGACATTTACCAGGTTTCTGCTGGTCTCTACTTCCTGCTCCTGTATCGACACACAGGAAATGCCTGGAGATGCCTGCTCAGCCAATCACAGGCTTCGGCAGGTCACCACGGCAGCCAGTGATTGGGTGAGCTGCGATCTCCTGGCATTTCCTGTGTGTCGTGACCAGCAGGAACCTGTTCTGCATCGCAATGGGAGCGACACGGATCGTTGACTTGTTGGATGCTGTAAATGCATACTAAATTAAAGGGGTTGTCCAACCTTTTTTAGGTAGGATAGGCCATCACTAGCTGCCACTCCGCACCCCCACCAATCAGCTCCTCTGTGTAGCTTTGTCGCCAGCTCCAGATCTACACAGCAGAAGTAAGATTGTAGTGGAGGGAGCTCACATTGACTTGAATGGGAGCAGCGCTGTAGTAACAAGCTCTCTCCACTACAGAACTATGGGCAAGTAAGCCAGCTTTCCTTTGTACCCGTTTTGATAAATCTCCCTGATTTGCCTTATATTGATGTCATTTATATACGGCGGACGTCTGGTTTTCTGTTCCAGCGTCGGTTTAAGTCTCCAGATCAGACACTGACGGGACCTGACTGATCTCATTGGCTATAATGGGGTCTGTTAGGCTAGGAATCTGCGCTGTTTATGTGAACCTAGCCTTGGCGTTGAAGCACTTGTTTGGCTCCTGATCTAATATTATTTTATATTCTTTTATAGGCAGCATCAGCGTGAAGAGCATTGGAAGAAACCTCCAAAGACACGATTTTCTGGCCCATTTTTTTCATCAAGCCTGAAGAAATATGGAAATGTCCCAGACGATGTGCTGTGCTGCTCCTGGACCTCTATCACTATGAAGTGCCAAACTGACTAAAAAAAAATCTACTGGGGGGGAATGCCTGCGTCGTCGTTGCCATTCAGATGCTTGTATAGGCAGTAAAGAAATGAGGACTTCATGGTGTCGTGTACCCGCTTCTTTGCTCTAGGTGCTTGCTGTGGATGTCAGATCTGCTCAGCAATGGGGCTTCTTGCTAAAATTGTTCTATTTTCAAGACTGGAAGCTGCATTCGCCCCTAATGCACTAAATGACCTAACAAGAGCATAAAGAGCTATCGCCAGCAGTTTTTTTTGTGATAATTGTCTCTTTGGTAACTGCCAAACGTGTGTTTAACGGCAACAGTCTAAGTTATTTACATTCCAAGCTAATGGGGATTCTCCCTGTTATTGGACCAACATATACATAATCCCGGGTTGGTGCTAGTATTTTGATTAAAAAAAACTAAAAAAAAAAACTAAAAAAACACACATGTGGCCTACAAATTCACAGCAAATTTTGATTAAGTATTTAAATAAAAAAAATAAAAAAAAGTACAAAAACTGAAATGTGTTATCCAGTGCAGAGAGCTGTCTTAGTCTGCCTGTTTTATACGATGGAGATGGACTCCTTGCCATCCTGCTATGCCAGAGTTTCCGCAGTTGGAGTCCTTGATAGCTGAGGGAGAATGCATCTGTAATGGCACGGGTAACGGTGACCCGCAGCAACACACTTTGATTTCAGTAGATATTTCGGAACAAGTTCATGCCCATTTGTAGTGAAGGCTCCAGCCTCCAAACCTCATGCTCTAGGCATTGACCCAATAGTTCACTGCTCCTTCGACTGGTTCTTAAAGGTCACCTAAAATGAAAAATGGAGCAACATTTCAGAGCAGTTTGTGTCTACAGCGCCTGTGCAGTCCGATTTGTCTCCATGGTAACAGATGAAAAACCCTGTGTGGTATGATTCCTGCAGTCATACAGTCTTCCCCCTTCCCGTCGAAAACAATTTATTCTATTCCATTTTTTTTTTTTTTTTTTATTTAACTCTTGGGCCACTTGCACATGATGTGGGTGAACGCACATAAGATCCACATGAATTTCCATGTAGACGTATGTGCGTTTCTGCACCATATCCACACCAAAATCTGCAATTTCTAATTGCGGATTTTGGTGTGGATTAGATGTGATTTTGCTGCAGATCCTGCCCTTCCTTGGAAAAGGGTAACATTGGCATCTAATACTGCAAACAGAATTGACATGTAGCGGAATTGGAAATCGCATGGCAGGTCAGTTTCCACATGGAAAAAAGTCTGCAAAGTGTACATGGGAGGTTCACTATAAAAGTCAGAATGCCCCTTTAAAGGGCATCTGTCAGCAGATTTGTACCTATGACTCTGGCTGACCTGTTACATGTGCGCTTGGCAGCTGAAGGCATCTGTGTTGGTCCCATGTTCATATGTGCCCGCAGTGCTGAGAAAAATGTTTTAGTATATGCGAATGAGCCTCTAGGAGCATTGGGGGCGTTACCATTACTCCTAGAGGCTCTGCTACGCCCTCTGCACTGTGACAGGACCAGGAAGTGAAAATGTCATCACACCTGACCCTGTCAGTCCAAGTGCAGACAGTCCAGCAGTTGCAGAGAGAGCGGAGCCTTTAGGAGTAATGGTAACCCCCCCCCCCCCCGTTGCTCCTAGAGGCCCATTCACATATACTAAAACATTTTTTTTTTCTCTCCTCAGCAATGTGGGCACATATGAACATGGGACCAGGTAAGTGCCTGTGCAACAGGTCGGCCAGTTTCATAGCTACAGATCTCCTGACAGATGCCCTGGGTTTGTAGTCGTTACCATAGCGATGCATGGGTCTGTATAGGATGTGTTAACACAAAACCTAAGGATACATTAAGACTATTTGTAAGGTAGCTTTATTATAGATGCACTGGAGCCATAGAGAGGCTTTTGAATGTGTACATAGTCTTTAATGCAACTCTCAGAGCAGCATCATGGACTCCACCATGCTCTGACATGCTTGTGTCTTTGGTTCGGCAGCATATAGTGCCTCGGCTTTCTATCTCTCTGCCTAAATTCAAGCACATCTTGGAACAGCTTTATGTTGATCCAATTCAAGGGTTCAACCTACAAGCAGTTGACTATAGAGATAATTGGTTATGTCAGATCTTGTACAAAAAGTGTTTTTAATATCTGTATAATTGTTTTTATCGACTTTTTTTTTTCTGTTTAGGTAAATCATTGTCCATAATTACATTTTTTGGACTGTGCCAGCATTGTAGAATTGCACATAGCACAGAAGCATTCAGTATTTCATTGTGTGCTTTATACCAGCTTTTGTACCTACAGGATTTTGGTGCTTTTTTTTTTTTCCCCCCCTTGTTTTTAATATTTTCATGAAATGAAAAATGGAGAAAACTGTGTAAATAAGAAGTTAATATTTCTTCATTTTTGCCTAAATGAAATGTATAATTATTTGTATCGCTTGCTGGGAGAGAACCATAATGTCTTAGCATTGACATGTAGTAGCCCCCTCCTCTCTCCAGGCCTTTGTTATAAAGTCTATAACATCTTAGAGGACCGCTTACAGCCCCCCTGGAGCTGGTAATCTGCAACATGTACGATCCTGGCCAAAGAATGTGTAACTGGTAGGCAGGTAGGTGTTGGTGAAGAAGTGTTTGCCATCTCTTGCTGTAACAGATTTGGCATACGTTGCGTTTGCTTTTTCTTGCTGGCACCGAAGAACCGAATGTTGCTTTATTTTCTGGAGGTTCCCTTAAATACACAGAATCAGTCTTTATCTGAAACTTGAGGAAGGCACGAACACACTTGTGTCTTGCAATCTGCAGGTTTGCCTGTCATATGCTTAATTTGTAAGTAAGGAACATTTGCCCCTCTCCCCGAGCATTGTATTGTTTTACCACTTGAATCCAAAAGGGGTGCATTTGCACCCACTAAACAGCCAGGCCTTGGGGGGGAATGTTTGATACATATCCTTATGAACCCTATCAGCCATGTTTGGGACGATTCTCTAGACCCTTCTCTAGTTTAACGCATCCCTAAGGTCTGCCACCTCCTCTTTCTAGTCCCATAAACGCCACTTTTGGCAATGGCCGATATCACTTTTCCATTGACTTGAATGGGGATATATGGCAATATCGGAATAAAGGCCACATTCAAGAGTGGAGCTGGTTCTCTTTAAATGGCCATTAAAGGTGTAATATACAGACAAATACATTGACCAAGAGAAGGTGATGGTTGCCATCAGAAAGAGACTTGGGTCTTCATAGACTTGTGTGCTTTAGCTCTAATTTTCGAGTTTTTGCCTAATTACAACTGTCAGCACATAATAGGAGTTGTAGTTTTGCAGCAGCTGTCGGGCTACAAGTTGGAGAGCACTGCTATGAAGCAACACAGTCCCTAAACATGGCCTATAACGTGGAGACTAAATTCAAAGGTGCCCATTAGGGCTGAGCGAATCATCTTCGGATGAAACTCAGTACTTTTTACCCAAATTTGCCAGTTAATACCCTACAGAATAAAAGTGAAGAGTCATAGTCTTGAATGGGCACTAGGGATGAGCGAATCATCTTCAGATGAAACATCCGAAGTTGATTAGCATAAAACCTCGTTGGAATACTGTACATTAGAATGTATTGGCTCCAATTAGCCAAAGTCATTACTTCGCGAAGTCTCGTGAGACTTCGAGTAATAACTTCAGAAATTTAATTTCTACTGTTAAAAACCTTTTACCGAACTGGAACCCGAACAGCTCGCTCCGTACAGTATTCTAACGTAGGTTTATGCGAATTGACTTCGGATGTCTCATCTGAAGTCGGTTCGCTCATCCCTAGTGCCCATCCAAGACTATGACTGTTCACTTTTATTCTGTAGGGTATTAACTGGCAAATTGGGTAAAAAGTACTCAAACAGTTTGTCATACCCTTTTGTATACATACCCCATACGACAGTAAAATTTCAAGTTAAGGTTCCACCATTCAGTTTTATGAAACATTCAATTGGTGCTCATTTATACAAAAACACTAAAAGTGGATACTTAAGCATATAACAGTAAAACTTTCCGATCAGATTAGAAGATATGTTGATGAAAGCAACACGACCTCCAGCCTTGAGAACCCAAAATGTGGACTGTATGGATTTATCTATGCAGCATCGCTCCTCCCGCTCCGTTCCAGTGTTGTGTCCCATTGTCAGTGGAGTTGCGTTGTTTTATTACGATGTATAATGTTTAGTTGGGCAAATATCAGTGCAGTTCTTGATGTTTCGGTAAGCTTGTTATTATGTTAACTTATTATGTGGCCAATTAGCGATCACGCCTCAAGCTCCTCCTGCTTGCGCAGACATTTGTGGCTCTCTCGCCAGTAGTTTGTAACTGGACATATTGTATAACGTGCAATATATAACGTAAGCAAGCTGTTAATTTTTGCACCAGCTCATGTGGGCTTTAGGTATGATGCTTGAATGATATGAGATTGGTGTCTGAGCAACAGCTGATCTTTGTCTACAAGGATCTAACTTCTTTAAGACCTTAATGCCTGACTCAAAGCCTGAATCTTATCTATGATTGGAGTTAAGCACCCCCCCAGTGCTACCACCTCTTTATGAAATGGAGATCTATAGTGCTGTTTGCCAGGTCCTTGCATTACACACATGGGATTTTAGCCGCAGCATCATGTTGGCTGTGGGAGCATGAAAACAATATGAACTTCAGTGTGAAAAAATGGGGCATATTGTTAAAGGGGTTGACACAGCATTAAATACCTCATTTATTAAATTTAAAAAATGAATGTTTGCCATTTACAGGCTTAAAGGAAAACAAACAAACCCAGTTGTGATGTTTACTTGCATAGTATGGTGCCATCCGAGTATATAACTATCTGTGCGTCCATGCCTTGAGCTGAATGCTGCTGGTCACACATGCTCGGTCACTCTTCCCACAGCCAGGTCTCTGCCTAGTTATCCGAATAGAAATATTTTTCTGTCCTGCTTGGCAGGAAAGGAGCAGAGCTTCTGCAGTAGCATGCCAGGATAGCTAGGAAGACTACAGGGAGGTGAGAAGGGTCTAGATCAGTGATGGCTAACCTCGGCTCTCCAGCTGTGGTGAAACTACGACTCCCAGTATGCTCCATTCATTTCTGTGGAGTTCTGAGAACAGCCAAGCTAGTGTGCCTCTTGGGGGTTGTAGTTTTACTACAGCTGGAGTGCCGGAGGTGAGCCATCATGGGCCTAGATTGACAGCTGCCAGGAGGAGGAGACTGATTCTGTCCAGAGCCTGCACCAAGGGACACACATGGTTGCAAATAATTATGTAAAGGACATTTTTTTTATTTTTTTTTATACCACAAAGGGCATAAATTCTAAAGGCCTGTCAAGGCTTATATATGAAAATGATTCATAGGATCACAGTTAATATTTATTGTTAGAAAAATGGCACAGTCCATATATTTTTTTATTTTTTTTTAAACTTGTTTTTCAAATTTGAAAAATGACATCGAAGGGTCATAACTCACATTGGTTGCACCATATTGTTTATGGGCTAGCTGCATTTCTTTTTTTTTTTTCGCTTTTTACAACAGCCATAAGAAATTTATACAAAAGGCAATTTGTGTGCATATTTGCAGTGCATTTTAGTGCATATTAAATGTAATGCAAAGCTGTGTGTCAATGAGCCCAAAACCTGTTTTAGCGGCCCTGTTGTCCGTGGTCTCTAGTAGGCTGGCTATGTAGTTGAAGCCACCCATGCACAGTGTACCGAGAACGGCAGGTCCGGCCTGAGCTGTAATGTGTATAGGGAGCTCCCGACTCTCTCCAGACAGATTCTGTCAGAAGAGAGACGGATCAAGCAAAATGAATCTTTTCATCCCATCCTTTTGAGGTGTCTGGCAGCAGCTTTCTCCTCTCTCCCCATAGACAACATCCGAGCCGAACATGTATGTGTATGAGGGAGTCGATCATTTGGCCGCCAGCTATTGAATGTGTATAGGGGCCTTTACATAACGTTCAGACTCTCCCCATACGAGTGCATGTTGGGCTCGGCCATAGATCAGCACTGTAGATCTCAAACAGTATATTTTTTAGAACTTGTTGACTATGATGGTCCAAACTTATGCTAAACTCCAACTGAATCTAAATTTTTTTATTTTTTTTATATCATTTTTTAGGCTTCAAAAGGTTAATGTGCCCTTTCTTAAATGTAGGGAGATTCTCGATTGGACCAATATAAAATCTTATATTTGCACTTGTTAAACCACTGGAAGAAAGTTTAACTGCTATTTTATTCATATTTTAAGTATAAAATTATTAAATCCCTTTTAATTTATGACTGATTTATATTAATTTTAAGTTGTATATTCCTTAGCGGTTCAACAGTGGTTCATGCAAGCAATCCTGGTTTCTCAAACTTTATCCATTTAACATGAAGTCAATAAATCAGCAATATGTGTAATGGTGGCATGTAAAAACTGCTTTCGTTTGTTGTATTGCAGCATTTTTCATGTGTTTTTTTTATTTTTCTGTCCTAATTCATGATTCAATATCCGCAGACAAGTGCCTGATGTATTTACAGACACAAGAACAATCTGTTGTATGAAGCCATAAATGTATATAAATTATGCTACAAATGACTGTCCTCTGTTTTGTGTCTTTATTTTTAATTAAACCGCTACCTTGAATTCCTCGGAAAAAGGCATACCATCAAAATGCTGAACTGATCTTTGGTATGCTGTACATCAGGGATGCTCAACCTGCGGCCCTCCGCCTGTTGCAAAACTACAACTCCCAGCATGCCATGACGGCCTACAACTGAGCAAGGTTGGAGCAGCTGGAGGGCCGCAGGCTGGGCATCCCTGCTATACAGTATGCCTTTATTTAATTGGGTTGATCCTACCAAGTGTTCTTTAAGCCCAAAGAGATTCAGTTTAAATTATAATAAATTACAATTCTTGCTGAATCTTTATATCATTCGAGTTCCTCCTGCTCTTTAACACGGTAGTTGAATTTATAAAAACCTGTATTTTTTACTTTATATTTTACCTGGATTGTAAAAGAGCGGTAGACAAGATGCAGCCTGCTATTTATTCTAAATGAGCCTGTGATATAATATGTTTGCTCTTTTCCATAACTGGTCCATTTTAAAGGCCGTTTTTGGTAATATGAATTTTTAAACAATTGCCCGCAGCCTGTCCCCTGAAATGGAAGATTCATACTTGCCTGTTCCACGCCGCTGTGGTACGGCAGTGCACAGGCATAGTCACATGCACCGCTCCAGCCAATGACTGGCTTCAACAGTGACGTGCCGCTTGTAGCCACATCACCGCTGGAGCGGTGCATGTGACTATGCCTGTGCACTGCCGGATGCAAACACTGCGGCTACCAGGAGATGAAGAAAGCGGAGGTAGCGCGGCAGACCGTAGTGGTGTGAGGCAAGTATGAATCTTCTATTTCTGGGTGCAGGCTGGGGGCACTTTCTTAAAAAGTCAGTATTGGGCTACATGCACACAAACGTATTTTGTTTCCGTGTCGGTTCTGTTTTTTTTGAGGATAGGATGCTAATCCCTTCATTTTAATATGTCCGCAAGAAATGCGGACAGCACACCGTGTAATATCCGCATCCGTATGTCTGTTCCGTAGCACCGCAAAAGAAATAGAGCATGTCCTATTCTTGTCCGTTTTGCGGACAAGGGTAGGCATTATTACAATGGATCCGCAAAAAAAAACGGATGCCATACGGACGTCATCTGTTTGTGTTTCGCGGTCCGCAAAAAAAAAATACGGTTGTGTGCATGCAGCCTTCCTGCAGCTACCGTTTAATTGTTTTCTCTATTTGGAAAAATTTTTTGTATTGCTAATAATTATGCACAAAAAACTTAAAATAAATATAATTTAAACCAATTCCAGAAGAAGTTGGGACGCTGTGAAATGTAAAAAGAAAAAGGAAAAATTGGAAATCTCATAGACTCATATTTTATTCACAATAGATCATAGAACACAGATGTTGAAAGTGAAACATTTTACCATTTCATGAAAAAAAAATTAACTCATTTAGAACTTGACGACAGCAACGTATCTCACGGGGGCAACAAAAGGATATAAAAGTAAGTGATACTAATAATAAAAAATAAAAAAATAAAAAAGCTGGCAGAGTAATTTGCAACTAAGTCACATGACTGGATATAAAAAGAGCGTGTTAGAGAGGCAGAAGCAAACATGGGCAGGGGTTTACCAATCTGCGAAAAACTGCGTCTACCAATTGTGCAAAAATGTCATTAAAGTGTCCTTCAACGTAAAATTTTTTGATGACTTTGAATATCCCGCCATCTACAGTACATGATATCAAAGATTTAGAGAATCTGGAGAAATCCATGTGCACAAGGGACAAGGCAGATGGTCAATATTAGATGAATACGGCTCCGTGTAGTTAGGAGTCTGAGGCATCGCACTGTATTTTATTGATCTGGTAGCCATAACGTGGCCGTATCTCAGCGTCCATATTACAGCCACAGTATCTGGACCCCTTGCAGTTCTACGCGGCCTTTACGTTATTGATGGGCTTTATATAATTTGAGCACTCCACCTCCTGATGGCTTATGCACAGTAAGTTTTAGATAATCTGTAATAGATGAGAACTTGAGTACAATGTTGGCACTAGGTCTTAAAAAGTAAAAGATTTTATGACACATGAGAAAGTTCAGCAAAGGGAAACTAAATTAAAGGGAAAAACTGACGGACAGGCGAGGAAAGTGCGTCATTGGGAGTTTGTCTTCTCCGGGATGATCAGAAAGGACATCTGGAATGAGATGAACCTAATGGAAGTTTAAAGCTTCTTTGAATATACTTATTATTTATTTTTCTTATTAAATTAGTTTACAAATCTGCATTTTAGTACACTGCCATCAATTGACTTAAAGGGATATTCCAGTTTCAGTAATAAAATTCATTACACTCCCTGTTCTGTGTAGATCACTTTCCTTCAGTCATCTCATTAACATTACTAGCAGGATTACCATGAAAGGTAACACCTATAGCTAAATAACAAAGGATCACACCATGCACAGTAGGTGATGATCACAGCTTACCTGTTCCAAAACTGTAGGGCTACTATGACCTGTCCATCAAATCCATAGCCACTGCCAGACTAGGAACTAACTACCCAGTGCAGCAAAGCTGGTGAACTTGCCCTGCAGCACCCCTATCTCTGCAATGGAATAGCCATTTTGATATGGGTGATCCCTCTCAGGAGCCTAACTAGTTAACGCTCAGCAGTCCCTGTGAGTGATATGGAATACTGTCTTGCATTACTGGGTAGCTGCTAGCAGGTGGAGTGAACAGGGTCAGAACTAAAGGAGAAAGAACATCAAAGCCAAATCAATAACCAGAATCCACAACAGAGACCCGAAAGAGACAGACGGCACAATAACAAAAGGCAGCAGAGTTGTCAGGATAACGGTCCGAGGTCATACACAGTAGCAGATTTAGGGGAGAAGGGACGGAGTAGTCAGGTAATTGAGTCAGTCCAAAACACAAGCATACTTACAAAATGCACAGCGCTAATGATCAGGGGTGCACCTAGCCTTTCTGCTGCCTAAGGCGAAAACTGAAACATAACCCCATCCGATGCCAATTTCTTAACCTAACCCCTTTGCCACAGGGAAAACCCTCATTACCCATGGCCCTTCTGCTGCCCCCTCTTGCCCCTACCTGGTGCTGCCTAAGGGGATCGCCTCACCTGCCCTCATTGGTGGTGAACCCCTGCTAACGATCATACACAGGAGCCAGGTTGCAAGTTCTATAACTGGCATTCTGCAGGACAAAAACTGTCTTTCAAGCCAAGCACCCACCTGCCGCTGCACCATGTCAGGTGAAATAATCAGGGCTCTCGGGCTATGTCCTCTCCTACCTCTGGCTTCTGGAGCAGAGATTTTTCCATCATCTCTCCTTCCCTGCACAATGACCTTTGCTCAGGTCACAGAAGATGCAAGCAAAACCCCATCAAATCAATGAGTCATTTCTAGATACCAGTTTCCTAAGGCCTATGTGGTTGTCATAAACCATATTTGTAAACTTGTGTTCACACAGAACACCAGTTAAAGGGGTTTTCCGGGATATTAATATTGATGACCTGTCCTCAGGAATCGGTCATCAATATTAGATCAGCAGGGGTCTGGCCAATCGGCTGGTTGAAGATAAGTAATTACTTTGTCATGAGGATAGGTCATCAATATTAAAATCTCCGAAAACCCCTTCAAGGCAAGGCAGCCAACCGTAATTGTGCAGAAAGTTTAAAAAAAAAATCATAAAGGGGTTATCCCATGCATGATGTAAAAAAAAGAAAATCATACATAATCTAGTATGTGACAAGCTCTAACAAAGCAATTACCAGCCCTGTACCTCACATGTACCCAGAGATCTCCCTATTCACTGCTCCAGTTCTGCTAGGTTTATTTCAAGCTGGCAGCTCAGGGGACATGTCCTTTCTCAGGGGTGCGTCCTTTCTGCTGAAGGATGGAACTGAACATGTGCTTCCATCTCGGTGAGCAGGACATAGAAACATAGAAAAATAGCAAACAGCAGGTGGCGCTATACAGATAGATTTCAGTAAATAACTCAGTAGATATAATACATTTTTAATGACATGCAATTACAAAAGTATTCGGATGGAGGTGCTGGTTTGAAAATTCTAGAGTTTTTTTTGTGGGACAACCCCTTTTGGCCTCATTCACACGACTGTATGGTCTCCGTGCCTGTGTTGGAGACCGCTAATAGCATTACACAAAATACGGGCAACGGCCATGTGAACTCCGCATTGCGGATGCGGCCCCATTGACTTGCATGGGTCCACGATCTGCAAGATACGGCAAAAGATAAGACCTGTCCTATCTTTTGCGGTGCGGAGGCACAGATCGGAAGTCCACAGAAACACTCGGAGGCACTTGCATGTCCTATCTTTTGCTGAATCTTGCGGATCGCGGACCCATTTAAGTCATCAGGTCCACACTGCAATATGGAGCTCACGCGGCCGATGCCCGTGTTTTGCTGACCGATATGTGCAGTCTGCAACATGATCGCGGCAACCATATAGTCATGTCAATGAGCCCTCAATTAGTAAAAAGTCATACCAAAAGTGTGAGATGCTTGGATATCCAGCAAGGTTGGGATTTGGGAACTAACCAATATTTGGCCCTTACTGTTAAAATATATTTGTCCCTTGGGAGATTACTGGGAGCCACAGACCCCAGATGCTGTCCCTTCTGCTCTGCCTGCTGAAGGTGTCTCATGAGTGTTTGCAAGCATAATTTTCTGCACAAACCTGTACTACAAGAGACTGTAGGCGGGTAGACAAATATTTGGGGGTAAATAAGAGAAACAAAAACTTTTAATGGTATTTTTACAACCTTGTTTTGTCAGTAAGTCGGCATAAATAGTGTATGTTAGTGGCCATTACGGCCTCTCTGCCATCTTGTAAAATTATATGATTGAAACTTCATCTCTGTGTTATAAACTCATAAAAATAGATTACATGTGTGTTGGAAAGGGACCTTTTCCCTGGAAAAAAAAGTGGTGCCATAATGTAATTTTAATGATTGCATTGTACTATTTTGGTTCCTTTTTAACACTAGCAATTTCATGACATACAACATGAAGATGTTGGATCCATTGAATTCCATAGATTAAAGTAGTAGTTAGGCTTTCCTGCACATAAAGGGGTTTACTAGGAGTAGAGTACTGGGGGTTCCAACTCCCAGCACCCTTTTGATCAGCTGTTTGAAGAGGCCGTGGCTCTGTTGAGTCCTTCCTGAGCCAGTGACGTCAACGTTTATCGGTCACATGACCTAGGGACGGATCAGTCCCATTCAAGTGAAAGGGTCTGGGCTGCAATACCAAGCGCAGCCACTATACAGTGTACGGCGCTGTGCTTGGTAAGCTGCTGAGGAGGCCCCTTCAAACAGCTGATAGGTCTATCATTATGCCGACTGTAATTGGACACAGTCCACAAGCTTGTTGTCAGACAACCTCTAACAGTCTAGGTGAGCTTCTGTAATACAGTGAGGGACTTAGTTCAGTTATGGATGTAAGGATTAGGTCTCATGCACACGAATGTGCCGTGTTTTGCGGCTAGCAAATTGTGGATCCGCAAAACACGGAAGCCACCCGTGTGCCTTCCGTATAGAACTGCCTATTCTTGTCCGCACAATGGAAAAGAATAGGACATGACCTTTAATTTTTGCGGGGTCACGGAACGGAGCAACGGATGTGGACAGCACATGGAGTGCTGTCCCCATCTTTTGCGGCCACATTGAAGCGAATCGGTCCACATCCGAGCCACAAAAAATGCGGCTTGGATGCGGAACCAAACCACATTCGCGTGCACGAGCCCTTACACTTGCCAGATTGCAAATCACTAGAAGAGGCAATAAACTGCCAAGGAATGCTAGGTGATTTCAGCTCTGAAGCTTGAAAATTGTGAATGCAGCTCAGGACTCATAATACAGGCTGTTACTGAAGACCAGTCCAAGGTAAACAATTCAATGTATTTGCAAACTTTTTCCATGTTGATTGTAAAATCATAATAAAACATGGAAATCTGCATCAAGAAGTAGATCTGATTTTAGGAAAGTTGTAGGCCTCTTTCACACGAGCGTGATGGATTGGCTCCGGATGCGTTCAGGGTGCGTTCAGTAAAACACTCACTATTTTGCAAGCAAGTTGTCAGTTTTGTCTGTGATTACGTTCATATCACGTTCATATCACGTGTTTTGATGCGTTTTTCATGAGCGTGATAAAAAAACTGAAGGTTTACAAACAACATCTCTTAGCAACCATCAGAGGAAAAACGCAATGCATCCGCACTTGCTTCCGGATGCAATGCGTTTTTCACTGAAGCCCCATTCACTTCTATGGGGCCAGGGCTGCGTGAAAAACTGAGAATTTAGAACATGCTGCGTTTTTCACGCAACGCAGAAGTCCCATTGAAACACAGACCCATTGAAATGAATGGGTCAGGATTCAGTGCAGGTGCTATGCGTTCACGTCACGCACTGCACCCACGCAGAAAACTCGCTCTTGTGAAAGTGGCCTTACAGTTTATACAGATAAAACTCGAAAAATTTGAATCTCGTGTAAAGTTCATTGATTTCAGTAATGCAACTTAAAAGGTGAAACTAATATATGAGCTAGACTCATTATTACATGCAAAGCGAGATATTTCAAGCCTTTATTTGTTATTTGTTTATTATTTGTTACAATCTCAGGTATGGAATATTTATCTGACTAGAGTGTGACACTTTAAACCTAGAATATTGAACCTTTTCACAACATTCTAGATTTAAGTTGCATTCATTAAATAAATTAACTTTTGCACAATATTCTAATTTTTCGAGTTTCACTTGTATATAAAATGACAGCTAAGGGTACTTTCACACTAGCGTTTTGGATTCCGTTTGTGAGATCCGTTTCAGGGCTCTCACAAACGTTCCAAAACGGATCAGTTAAGCCCCAATGCATTCTGAATGGATAAGGATCTGCTCAGAATGCATCAGTTTGGCTCCGTTCCGTCTCTATTACGTTTTGGAGGCGGACACCAAAACGCAGCATGCAGCATTTTGGTGTCCGTCTGAAGAGGCGGAGCCTAACGGATCCGTTTTTTTTTTACAATGTAAGTCAATGGGGACGGATCCGTTGTCAGTGACACAATATGGTGCATTTGAAAACGGATCCGTTCCCCATTGACTTTCAATGTAATCCAAAACGGATCCGTTTTGGACTTTGTCATTTTTCTTTAAACCTAATGCAAACGGATCCGTTCTGAACGGATACAAACGTTTGCATTATAGGTGCGGATCCGTCTGTGAAAATAAACAGACGGATCCGCACCAACACTAGTGTGAAAGTACCCTAATTTGATTTACTTTTGTTGTACTGGTGTTACTTTATTTAAAGGGGAGTTAAAGGGTTATTCTTTGATTTACATATGTTGTATTGATAAATACCAGCAAACAATGATTCCAAATAGGGATCAGCAATGGCGTTAGTGATTACTCCTGCACCATAATGTGGAGGAGATTGCTGATTTGCTGCATGTAATAGCAGTGGTCTCCTTCACTGACGAGCAGGCGATTGTCTGCTCTATTGACCACTGTAAAGGGACCTTTAGGCTCTGTATAGAACCACAGACTGATCTTCCACAATGTACTGCTTCTAGGTGGAAGGACATCAGCAACATGTAGCTGTTGTTTTTTTTGTTTTTACCCTGACCTGAAGACGTCTGTATACAGGACAATACGAGCTGACATTCCCTCAGCTCACACAGAAGCAGCATGTATCAGCAGATAATTGTTCTCCTCTCTTCTCAGCAGTTTAATGGGCTTTGTGTGGCCCCCTCCAATCCTATGCACCTTGCATTAAGTAATTATGGCATTCAATGGGCTATCAATTAGAAAATGTGTTACTGAAAACAGTCCTGGACCATGTCCTTCAGACAGAAGCCAAATCTTCTTGAGCATACTGATGAAATGAAGTCAAAGATAGCAGTGAAGTTGTGGCATGTGTCCAAGCAGCGACAGCGGAGATGTAGAAGATAAAAGCAGATGAAAGATTCTGTCACAGCGATTCCTTTAGGCTATTTACATCTAATATTCACATTTATCAGGCAATTGATAGATTTGCAGCAATCTGTGGGAGAGAAGCTGACAGAGTAAGATGCAAGCTCTTTCTACTCATTCCTTCAGTTATGCAATAATAAATCAGTGCATTCATATGAAGGAAAACGTCTTCAAGGGTCCATTCACACGTCCATGTGTGTTTTGCGGATCCGCAAAACACGGACATCGGCGATGTGCGTTCAGCAATTTGTGGACCGCACATCGCTGGCACTATATAGAAAATGCCTAGGACGTGTTCTATTTTTTTCGGGAACGCGATTGCGGACCCGGAAGTGCGGACCCGGCCGGGACATCGTCTGTCCCCATTGAAATTAATGGGTCCGCAATTCCGTTCAGCAAAATGCAGGACAGAATTGCGGATGTGTGAATGGACCTTAAATGTATAGTCTCCCAACATACAGCATTAGACTGTAGACTCAATTTTTGACAGTTCCACTACCTCTAAATAGGTGGGCTTTTTAAATGTTGTGTAGCTATATGAGGTGCAGAGATAGCAGGCAGTACTGGGCCCCTACTTCTGAAGGGCCTCATAATATATTTGTGGTGCTACATTATTTCAGATATATAGTATCTTGCTATATGGTATATGCTTTATGAAAATATCCCATTATATAAATATTTATAATGAACTATCTAGTCTCCATGGATCTTCACAATACTACTCACAGTATATTCTGACAGACTAACCCTAAGTTCACACTTGCGCGTTTTATAGCGCGTTCGAACGCGCTGTAAAACGCTCAACACATGCAAACCAATGCTTTCCTATGGGACTGGTTCACATTTTCGCGTTTTACAGCGCGTTCGAACGCGCTGTAAAACACCCTACGCATAAACAAGTACTTGAGCTTTTTTTGGGGCGTTTGTCGCGCGTATTGTGATTGACACCACAGTAGTCAATCACAAGAACGCGCGTACGACGCTTTTTTCCTATTTGCAAAAACGCGCTGTAATATGCGCAACACAAACGCGCGTAAAACGCGCGTTTCAAGAACGCTCAGGTCTGAACCCAAGGTAAAGCTGTTATGGCATGCTGGGAGTTGTGGGTAGAATAGAACCGCGCTGCTCCTTATTCACACTGGTAGCCTTAACGCAATCATCCATATTCGCCGGCACTGGACATCGACAGGCTCCACCTCTAGGTATTTGGTCTCCACAACCGTCCCTGCGTGTTTCTGACGAAAATTTGCACGAATAGCGAGGTACCCTCAGGGTGTTTTTCTTAAAAAGGTTTTATTATACTCACAAGATTTTCCTTAAAATACAGCATATAAAATCAATACGCCCGACCCGGGTTTCACACACTTGCTTTCTCAAGTCATCTCGATCTGTTATCAGAAGGTCAACCCAAGTTTTGCAATGGGGAGCCTAAGCTATAAGCAACACTTTTGGGCATGTCTTTTGAAAATGTCTAGTCTAAAGTTATCCATTGCATGAGTAGGAAAAAGAGCACTGACATTAATGAAATAACATTGCTTAGTTTGAAGTAGTCGAGCAGCAGTAGAAAAGTTCAGAACTTCTGGAGACACAAGATAGTCACCACACCAGATTATGTAA
The DNA here is from genome assembly GCA_033119425.1 of Bufotes viridis. Lineage (NCBI taxonomy): Eukaryota > Metazoa > Chordata > Amphibia > Anura > Bufonidae > Bufotes > Bufotes viridis. Next base: position 449,693,595 of record CM065591.1, read on the forward strand.
GGCTGTGTATTCTTATAGACCCAACTACAAAATACATTTCATGATTGGAGGCCTTCTTGATTTGAAATTCTCTGTCTATGGTACATTTAAAGATCTAACACCATAATTAATGACGTTTTCATGCTCCAATTGGCCTGAAAATTAGTATATGACACCATGAGGTGTCTTAAATTTTTCTCTCTCATCTTTCTCTCTTGTTTTTTTTTTTTCCATTCTTTTCCCCACCTCCCTTTAATGCAGAGACAGCAATAGTAAAAAATATCAGAGTGACACCGACATATATAGCTATGAGTAAACACATGGTTGATGGTGTTAAAACAAACCTTTTTGTTATAGCATTTGTCTTGCTTATTTTTTAAATTAACAACCATTCTATAAATTGTCCTTTATTGGGGTAGGTGCCTGCTGGTGTTTATACATACAAGCACCCAAAAATTCTTCCTTTTTTTTTTTTGGGGGGGGGGGGGATATGCAACAATGCTGTGTAGAACCTTATGAGCAAGGCAGGAAGTGTGCAGCCGTTTAGAGGCATTAGTAGCGGCACCAGGGGAAGTATATGTGAAAATATTCTCGGATCCATGTGCCTGATTCACTTTGACATTGCTAATGTTTTAGACACTTATGCAGAACTGCGACACATTTGCAGAATGATGAGACAAGTTTTACGGACAGCTGGCCAGACGTAATAATGCCTGCCTTCTGAATTAAATTTGGGTGAAGGCGCAGAACTACCCCTCATTTGGAGTATGACAAGGCATGTTTTACGGACAGCTGGCAAGAAACTTGAATGCTAAATTGCTGCTAATTGCCATTTTCTCATGGTTTAACATTCTGTCCCATGATGGAGCGGAGGGCAAGGAGGAGGAGTCTAAGCAGAAGAAAAAGTAGCTGATAATGATAAGGACACTGTACTACTTGGGAGAGCCGACTAGCTGCCACAAATAAGACTGGGAGAATGAGGACAAACTTGTCCCAAATGCAGTTCTATTTTCCCACTAGATCCGATGATGCCGCCTTATGTGCTGCAATAGAGCCCTTATACCTCTGTTTGAGTTTCAACACCCATGGCTTATTTTCATCCCTCAGATCTTGTACATGGCAGTGGTTTTGTCTGACAGCCTTGTGGAGAGAACTGCTATACGGGAGATACTCACGCACAGCTAGCAGCAGCTGAGCTTGGCCTAGGTCTGGTACCCTTTAAGCCTGTGCCAATGGTATCAGCATGCCGCTGGCCCAGGCAGTTTTTTTGGAGGTTTTGTCTCTGCACTTTATAGTGGCTGTGGCCACCACCCTCCTTCTCTAATTTCACCCCAATCCAGATCCCAGGTCCTATCCAACATTATCATAGTCCTTGCCCTCTCTGACACTTTTTCAGACTGTGATATGTCATAGTGGCCCCCCTTACAATTCCCTCCTCTGTATTTTCCCTAAGTACCACTGTCACCACAGCTACCACTGCCCCTACCACCACCACCATCGCTACAAGTGCCACTACTACTGCCACCACCACCAACACAGCTATGCATGGGGTCCCCTGTCTACCCCTATACTTACTAATCCTTGCAGTCCAAACAGTGATGCTTCTCACACAAGTCATAAATGGGAAGACTATCGTGGATATCTTCCATAGCAGATGGGGTTTTGTTGCCTCTTCTTGGAAAAAAAAAGAAGGTACCCCACTGGGCAGGGGCAGTAGAACAGAGATGATGCAAAAGGCTTCTCTGGGGCCTCAAGGCAGAGGAACAGGAGAAATGCGCTGAGTCCTAGCTCAAGGGCACAGTGTCAGACTTAGTCATAGCAGGATTAAATTAATGTCACCTCTGAGAGGAGGAGTGAGTCATCCAGTCCACAATCTCATCCTCTTTGTCCTCAATAATAATCTGCTGCCAAGAGCAAGGAAGACTGTGGCCTGCTGATACTGATACTACTGGCCAGACGTGTGGTGCCGACTGTGCTCCAACTGCTGTTTGCGCAACTACAGCTACCCACATTCTGACTCAGGGATGATATGGCATGGGTTTATTGCTTTCTACTCTGTCATTTACCAGATATTTTATAAAGCCTGTTTAAGCAATGACAGGTCACAGGTTGGTGCACTGATTATTAAACATCCCTCCCCTTCTATGAACACACTGCACACTGGTATCGACAAATTACAATGGTATATTGATGTAGTACAATGCATTAAATGAAATTGTTGTACTAACACCAGACAATGAGTTTAATTTAAGGTATATTAATACAGTACAATATGTTGAATTAAACTGTTATACCAACGAACTACAATGAATTGAATTAAACTGTTATACTAATGCAGTACAATGCGCTGAATTAAAATGTTATACTAACACAGTATGCTGCATTAAATTTAAACACAGTACAATGCATTAAATTAAACTGTTATACTACCGCAGTGCAATGTGTTGAATGAAACCGTTGTAATGTTTTGAACTGTGTAATTTTAAACAGTTGCAAAATTGCAATTGGTTTCTAGAAAGAAAAGGCACGATTGTGCAGTGTATCCAGCAAAATAAATGCTGCTGGAGGTGCTGGGCGTATGCATAAAATCAATTAAGAACTGTAGAAGGTTGAGGTGTTTTTTTTTATTTGCGGCAAATTGTGGTCCCCAATGCATAGAGCGGCTGCACAACGGCCGTGTGCATGAGGCCTTAAAGGGGTTATCCGAGATATATTAAGTTAATCCAAACTTCTTTATCGATATATATATAAAACATTTTTGTAATTGACTTACTTTAAAAATAATGCACCGTTTACATTCTGCAGAATGTTGTCATTTGTGCACTGACGTCACCCTGCTTGATTCTCCGTCTTCATTCAGCACGGCTCTGGTAAGGATCGCGCATGCGCGATCCTTACCAGAGTCGCGCTAATAGAGCAGAGACCAAGAAGGGGCGGGCTTCCAAAGCCTGAACGCTGTGGAATCTGTCAGCACGGCTCTGGTAAGGATCGCGCATGCGCGATCCTTACCAGAGCCGTGCTGAATGAAGACAGAGAATCAAGCAGGGTGACGTCAGTGCACAAATGACAACATTCTGCAGAATGTAAACGGTGCATTATTTTTAAAGTAAGTCAATTACAAAAATGTTTTATATATCTCGATAAAGAAGTTTGGATTAACTTAATATATCTCGGATAACCCCTTTAAACACACACACACACAGAACTCTGACTCTATGCTTCCCCTCTCTGATGAAACCCTAACTTTTATACCTATTAATTCAATCTAGCTAGCCTAACCTACCTACTTTCCTGAATGACGACAAACTTGCCCTGAAATCTTCCTCTCAATAAATGCAATAAAGATAGCTGATGCTGTCTGCTTAGAAGCCATGATGACTCTCTTTCTGTTGAACCCCATACACTATTTGCTACAGTCCGAAGTATCTCTCCTCATAACACACAGACACACACTCCGCATAGGCGTCTAACCAGATCACAGTAATGCCCCTTGCAACGCTATTGGTGGCTTGCTTGTTCCATTATACCTGGCTACTCAGGAGTTTAGGGGGACTCGGGGACTACAGAGTGCCAGTTGACTATCCCTGATCCAGGCTACCCTTCTCTGCTGCTTGTGTTACTAATGCTTCAGACTTTTCTACACCTTGAGGTAGTGCACCAATTTATGAGTGCCACTGACCTCAACTAGCTAGCTTACTACCATGCAAGACACACTAGTGCTCACTGCTTCCCAGTGGCTACAATATTTCTTAACATAGTCTCTCTAAGCGGTCTCTCTGATTGCTTTCTGTGAACAGGCAACTCCTCAGAGGCACCTCTACTAGTAAACTTCAGGAATGTGCTCATTGGCATGGGAATGCTCTTGACATGACCCCTATGCAAGCCACATATCCAGGCAGTTAACCCTTCAACAGCCATCAATGCAAATACTGATACATTGCATTTTCTCACAGTGTACAGGGCATTTTACAACACCAACAGTTCAGTTTACATTCTACATATGCGCAGTGCCCATCAAAATATACGAGGCTACTTTCACATCTATGCTTTCCCTTTCCGCTATTGAGATCCATCATAGGATCTTAATAGCGGGGGAAAACCCTTCCGTTTTGTCCCCATTCATTGTCAATGGGAACAAAACTGAACTGAAGGGAACGAAGTGCACCAGTATGCTTTCCGTTCCATTTGGTTCCATCCCCATTGCGAACAGAGTAACGCTGCAAGCAGCGTTTTTCTGTTCACAGTGTGGTACGGAGCAAGACTGATCAGTCATAACTCACAATGTAAGTCAATGGGGACGGATCCATTTTGTCTGACACAATAGAAAACGGGTCCGTCCCCCATTAACTTTCAATGGTGCTTATGCCGGATCCGTCATTGCTATATTAAAGGGGTTCTCCGGGAATTAAGAAAATGAAAATACTTAAATATTACTTTATAATAAATATATTCTCAAATACCTTTAATTATTTATAATGGCTCGTTTTGTCTTGGGAGCATTCATCAGGGGAAACAAAATGGCCGCTGTCCTATTAGTACACACAAAACCTGTCCTAATCACACAGGAGGACAAGTTACTTCACCACACTGAGGTAAAGAGCTACCTCATCCTCCTCTCTGCTCTACTTGTCAAGGATTATGATCCTGAATACAGATGATAAGATCTTTAGCTGAATCTCATTCAGCTGGGGAATTTAGTTCATCAATAGTGAGTTTGTGGTGTTTTTATTTTTTTAACAGCATCCCTGTAGTTTGGCCTAAAAAATTAGAACTTAGGCACCCCCTTCAAGTTCAGTACTTAGATACTATAACAATACCAAGTTCTGTACTTAGATAAGGTAACAGAACCAAGTTCTGTGCATAGATACAGCAAACAGAACTCTGTTACACTCGTACTTCTACACATGCCTGCACGTCTCTTATACACACACTGTCATACATGCAGGCACTTTTTTTTAAAGCAATTACAATACATGTAGATTCCTTCCTCACCTCATAGCCCTCTGTATTGCTAGTTGTGTCCCCAGGTCCTGAGCCAGGCTCCTCCCCCTCGCAGCAGCAGGGCTCCACTCCAGACTAATCACACAGGCAGCAGTCCTGCTATTTGCAAAACCCCTTTAATGTTTCTAAAAAAAATAACTGAGCAAAAATTATTACAATCAATGTGACATTCATAACATTCTATTAAATATAACAGTATTTGGCGCCATTTCAGTTTTCGCCTCAGGCAGCAGAAAGGCTAGGTGCCCCCCTGGCACAGAGAATACAAAAACTCCAAACCAAAGGCATGACAGTGACAGTAGATTACAGATTATAAGGTCAGGGAGGGGATAGAGAGGGTTGTGTGACTGTAATTCTATAGCCACGCAGCTCTCTTTATGATCAGGCAGAGTGTTTAATGAATGTTCTGTCCAATCTCAGGGAGGGGAGATCTCAGGAAGACTGCTTGAGAGCAGACTTTCCCTGAGCTTGTAGAGAAAGTGAATACAAGGCACTTACTAATGTATTGTGATTGTCCATATTGCCTCCCTTGATGGCGGGATTCATTTTTCCATCACATTATACACCGCTCGTTTCTATGGTTATGACCACCCTGCAATCTATCAGTGGTGGTCGTGCCTGCACACTATCGCAAAAAGTGCCGGCCTCTCTGGTGGCTGTGATAGGTCACATAACCTGGTGCTTTTTTCTATAGTGTGCAAGCACAGCCACCGCCATGGAAAAATGAATCAAGCCATCAAAGGAAGCAATATGCACAACAAATTAGTAAGAGTCTTGCATTAACTTTACATGATAAATGCCACTTCCTGAAGTGACACAACCCCTAACTGTTTTGCCCGAGTCCAGCTCGGGCAGTGAGAAAAGTAGCTAACTGGAGGCGGGGAGGGTTGCTTTAGAGGCTGCTACCTCCTGAATGGTAGCAGCTAGAAACATGCAACTGGTCTTGTTTGAAAGCTGACATTTCAGGCCTCCATACAAGACAAAGCTAAATGACAGCTAAAGTCTAAGCAACAGAGGAGAAATCATTGTTAGAAATCGAGTCAGGAATAATCGTGGGTAAAACCTGCTTTTACTTTCACTTTTAGCTAAAATCACAGCATCCCGATCAGTGATATCTTCCCCTGTACTGAACATTAGTGATGAGCGGGAGGTGCCATATTCGATTTTGTGATATTTCACCAATATTCGATTGAATATTCGTCATTATTCTATATACTGCGAATGTTACACGAATTTATATTCGCGTATTGCGATTTGAACTTTGAACATGGTATACAGGCAAATTTCCTATTGGGTTAGCTTAGTAGAATCAACAAAGATATTGAGTATAGCACTATATTCTCAATGTTCGTTATATTCTAACAAGCCAACCATTAGGAACTCAGTTCTAAGTTAAATTCGCAGTGCGAGTATATGTTTGCATTGCAAATTCAACTTAGAGCTGAGTTCCTAATGGTTGGCTTGCTAGAATATATTGAAGATTGAGAATATAGTGCCATATTCGTGATATTTGTTATCTGCGTTATATTCTAGCAATACAACCATTAGGAACTCAGCTCTAAGTTGAATTGCTAGAATATAACGAAGATTGAGAATATAGTGCTATATTCGCTTTCTTCTATCTTCGTCAATTCTAGCAATCCAACCATTAGGGACTCAGCTCTAAGTTGAATTCGCAATGCGAACATATACTCGCACTGCGAATTCAACTTAGAACTGAGTTCCTAATGGTTGTATTGCTAGACTATAACGAAGATAACAAATATCGAATATGGCGCTATATTCTCAATCTTCGTTATATTCTAGCAATCCAACCTTTAGGAACTCAGCTCTAAGTTGAATTCGCAATGCGAGTATATGTTCGCTTTGCGAATTCACCTTAGAGATGGGTTCCTAATAGTTGGCTTGCTAGAATATAACGAAGATTGAGAATATAGCGCTATATTCTCAATATTAGTTAATTCTACACAGATGAAAGTTGAATGTGCAATGCAAATAATTCAGGTTATATTAATCGCATTGCGAATACAACTTAGTCAAATTTGTGAGATCGTGATTCTCACATCCGACAGTACATTTTAGCATGGAGGCGTTCCCATTGTGATGGGGACGCTCTATGCACACGGGAAGTCGGCAGAAGCTGCAACTGGAACTGGAAGCGGCATTGACTGGAGCGGCAGGAAGCCAGGAATCCTCCGGACAGGTAAGAACAGCTTTTCTATGAAACTGGCTGACCTGGTACATGTGCGCTTGTCAACTGAAGACATCTGTGTTGGTCCCATGTTCATATGTTCCTGCATTTCTGAGACAAAAAAGGTGTTTTAATATATGCAAATGAGCCTCTAGGGGCAGCAGGGGCATTGCTGTCTGCAACTGCCGTGCCCTCTCCACTTTGACAGGCCCGGCAGCGTAAATGTGATCACACCTGGCCTTGCAGTAGCAGAGAGAGCAGAGCCTTTTGTGTAACGAAAACGCCCCCATTGCTCCTAGAGGCTAATTTGCATATATTAAAATTTCACTTTTCTCAGTAATGCGGGCACATATGAGCATGGAACCAACACAGATACCTTCAGCTGCCAAGTGCCTATAGTGTGCAAGCACGGCCACCACTGATAGATTGCATGGTGGACGTAATCATGGAAACGAGCAGTGTATAATGTGATGGAAATATGAATCCAGAAATCACAGAAATAAACGTGGCCTAAATGGGTGGGACTGCTCCAAAAAGGGGTTTGGAGCAGTCCCACCCATTTAGGCCACATTTATTTCTGTGATTTTTGTTTTATATGTATTGAATGTGCCATTGCATATGGCTGGTAAACATTCTGTTGCACCTGGAAGCCGGTGTCACATGGTCTGTTGTAGGTGTAGCTTGCGGCCTCATTTGTTCCCCATTGCATTATTGGTCCTGCAATGCAGGTGAGTGGGAGGGGGCTGTAGGCTGCCTAATACCTGTTCAGACCTTGTTCACACACCATAGGTAGTCTAGTGGTAGGACCCCATGCCATGCCGAGATACCGTGACGTGGTGTTTGAAGGGGCTCCGATATGTTCCTGATTGGAAATATTGGCGAATCTCTCAGCTTTTAACACCAGAGTGAGGGATTAGCCAGTGTTGTCAGTTGCTTATCCATGTGGTGCATCTTTTTTCTGTGAAATATGAATCCAGCCAGCAAAGGAGGCAATATGGACAATCACAATATGTTAGTAAGGGCCTTGTACTAACTTTATATACATAATAAATGCTATTTGCTGAAGTGACAAAACCCCTTTAATGTTAGGGTACTTTCACACTTGCGGCAGGCCGGATCCGTCCTGCCGCAAGTGCCCGTGCACTGCCGTGCTGCACACGGCAAAGATCGCCGGACCGAAAAGTCGGACATGCAGGACTTTTAGTCCAGCGATCTCCGGCCGCGCACTGCCGTGCTGCGCCGTAGCCCCGCCCCCCGCCCCATTATAGCCAATGGGGACGGAGCAGCAGCACGGCAGTGCACGGGCACTTGTGGAAGTGTGAAAGTACCCTTACTAAAAAAAATAACTGAGCAAAAACCATTACAATCAATGTGTTTTTGTAACATTGTATTAAATATAACAGTATTTGGTATTCCTGTGATCCTGTAACCCTAACAGTATAATGAACACATTATTTAGGGTGATAAGTAAACAGCAGTAATAAAAATTTTCCCCTTCATTTCACCCATAGTAAAATATAATAGAAATTAAATTCTTACTGACATGTATGGCAAAATGGCCTAACACAAAAAAACGTTATGGCTGTTATGGCTCTAAATGTGAGAAGAGCAGGAGGGAAGGGTCTGCCTGTATGGGGTCCTGAAATTCCTGATGGCGGCCCTGATTTGCAGCTCTAGTTCAAAAGTGGTAGAACATTTTGAAACAAATGGGTATAAATACCTGATCTGACTGCACTAAAAAGCCCAATATACTTTAAAAATAGACTTATCTGGTAAGCCGAGGGTCGAGCAGATGGATCACAGAGCATTGGTCCTTGTCCTGTTGTTGGATCTTTATCTAAGAGCAATTTCCTTGTCTCTTTGTCATTATTATGACTAAAGTACTAAGCTATTAACTATTAAACCAAGGATGATAACCTTGTTTCATAATATTTCTTACCTCTTCTTTGTACTTTGTAGACTATCTGTGAATGAGGGATTACAGCATTAGGAAGATAATAACAGCCTTATATCTTCTGGTGTATGTACACAATCATTAGGACCTTTTCCATATGCACACAAGGGGTCCATCGATGATCTGTTACCATCATAAATATTTGAGTAGATGTCACCTTAGGGCCTGCTAACAGTAGGATCGGTTACTCATGTTTCACATAGAGATGTGTTTACACTGAAGAGCTGGTAAATAGGATGTTTAGTCTATGATCAGTGCCCTGAATGCATCTTTGTAAAAACAACTTGAGAATGGACTTCTATCCTTCAAACTTGTATATAGATATAATACACCGAGTTGTTGTCTCTTTGGAGATGGAGAAAATCCTAGATTCTTTTCACAATGTCCACTTCACGTTTTGTAATGGGTAAAATACTCAGCCACTGGCAGAAGTTTAAGAATGTAAACAGTTTAGGTTTGGACAACCATTCTTAAGGGGCTTTAAAGGGGTTATCTTCTGAAAGATGTTCATGGCATATCGCTGGGGAGCATTGTGCCACTTTGTCTCCCATTGAGTCTGATTACCTTCTTTCAAGACTCAGCTCCTGGACGGATGGACAAGTTTATTCATTAAGAAACCTAAACAGAGACTAAGTGGCTCAATGGTTTTGATTGGACAGTGGTCCCAAATAGAGATTAGCAGATTTCTCGAAATTCATTTTAGGTCCTATTCTTAAGAATCAGTCATCAGATTTGATTGGGTTATGAATAAATTTGACATAAATAAAAAGGGCTCAGATTGCCCCAAAAAGTGTTGTATGACCCTCCAAGGTCTCATAGGACTGTACTCAACCCCTTTCAAGCTCTTTAATAGAGATGAGCAAATTTCTTCAAAATTCAATTCTGCTGCTTCGCCAAATTTTAAAAAATAAATAAAATCGCTTTGTATCGGATTACTTTGTTATGAAGCGCATTTCTTTGTAAGTAGCGGGTGCAATAACAGGGAGCAACGATTGCGCCGCTTCCCATCATTCTACCCGTTCATACACAATCGCAGCATCTGAGAGTAAAAACAGTGTAAAATTAACAGAAATTTTTTTTAAATCATACTTACCGCCTTCATTTGCTTGCGACGGGCCGGCCACCGCCATCTTGCTTCAACATCTGGTGTGAAATTGTGCACGGCCTGAGACAACGTTGTCACGCCAGCCGGCGTGGTGATGGCATACGCACGGAATTTCGCCCGGGATCTTCGATAAAGACGGCCGGCCCGTTGCGAGCAAATGGAGCAGGTAAGTACGATTATTTTTTTAGTTTTTTACACTATCTCAGTTTAAATCGATTAGCTACCACGAAGCATGAGGAAATTCGGCTTTGCGGGGAATCAAACTTATTCTGAAATTTGTATCGAATTCCACTTCGTTGGATTCAATTCACTCAACTCTACTCTTTAACACAAGCTGTCAATGTGACTGACATCTATGGCTATGGGTAAACGGATGGGAGCCAGTGCTTACAGACTCTCTGCACTGCCCACACATTATGCCTTTCTGGTGGCAGATGCCTTCTTCTCTGTCTTCAGGGATTCAAATTGTTTGGAAATTTGAGATAAAATCTCACGCAGCCGCAGAGGCACTTCATCGGCGGCCGGGAACCAGACATGTGCAGTGAGCGGAGGTGTACACATCTTGGCTTCAAGCGCTCACTGTGCATGTCTGGTTCCTAGCTGCCGATGAAGTGCCTCTTCATCTATGTAAGATTTGCCAGGGCCAGGCGCTGATGTGCTGGACGTGATGGAAGGGGCAGGCTGTAGCAGCGAGTCTGGAGGGATTGCCAGCTGTATTCAGTGACTTGGCTCTGCCATGGACAAGCCCCAGAGACTCCACTAAGCTGATATTCATGACGTCCGGTACATTTTATAAGTTGCTTTTTGACACTAATACAATGCTTATGAACTTTAGGAAAACCTTTTAAAACAAGGCAGGGTGACCAGTGTGAACATGTAATTTGCTCAGTAGGGTCTTTCTGGTGACAGATTTCCTTAAAATAGCCCATTCTCAGGAATCATGTTACTGGTTACTGGTTTGGTGTCCTTGCTCCCTCATAGGTCAACCAGCTATTTACATAGCAACTAAAAGCCACTGTTATAGTGTGACCGGACTGTCCACGGGAGGTCAGACCGTAAGTATGTGACAGTAAGCAATGTCGTCTAACATTTAGAGTTTTTGCCAGTTTTTGAAAAATTATATTTTCTGGGGTTGACTATGTAAAATGACACACTAGTCATCAAGTCCAATAAACTTTGCAATCGATGCTGATATGTCGGTTGTAAGTGACCGTTTTGTTACCGTAGATGTCTCAATGGATCAAACACGGGATCTGTGTATATGGTGGCTTAGATGTTCCCTCTGCTTTTTTAAGGGCTGTAAATCTGGACAAGCAATCACGATCTATCAGCACTGATGTCAGCTTTAAAGAACAAATAACCAGAAAAAACAACTAAACTTTACTTCTTTAGAAGTTTACCGCATTATCTCTAGTGTTTGCATTGAAAGTAAAAGCGAGCTCTGCGAAATCCCTAAGAAGATGCTCAGAAGAAATCTGAAGGAGAGAAAAGCACATTCAATTTAGAAAACCTTTGATTATTATGGAAATAAAAAGGCATTGAAGCTTAATGACATAATTAAAAAGATGTCAGCTTCTATTACACAAGGACCTGATTGAAGTAGACTCTGGATTTAACATTGTATTCGTTCTGTTCTTTTTTTTCTTTCCTCAGCAAAATTACTGGGCACTTGTCATGCTGTTCAGTCTCAATCCACTTGCATATATTTGCATGAGAACATATGACTATTATCATGCAAAAAAGTCATTTAGTGGTATTATCTGCTGTATGGTGAAGCTGGCAGAAAGCAGGAAAATAATTTCTACAGGGGAGTCCACCTGTAAGTGTGGTAGCGAGGCGTGCATCCGATAAATAATTATCATGTTAGATATAAGCCATGTCTTCTATTATAAAGGTTTTATATTTCTAAGGCCTCATGCACACAGTAATATCTGATATTTGGTCTGTGAAAAAATGTATCCTTGATAAACGTATATCTTACATGTGCATTCTGTATTTTTCTTACGTCCCTCAAGGGAAGTAGTAGTCTCATCTGCAAAAACGGACAAGATTAGGACCTGCCATGTGATTCTATAATTGGGCACACAGATAAAAAAAACAGGTGTGTGCATAGCTATATTGACATGTATGGGTCAGTGTGCTGTCTGTTTTAAAATATGGAAAAAAATCATGGTTGTGTGCATGAGACCCAAATGTTCTTCAAATAGTCCTCTCTACCACATAAGACGAGATGGCACATGATATTTGGGGGACCTATTACTTCTTTTGCATCAGGGCCCAGGAGCTTCAAGTAAGTTCTCCTCTGACTTACAGTATGGCACTTGGCATTGAACAACTTTGCCACTGAGATGCTTGTATTTGTGATTGTGGAGCTATTCTTCTGTCAACTTCCACATGGACGGGGCGATGTGCTGCTGCAGCAGACAATAATTGGCCTCAGTGGTGGCAAGTAGTATGTGACTGCTGAATCATGTGCCACTAGGAGATACGTCACTAGGCCATTGGCTGCAGTGGCGCACGTGACCTTGTCCATGTGGAAGTTGATAGACAGGGGCCAGAAGACCAATAAAGAGAGCCAGGGAGCTGGAACGGAGCAGTGGGGGGCAGGTGATCATGGAATTCTCTATAGGTACAGTTAACCGGAGGTCAAATTAAAAAAAAGTCTATTAAAAGGGACTTGCAGCGGCAAGAGACATTTAACCACTTAAGCCCCCCTAGCTTAAACACCCTTAATGACCAGGCCACTTTTTACAATTCTGCACTACACTACTTTCACCATTTATTGCTCGGTCATACAACTTACCACCCAAATGAATTTTACCTCCTTTTCTTCTCACTAATAGAGCTTTCATTTGGTGCTATTTCATTCTTGCTGACATTTTTACTTTTTTTGCTATTAATCAAAAATTACCGAAATTTTTGCAAAAAAATGACATTTTTCACTTTCTGTTTGAAAATTTGTCAAATAAAACTACATTTCTCTACAAATTTTTCTCAAAATTTATTGTTCTACATGTCTTTGATAAAAAAAATGCAATAAGTGTATATTTATTGGTTTGGGTAAAAGTTATAGCGTTTACAAACTATGGTGCAAAAAGTGAATTTCCGCACTTTGACTTTCTGAGCACCTGTCCTGTTTCCTGACGTACTACAATGCCCAGACAGTAGAAACACCCCATAAATGACCCCATTTCGGAAAGTAGACACCCTAAGGTATTCACTGAGGGGCATAGTAAGTTCATGGAAGTTTTTATTTTTTGTCACAAGTTTTTTTTTTCTTTTTTCAAAAAATTTCATTTTCCGCAAACTTGTGACAAAAAATAAAAACTTCCATGAACTCACTATGCCCATCAGTGAATACCTTAGGGTGTCTACTTTCCGAAATGGGGTCACTTGTGGGGTATTTTTACTGCCCTGGCATTTTAGGGGCCCCTAAAGCGTGAGAATCCAAATGTGTAAAAATGCCCTGTGAAATCCTAATTACTGTGTGATGTGATAATTAATGTGTGATAAATACCGCTGTAAACGACAACTTTTTAAAAAAATTTATACAAAGTTGTCAATTTACAGAGATATTTCTCTCACCCAGCATGGGTATATGTAAAAATACACCCCAAAACACATTGCCCTACTTCTCCTGAGTACGGCGATACCACATGTGTGCCACTTTTTTGCAGCCAAGACGTGCAAAGGGGCCCTAAATCCAATGAGTACCTTTAGGATTTCACAGGGCATTTTTACGCATTTGGATTCCAAACTCCTTCTCACGCTTTAGGGGCCCCTAAAATGCCGGGACAATAAAAATACCCCACAAGTGACCCCATTCTGGAAAGTAGACACCCTAAGGTATTCGCTGATGGGCATAGTGAATTCATGGAAGTTTTTATTTTTGTCACAAGTTAGCGGAAATGTTTTTTTTTTTTTTTTCTTACAAAGTCTCATATTCCACTAACTTGTGACAAAAATAAAATTTTACATGAACTCACTATGCCCCTCACAGAACACCTTGGGGTGTCTACTTTCTAAAATGGGGTCACTTGTGGGGTATTTTTACTGCCCTGGCATTTTAGGGGCCCCTAAAGCGTGAGAAGCGGTTTGGAATCCAAATGAGTAGAAATGTCCTGTGAAATCCTAAAGGTACTCATTGATTTAGGGCCCCTTGCATCTTGGCTGCAAAAGTGCCACACATGTGGTATCGCCGTACTCGGCAGAAGTAGGGCAATGTGTTTTGGGTGTATTTTACATATACCCATACTGGGTGTGAAAAATATCTCTGTAAATGACAACTTTTTCCATTTTTTTATACAAAGTTGTCAATTTACAGAGATATTTCTCTCACCCAGCATGGGTATATGTAAAAATAAACCCCAAAACACATTGCCCTACTTCTCCTGAGTATGGCGATACCACATGTGTGGCACTTTTTTGCAGCCAAGATGCACAAAGGGACCCCAATTCCAATGAGTACCTTTCAGGAGGGCATTTTTACGCATTTTTCTTCTCACGCTTTAGGGCCCCTAAAATGCCAGGGCAGTATAAATACCCCATATGTGACTCCATTTTAGAAAGAAGACACCCCAAGGTATTCTGTGAGGGGCATGGTGAGTTCATACAAGATTTTTTTTTTTGGCACAAGTTAGCGGAATTTGATTTTTTTTGTTTTTTCACACAAAGTCTCCCTTTCCGCTAACTTGTGACAAAAAATTCAATCTTTCATGGACTCAATATGCCCCTCAGCGAATACCTTGGGGTGTCTTCTTTCCAAAATGGGGTCACATGTGAGGTTTTTGTACTTCTCTGGCATTTGAGGGTCTCCGCAATCATTACATGTATGGCCAGCATTAGGAGTTTCTGCGATTCTCCTTATATGGAGCATACAGGTAATGAGATTTTTTTTTCTGTTCAGCCTCTGGGCTGAAAGAAAAAATTAACGGCACAGTTTTCCTCATTCGCATCGATCGATGTGGATGAAAAAATCTCTGCCAAAAAATATGCAAAAAAAATAGAGGGGCCTGGCGATTGCCAGGACATAGGGGCTCCGCCCAAACATCCATTCCCACTCAGCTCCTATGTCCTGGCAAACATGATTTCTCCATTCACATCGATCAATCGATCGTTGTGGAGGAAGACATCTTTGCCTGATTTTTGATACAAAGTGTTTGCCAAAGCATATGAACTCCAACACCTCTCCTCAGCTCATATGCCAGGGCAAACGTACCTGTCCTGCAGAGGAGAAATCTCGTCTTGCAGCGCCGCATACACCGACTTCACGTGTCTTCTGACAGCAGCGCAATGCTTCTCTCAGAATTCACATCAGTGCTGCGGCGTTTTCATCGGTTGGTCCGTTGATCTACCTGGAAAATAAAGGGTGGTTAGGGGGAAAAAAAAAAAAAAAGAAGAAAAAACAGGCAGCAGGCACATAACTTGAACGTTGCAAACTTTATAAAACATGAATAAAACCTGAACATGAAAAAAAAATGGAACTTTTAAAACCTGAACTAACTGAAGATTTTTTTTTTCTTGCTACCTGTTCAATTTTTTTTTCTTTTTTTAACCATTTCACTCTTTATTTTCCTAGCAGAAACCTCTCCTTTCCCATGGGACAATGTGTAAAGTGTAAATCACACAGAGATGGTGCGAAGTACACTATACACGTTATCCCAAGTGAAAGGAGAGGTTTCTACCGTTTCACACTTCTGCAGTAGCACAGCAGCACAGCAGCACCGTCCCCTATGTGTTAGGGTTTCTCAAAACCTAGTATCCTGAGAGACCCTTGAGCCTGATTGTAAAAACTACCTGTGTCCTGCAATCCCTAGGTCCCTAAGTGTACCTGAGTGTGGTACTTCCGGAAACACTCCCCTAGGCATAGGGCAGGGTGGTCAGGACAGTCAGGACAGAAATAACGGGTGTCACGCCTTATTCCGCTCCTGCTACAGACACGACATCTTTTTCGGGGTGGCGGTTGGGTTGAGGTACCAGGCACAATGCTAGGGAAGTGCCGCTCGTGTAGACGGCTAACTACACTGGTGGATGGGGCCACGGAACCTTCTGGATACAGGAGTTCCGAAATGATCTCTTCCTGAAATTTTAGGAAGGATCCTGTTCTCCCAGCCTTACTGTAGAGAACATAACTATTATAGGCAGCCAATTGAAATAAATATACAGACACCTTCTTATACCAGCGTCTGGTGCGTCGGGAAATCAAATACGGGGCCAACATCTGGTCGTTGAAGTCCACCCCTCCCATGTGGAGGTTATAGTTGTGGACTGAGAGGGGCTTTTCAACGACACTGGTTGTCCGTTCAATTTGGACTGTCGTGTCTGCGTGAATGGAGGAGAGCATGTAAACGTCACGCTTGTCTCTCAATTTCACCGCAAGCAGTTCTTCGTTACACAATGCAGCCCTCTGCCCCCTTGCAAGTCTGGTGGTAATGAGCCATTGGGGGAAGCCCCGGCGACTAGGTCGCCCGGTGCCACAGCAGCCAATCTGTTCTAGGAACAAATGCTTGAAGAGGGCCACACTTGTGTAAAAGTTGTCCACGTAAAGATGGTACCCCTTGCCGAATAAGGGTGACACCAAGTCCCAGACTATCTTCCCACTGCTCCCCAGGTAGTCAGGGCAACCGACCGGCTCCAGGGTCTGATCTTTTCCCTCATAGATCCGAAATTTGTGCGTATAGCCTGTGGCCCTTTCACAGAGCTTATACAATTTGACCCCATACCGGGCGCGCTTGCTTGGGATGTACTGCTTGAAGCCAAGGCGCCCGGTAAAATGTATTAGGGACTCGTCTACGCAGATGTTTTGTGCAGGGGTATACAAATCTGCAAATTTCAGGTTGAAATGGTCTATGAGGGGCCGAATTTTGTGGAGCCGGTCAAAAGCTGGGTGGCCTCTGGGACGGGAGGTGGTGTTGTCACTAAAGTGCCGGAAACGCAGGATGGTCTCAAAACGTGTCCTGGACATGGCAGCAGAGTACATGGGCATGTGATGAATTGGGTTCGTGGACCAATATGACCGCAATTCATGTTTTTTTGTAATGCCCATGTTGAGGAGAAGGCCCAGAAAAGTTCTAAGTTCGGAAACTTGGACTGGTTTCCACCGGAAAGGCTGGGCATAGAAGCTTCCCGGGTTGTCGGCGATAAATTGAGTGGCATACCGATTTGTTTCTGCCACGACTAAGTCATAGAGCTCCGCAGTGAAGAACAGCTCAAAAAACCCCAGCGTCGATCCTATCTGAGCTGTCTCCACCCGAACTCCTGACTGGGCGGTAAAAGGGGGAACTACTGGTGCGGCTGAAGTTGGGGGCTGCCAATCAGGATTTGCCAGCACCTCAGGGACTCTAGGGGCTCTACGGGCCTGTCTTTGCGGTGGCTGCGACGGGGAAACTACTGCACGTGCCACCGTACCAGCTTCAACTGCCCTTCTGGTGCTCGCCACTTCACCATGTTGTACGGCAGTGCTGGTACTAGGTCCAGGACGGGCTGCGCTGCTGGTGTATGCCTCACCACGTAATCCGGCAGCGCCAGCCCCACTCTGCTGCCCTTGAAGCGGATCCTGCGCAACCTGCGGTCTAGCAACACGGGGCCGGGTACGCCTGGTTCTATCAGGGACCTCAACCTCCTCGTCCGAACTTTGGGTCAGACTGCCACTGCTCTCTACAGGTTCGTATTCTGACCCGCTAGATTCGTCAGATGAGGGTTCCCATTCCTCATCCGACTGGGTCAGAATCCTGTAGGCCTCTTCAGAGGAATACCCCTTGTTTGACATTTGGGCGTCTAAATTTGGGGGGTATTCCCTGAGACTACCCAAGAAAAAAAGCAAGCCTGTCTTACAAATGGGAGTGTAGCGAGTACAGAAGCCGCTGCGATTGATAAAAAAGATCAAAACTGATTTTTTTATCGCCGCAGCGCTTGTGAAGTGATTGTGCAGTGATACAAAAAAAAAATTTTTTTTGTCACGGCGGCGGGGCGGGCGTGGGTGAACGCAGGTGTGGTTGACCGATCAGGTCTGATCGGGCAAACACTGCGTTTGTGGTGGAGGGCGAACTAAAGTGACAGTAATACTATTATAGATCTGACCGTGATCAGTTCTGATCACTTACAGATACTACAAAAGTACAAACGCTGATTAGCGCTACGCTAATCAGCGAATCAGTGACTGCGGTGTGGTGGGCTGGGCGCTAACGCTAACTACCTACCAAAGGGACCTAAACTAACCTAAACCTAACAGTCAATACTGGTGAAAAAAAAAAAGTGACAGTTCACAAAAGTGACACTGATCACTTTTTTCCCTTTCACTATGTATTGACAGGTGATCAAGGGGTTAATTAGGGTGATGGGGGGTGATCAGGGCCTGATATGTAGTGATTGGTGCATCTTACTTGGGATCTGTGCTCTGTGCTGGGTCCAACCGATGAAAAGGACCCAGCACATGGCACAGATCCCTTATAAAAGCCATATATTTATAAATAAAACTTATATCACCTATTTCCATAGGTGATTTTGAAAATCACCAGCCTGCCAGCGCTGATCATTGGCTGGCAGGCTGGTGACGAACTTGTCCTGAGCCCGGCGGTGCGTTCCATTTGCGTTCCACCGGGCTCAGGAGCGCGTCAAGGAGGAATGAACCGACTGCCCGCAGGACGCAATCCTGCGTGAGGCGGTCGGAAAGAAGTTAAAGAAATACAGTGCCAAAGATAAAAATGCGGGACTTTCAGGTGCAGTCAGTGGCGGATCCAGAGCCTGGTCTTGGGAGGGGCACTTCCTCTGCATCCATCATACAGTGGGCACAGGTCCGGTGCCCATATATTGCGACCCGCTGTTATTGCGGGCCACAATACAGGCACGGCCATGTGCATGAGCCCTTACATATGATAAAGCTTAGATATGTGGTTCAGCAGGCAGTATTACACATGATAAGCTTAGATTCAGTAGCTCAGCAGGCAGTATTACACATGATAAGCTTAGATACAATGGTTCAGCCGGCAGTATCATACACAGCCTTTGGCTGCTATCAGTAATATTTTCCTTCAAATCTACGACTGCATTTCCATTAACAGCCTTCCCAGCACACAATGACATCACACAGATATGCTATTTTGACCTTCTCATCATGGCTGATCTTTGCAGAAAGGTTTAGCCTGGCAGGAAGTAGCCGCTAAGCCTGCCGGTCTATCAACCACCTAGAACATGATGTCACTTTCTGTTGCTGCCAGTCACGACATCTGTGGGCGGGATTTAGTGGAATGGGTGGAGGTCAGGGGCATTGCTAGGGTCGAAAAAAATCTGGGGCCCAAGCCCCAATGAATATGGCCCAAATCTCTAAGTCCCCCCCCCTCTCCGCACACCGCATTTTGCTGTACTTGCTACACAGACCCACATACCTCTTACATCAAATGACGTCTCCTTTGATGTAGATGTTCTCTTTCCTCGTCTTCACCTTTCAGACATTCAGACCAGACCACCATTTTTCAGCCATTTTTGTCTCTGCAGTTTGACAAAAAAATCTTAGTTTACTGCTTTTCCATCATCCTATCATCTTCTCGACAAATAATCCTACTACCCCCAATACCGTGCCTCTGTGCTCCCCAATATTATACTGCAGAAACCGATAAACCCCCTGATAATACTAGTACCACACAGAGTCCCCCATATAAAATACCCCTTCTTTGTGGCCTCAGTAGAAGCCCCCATAGTGTTCCTCTCCCCCTTCCCCCATATAAAAAACCCTTTCTTTGTGGCCTCAGTAGATGCCCCCATAGTGTCCCCCAATAATGTGCCAGTAAGAAGTGCCACCACAGATGCCCCCATAGTGCCCCCCAATAATGTGCCAGTAAGAAGTGCCCCCATAGATGCCCCCCAATAATGTGCCAGTAAGAGGTGCCCCCATAGATGCCCCCCAATCATGTACCAGTAACAAGTGCCTCTCCATACCCCCCATCATGTGCCTCTCCATGCCTCCCTCAATCATGTGCCAGTAACAAGTGCCTCTCCATGCCACCCCCAATCATGTGACAGTAACAAGTGCCTCTCCATCACCTGCCCAATCATGTGCCAGTAACAAGTGCCTCTCCATGCCCCCCCCATCATGTGCCAGTAACAAATGCCTCTCCATGCCCCCCCCAATCATGTGCCAGTAATAAGTGCTACTCCATGTTCCTCCAATCATGTGCCAGTAAAAAGTACCTCTCCATGCCCCCCAATCATGTGCCAGTAACAAGTGCCTCTCCATCCTTCCCAATCATATGCCAGTAACAAGTGCCTCTCCATGCCCCCCCCCCCAAAAAAAAAAATCATGTGCCACAAGTATTGTCCCGTATAAAAATAAAAAACACTTATACTTACCTCCATGGCAGCGATGCAATGCAGGCCTGTGTCCTGCACTGACGTCATCGCCCTGCCTGCATCGGCCTCTGATAGGCTGCAGGCCTTGTGTCGGTGTTCTGTTATATTTTCCTACCTGTGAATGTTCCCTACCCTTGTCATTTCTGGTTCTGGCACCGGAAGTGACGTTTGCGGGTGTGGAAGGAGGTGTGTCACACCGCTTGCTTACTGAGTGGCTGAGTAGAAGTCAGCACAGGCGAGCGCGGCTAACTGTGAACGCGCCTATGGTAGGGAAAACTCACGGCCAATTGCGCATGCGCCCGAGGGTAGTGAAAACTTACTGGGCTGTAAGTTTTCACTACCCTTCGGCATAAGCACAATTGGCCGTGAGTTTTCCCTACCCTATGCGCGTTCACAGTTAGCGGCGCTTGCCTGCGCCGAATCCTGACACACCTCCTTCCACACCCGCAAACATCACTTCCGACGGAACCGGAAATGACGAGGGTAGGGAAAGTTCACGGGTAGGGAAAAATAACGGAACACTGGCAGCACAGCCATCTGTATCGCTGTCCTGAGGACAGCGATACAGATGACAACCCGATCCGCTCTGACCCTCACTATATTCTCGGGTGGGGGCAATTGTCCTGTTGCACCCCCCCCCCCATGTATTTGCTAAAACTGTAGAGCATGTGAAGACCACATCCCCAGGGGTTCATATCACCCATTAAAATGGAGTTGAGAGCAACATGGAATGTCCTCCGTTCTCCGAAAGCCTGTTTGCAACCACTTTGGCTGCAAATAGATTTGTATGTGCTTTTGTATGTATATGTTCTGTAAGGTCAAAACTGTGATCACACATGTATTGCTGTATAATATATGCATTTTCATGTAAAAGACTGGTGTGGATTTAGGCTGTAACCCCCAGCCTATTAGATGGTTCTGTTTACCCTCTCCACATAAGGGAGGAGAAGTTAGGTTTAACTTAAGTCAGTCTAGCTCTGCCTAGCCTGGTAAAAGAAGCTCGGTTAGATGGTTCCTGCTCTGGACTGTACAAGCCAGAGTCAAGAACTAGATGGCAAAGTGGAGGACAGCTCCAGTGCTATTGCAATTGCAAAGAATTATGGCAGATGCCAAGGTGATGCATGGTGAAATCTGTCTGATCAGTACCTCTATCCTCCATAGCTCTGTGTTAAGGAGTTTAAAGTTTTACAGGGCCTAGACAACCCTGGTGTGCAGGTAATAATCTGCGTAAATTTTCACATCCCGCAAAGGACATTTGTGGAGCATTTGTACAGTGAGTATGACAACCTGTCCAAAAAAGTGTACCCGTTTTTAACGGCCGGGTGCACTCCTGTCAATCGGCCGTTAAAAATGGTCCCATTGATTTTATTGGGGTCCGCACAGCCGTGGAAACCGCCAAAAATAGGACATGTCCTATTTTTGACGGACGCTATTCACTGGCCGTTATAAGAACTGCCGTGTGAATAGCCCCATAGACTTTCACTGGTGCTAAAAATGGCCGTGTGACGGCCGTTACTTAGTCGTGTGCATGAGGCCTAACCCTGGGTTCAGACCTGAGCGTTCTAAAAACAGTTTGAACGCGCTGTAAAATGCTCAGGTGTGAACTTAGGGTAAAGGTTTTGCCACATATACCTGCAACAGTGAACACTGAATATATTTTGTTTCTCTACCAAAATACGTCACTAAAGGTTTTAGCACATATAACTGCAGCGCTGAACGCGGAATTAGATTTGTTTTTCCACCGAAATAGGTCCCAAAAGATTTTACCACATATTACTACAGCGCGGAACACTGAATAAAATTTGTTTTTCCACCAAAATACGTCAATAAAGATTTTACATCATATAACGGAGCACGGAGATGGAGAGGGTCTTTGGATTCCCCCTATACTATACGGACGTCTCAGAAATGAACCGCTGCTCCCGATAGCATTTCATGGGAAGGTCATTCTGATCATCCGGCATCTATTCACCCCACTGAAGGATTATTTTGAAAGTGTATAGAAGCCACATGGGCCCCCAAGCTGCAGATATATCATTGAGACATCATGGATATTTTACAGCATATAACTACAGCGCTGAATGCTGAATAAAATTTGTTTTTCCACCGAAATAATTCACAAAGGATTTTACCGCATATAAGTGCAGTGCCTAACTCTAAATACAATTTTTTTTCCAACAAAATAATTCACAAAAGATTATACCACATCTAACTGCAGTGTTGAACGCTGAATGAAATTTGTTTTTCCACTGAAATAATTCACAAAGGATTTTACCGCATATAAGTGCAGCGCCTAACGTTGAATACAATTTTTTTTCCCACCTAAATAATTCACAAAAGATTTCACTGCATATAATTGCAGCGCTGAACACTGAATGTTTCTTTTTCCACTTACAGTATATACGCCACTAAAGGCTTTTAAACAGAGGGTTATATGCTGTCAGTTTCAAAAAAACACCGGCGCCTGAGGCGGAGTGATCTGAAGTGAACGGGACATAGCGGCGGAATTAGGTCCAAGGAGAAAACAATGCCTGTTCACTCCTATTCTAACATTGTGGACCTATTCTCAGGGCATCAGTAAATATAATCAGTATCTGACATATGGGATCTGACTTATAGCATCCCCACTGGTTAGCTGTTTGAAAGGGTTGCAGCTCTCAGACGAGAGCTGCGGCTTTTTAACAGTAAACTAAGCACCGCAACGTACATTATATAGCGACTGTGCTTAATATTGCAGGTTAAACCCATTTACTTCAATGGGACTGAGCTGCAGAAAAGCCATGTGACATCAAGGAAAAGGCCATAATGCTTGCCGAGCACCTTGGTTCCATTCAAACACCTTATAGATCCCGACTAATCAGATAGTGGAAAAAACTCTTTAACCATGATTAACCGAGTGCCATGCAGTTTTGGCTTTGCTGAACATGTGTGCAACATCCATGTATGTTCCCTCTAATATGCAGATGCTGCATGCAGCCTTATAAGCATTTTATTGGAATAGTGAGTCTGAAAACTTCCCAGTTGTGAAAAGCATATTTATAACCTCAGCCGTAATTTCAACACTGCCTATACCTGGCATTTCTACAACTATCTACCTCTTTAAATGGGTTGTCTCACTTAAGAAAGTAACATTTATTATGTAGAGAAAGTTAATATAAGACACTTACTAACGTATTGTGATTGTCCATATTGCCTCCTTTGCTGGCTGGATTAATTTTTCAATCATATTATACACTGCTCGTTTCTAAGGGTTATGACCATCCTGCAATCCAGCAGCGGTGGTCGTGCTTACACACTATAGGAAAAATCGCCAGCCTCTCTGGTGGCCGGGACTATAGGACTGCACATAGACTGGTGTTTTTTCCAATAGTAAGCAAGCACTACCATCGCTGATGGATTGCAGGGTGGTTGTAACCATGGAAACGAGCAGTGTATAAAGTGATGGAAAAATGAATTTAGCCAGCAAAGGAAGCAATATGCAATATGCAATCACAATACATTAGTAAGTGCCTTGTATTAACTTCCTCTACATAATAAATGCTATTTGCTGAAGTGAGACAACCCCTTTAAATTCTTGTATGTAGTTACTTTATGGTTCAATTTGTTTTTATTATTCCATTGTGAGAAAAGCAATAAAACAACAGAAATTCTCAATTTGTGTAAGGTACAAGTATGGTACTCCACGCAGGGAGGTATAGAAGAATAACATGCATGCAAACAAGCATGAGAATATGTATAAATAGTATACGAGCAAAGACAAGACAGAGGATGGGAGAAGAGAGGAAGGGAAGGGGTGGGTAGGATAGGAGGGGTAGTCAATGGTCCATGTCTTAACTCTAATTGACTGAAGGCACCAAATTATTTTGTGTAATAGTACCTGAAGCCAACCAGTCCGAGAAGGCATTCGAGCCACGAAACTGATACCAGGCTGCCCACTGATTAGAATGTAGGGTTCCCTGACCTCGATCAGAGGCAATAAGTTCTTCCATCCGTGCCAAACGATCCAGGGCGATAGACCATGTAATCCTGAGGGGGCTATCAGTCGATCGCCAGGCTCGTGGGATGATCTGGCGCATAGCAATAACAAAAAATCTAAATGCACTATGTTTTACATGTTTGATTCTGCCTGGAAAGATCGAGAGAAGCGCATGGAGAAGGGGATATTGAGGTCCCATATAGAGAGTTGTACAATTGAAAAATATCCCGCCACAGTGGGGTTATGCCCGGGCAGTCCCACCAAATGTGAAGCATGGATCCCTTGGAAGCGAGGCAACGCCAACAGGTATCAGGGACCGCAGGATAAAATTGATGGAGTTTGACTGGGGTCCTATACCACCTTGACCAAATTTTGTAATTGAGTTCCTGGATTTTGCAGGAGAGTGAAGATTTGTGAGTGAATAGCAATGATCTATTCCACTGGTCAGGTGTGAGAGTGATCCCCAATTCCATCTCCCAGGCCTGTATGATTTTCTTAGCTGGAGCAGGGAGTTCCTTAGGGTTGTCCCCAATCTCTCCCGAATTCAGAATAGCGTAAATAAGAGAGATAGGATGGCCAGGTGCGGTAGCCATAACACATAGCTTCTCAAACTCAGAAAGGGGTGATGAGAGTTGTGCACCGGGTGCCAGAGATCTAATGAAGTTGCGGAATTGGAGATAAAGGAACCAGCGTCCGGGAGAATTCGGGAGGATGTGAGCCATGTCTATAAGGTCCAAGAACCCGGCTGTAGAGTATATATCACGGACCCTAATCTGGGGTACAAGTTCCAGATGTGAGGACTGTTCGCAGATTAGGGGGTAAGTTTGGGTGGCTGGATATGCACATGAGGGGGCCCGGGGACGTAATCAAATTGGTCTTGAAAGCAAACCTGGACCAAACGCTAAGAACAGAAGACAAGAAAGGAGAGAGATCATGAATGGGCATTTGGCTCAAGGTGTCCCTCGGAAACCAGAAGATATCCGGGACCAGACCGGGAACCAAGGCATGTTCGATCTCTACCCAAAGTTTAGTGTCTCTGCCGTGAGTGAGGTCTAGTACAAAATTGGCTATCGCTGCTCTATAATAGGCTAGAAAGTTGGGTAAACCTGTTCCCCCTCTGGCCTCAGACCTGCTCATAAGATGATGGCTTAATCTCGCCCTTGAACGTCCCCATACAAAGCGAGATGCAGATCTTTGAAGGCGGGTGAAGAATGACAAGGGGATATGACAAGGAATCCTCTGGAACAGATAAAGGAGTCTCGGTAAAACATCCATTTTAAGGGAGTTGATCCTACCGAACCAGGAGACATTCAACTTCGACCAGGCCTGGAGGTTAGATTCGATGGTATGCATTAAAGGTAAGTAATTAAGTTTAAATAAATGGAAGGGTTCAGCAGATATCCGTATTCCGAGATGTCTAATGGTGTGAGGGGTCCATTTAAAGGAGAATGACTCCATAAGGGAGGTAACTTCCCTAACCGGTAAGGTAACATTCAGGATCTCAGATTTTTGAATGTTGACCTTAAAATTAGAAAGTGCTCCAAAAGTCTCAAATTCTGACAGCACAGAGGGTAAACCCACCCTAGGAGAGGGCAAATAAACGAGCAGATCATCTGCGAACAGGGATAGTTTATATTCCTTATCTCCAATGAGAAGGCCCTTGATGGATTGATTAGCCCAAAGAGCGTTTGCTAGGGATTCCATAACTAAAATATATAAGGTAAGGGACAGGGGGCATTCCTGGCGCGTCCCGTTATAGGTGGGAAAGGGGTCCAAAAGGACTCCATTGACACGGACTTTGGCGGAGGGAAGGGTGTAAAGCGCCATAACTCGGTGTAGCATTATATTGCCCAACCCCAAATGAATCAGAGTGTTCTCAAGAAATTTCCAACCCACTCTGTCAAAGTCTTTTTCTTCATCGACAGAAAGCAGGCATAACGGGCTCTTTGACAGTTTGGCTTTAGAAATCATGCTGATGGACTTAATGGTATTATCCCGAGCTTCACGCCCTGGAACAAATCCCACCTGTTCTTTGTGGATACACCCCCGGATATGCGGCCGCAGTCTTAGGGCTAACAATTTAGCAAAGACCTTTAGATCTATGTTAAGGAGCGAAATAGGGCGGTAATTGGAGCATATGGAATGGTCTTTATTAGGTTTGGGAATAACGGTAATGTGTGCCTGTAAGGATTGAGGAGGGAAGGGACAAGTTTGTGAAATCGAGTTGAATGTCTCCAGGAGCAGCGGGGAGAGATCTTCTCTCAACACCTTATAAAACCGGGCAGTTAGACCATCTGGTCCCGGGCTCCTACCATTTTTGAGATCCTTAAGGACAGATAAGAGTTCGGGTGCCGAGAAGTCGTCCTTCATCCCAGGCGACACCTCATTCGATAGGGGGGAGGGCCCAAATTGTGAGAGTTATGTTTGTATCGAGGAGAGGGGATGTATTTGGGTCGTGGTACGTGACTTGTCAAGATCATAGAGATCAGCATAGTAGGATTGGAATTCCCTAGCAATATCTCCCGGGGCACTGACGCGGCCATTGGAGCCCGTATTCAGGGAAGGTATGTAAGTGAGGGACGCCCGTGGATGAAGAGCCCTCGCTAGCCATTTACCACATCTGTCACTAAACTCATAATACCCTCTATTGATCTTATCCCGAGAACAAAGGGATTTTTGGTCTAGTATACTCAGGATCTGCTGTCGCAAGGAGGAGAGCTCAGCCTTAAGAGGATCAGAGGGAGATGACTTATTGATAGTCTCTTTAGCGTGTAGATCTGCAATGAGATCAGATAGTCTGTGGGTTCTCTCCTTCTTGAGCCGAGCCCCGTGCGACAGGAAGATACCCCTGAGGACACACTTAAGGGCCTCCCATTTCATCGGGGGAGCTGTTGAGTCTGAGCTATGGTCAGTGACAAAATTGGCAATGGCTCGTTTCACATCCGCTAAACACACCACGCCGTTTAAGAGATTGTCATTCAATCTCCAAGTGAACGTACGGGAGGAAATATGAAGCGGGGATAGTAAGCCTACCACCGGGGTGTGGTCTGACCAGATCATCGTGTCGATTGAACAGCGAGGGTTAAAATCCAAAAAGCTTTGCGACACGAGATGGTCCAACCTGCTGTAGCTATTGTGTGCGGAGGAATGGAAACCGTAATCTCTGACACCCGGATGCAGCACCCTCCACAGATCAACCAGTCTGAGAGAAGAAAGTGCGGATTTAAAGTTACGCAATGAAGTGGGAGAGATTGCGGACTTACCCACAGAGGAATCCAGCTCAGGGTCCATAACCAAGTTAAAATCTCCACCTAGGATGATGCGAGATCCCTCTGCAAATGTTGATAGTCTGCTCACGATTCTAATTCCGAAGGATGTCTGACCCTGGTTAGGGAAATACACATTAGCCACAGTGAAGACACAGGTATCTAACGAGAGCTTAAGGAATAGGTACCGGCCCCGCGGATCAATGTCTGCACTCAAGAGCGTAGGTTTAAAGCTTTTTGGAAAAGCTATGGACACTCCACCTGCCTTTTTGTCCGGATGGGGGCTATAATACCAGACTGGGTAATATCTATTCATACAGTTTGGCACAGAGGAGAGCCTGAAATGAGTCTCCTGTATCATCACCATCATAATCCGCTTCTTATGAAAGCGGTATAAAATCTGACTTCTTTTCTCGGGCTTGTTAAGGCCTCTGGCCTTGTAGGTACTAAACGATAGTGGACCAATCATGGTGGGCGTAAACAGTTGACCGTTATACTAATATACTGGACCACATGTATAGGGAAACACAAAAGGGATGGGGAAGACAGGCACAACATATATTTTAAGGACAATGGGTAGGTAAGGTACAGGTAGTGGGGGGGATTTATAAGGACAAACCAAACAAGTGGTGTAATAAGAACTAAGAAGTGACGAAACGTCATGACGAACACTAGCCTCAGTGTCGTGTTACCTAGGTGGGGAGAGAGAAGTCAAGGGCAGTGTAGCTGCCCGGCGTGTCTCCAATGAAGAGATCGAATATTAATAATGCACATGCCCTGAAAAGTGTACAGGGAAGGGTTGGGCCTGAAACAGCTATCTCACATACAATATAAATAAGCTATTAGATAAACCTGGATCTAGTAGGCATATAAACAAATGGAATGATAAGATAAAACAAAATAAACGGAGCCAAGGAGAAAAATAAGTGAAGCGTGGCTCCACAATCTATCAGGCCTATCAGTCCTTGAGAGGACGTATTTGTCGGGACGGCCTCTGTGGCTTAGGACTAGTGGTCTGCCATGAAGCCCAGTTCGGCGTGGGGATCACTTCCCGCATCTTCGGCCGGTCCGGTAAAGACACTTGGGGAAGGCCAAAAGTGTCCAGCAGCCGAGGAAGGTCCGAGATGGTCTTGAAGGACGCGGATCTTCCTTCTTTCCTGGCCGTCAGTTGGAAGGGGTAACCCCAACGATAGGTGATGTCGTTGCTTTTGAGGAGGACCAGCAATGGTTTAAGCGCCTTGCGTAAAAGCAGCGTGCGCCTGGCTAAGTCCGGCAGAATGATGACGGTGGGATAATCCGGCAGTTCTTGTGTCCGGTTCCTGGCATTGAAGAAAAGGATCCTGCAGACAATATCACGGGGGCGCGTCTGGTCGGTTGGTTTAGGGCCCAGTGTCCTATGAATTCTGTCTATCTCAATCTGGTAATCCGGAGGTTTATTAAGTAAGGTGGTAAAGAAGCGGTGGGCCCAAGCCTCCAGGTCCTGGGGCTGGATAGATTAAGACACCCCTCTGATGCGGAGATTATATCTCCTGTGCCTATTTTGAATGTCGTCTATATGACTCAATATGTCCTGTAGTATGGCAGAGTGGTCTTGCAGGACTTGTTGGTGAGAGTCCAAGGTCAGGAGCGTTTGCTCTTGGAGGGCCTCAATCTTCTCAACTCTGTGGCCCACCTGTTTAATGTCAAAGTGCAACACAGCAATATCTTGTTTGTGGGATGTTTCTAGTTTGGAGAAGAGGGCATCCATTTCCACCTTAGTGGGGAGAGCCCTTAAATGGGTTTTCCAGTCCCACGCTTCCTCAGGACTCATCTGCGCTGTTTCTCCTGCCGCTGCGCTTAGGAGGCCTTGAGAGCCACGGGAGCGAGGTGAGGAAGATGGCGTAGTATGCCTGCTGCTAGCTTAGGCCGGAGAGGAAGGCGCCATGGATGACGGGCTGCTCACCACTCCAGCGTACGAAGATGGCCTCGAAGGAATCAGCGGGGAATGGCTGAGGTTAGTGCCGGTAGGAGTTGTGGAGGGGGTAGATGTGTTCTCATCTGTCCTTTTCCTCCTATTTTCCTCCTTTTTTTCATGGCTGACACGTGGAGTAAGCGGGCTGTGAGACGTATAAACCAGAGGAGACAGCCGGGAGCTCAAGAAGCGTGCTGCTCACTCGGCTATTGGCAAGCTCCGCCCCCGTATGTAGTTACTTTAGATTGTAAGCTCATGTAGGCAAGGCTTCTATCTAATGGAGCATGTTGACACTGTTACTCATCTCTACCACGATATCATTTGTAATTGTTAATCCACTATAGAAGTTAATGACAACATATAAAATATTAGTTTCCGTCCAGTTTCTTTTGTGAACGTGGTTTTTAGGTAAAACTGGTTTGTGTTATTTCTGTATGTGACAACAAAAGTGAACATTTGTGTAGGTATTAGATGAGATGGTTCCTCTACAACAGGCATCCTCAAACTGTGGCCCTCCCACAATGCCCTGCTGTATCCTGATACCTGTAGGCTGTTCGGGCATGCTGGATGTTGTAGTTTTGCAACAGCTGGAGGTCCGCAGTTTGAGGATGCCTGCTCTACAATAATATGTGGTTCAGTTAACAAATGATTTTTACCTATTTCATAATCATTATTATAATATTATGTGCACACTTATGGAAGTTTTGTCTTACTTTTGTAAATGTCGTTGGGGTTTAATATTTCAGTTAATTGGACCTTACTGTACCTGCTCTGCTCCCTGTTAACCTGTAATCATTTTAGAAGTCAACTTTTTCTAATTCATCAAATCTCAGACAGGATGATCAAAATGACTTTGGTTCAAGAACATGTTGACCTAAGTAATACCTGTAACACTAAGGACTGATCTTAAGGTATTATACTCTTCAAAGATCCATCTACTGTAGTTTCTAGGTTTGAAACATTCATATGCTATATGTGGTTAAGGCAGATGAATATACAGGAGATGTACTACTATGGAGGAGGATGGACTTGGAAGAAGCATTTTCACGTGCCAACTGAGCAGGCAGTTTTCGGGAAGGAACAGTTCCTTACTGAAAACTGCCTGCTCGTCAGTGGAGGTAAAGAGCTGCATTTACATGCAGAACTTACCTAGTCTGTATGGGGAGGAGCAATGGCTACTGCAATCACTCTTTCTTTCTCATACAGATTCATTGTTTCTGGGCAGCAGATCACTGTTCACACAGCACAATCTGCTGCCCAGAAATAATGATTTAATATGCTGCAAGAAAGATAATTTCACCTGATAAATGAGAGTTTAGCTCATCGTGTTATCTGCAACACCTCTGCACGGGATGATTATTGGAAATGAACGTTCATACTAACATTCATTCCCGATAATGGACTCGACAATTGCCTAGTGTAAACTCCCCTTTAAAGTTTCTCTGTTTTGTTGTATCATAAATTTCATGGTTTTAAGGATGAGCGAACTGAGTTCGGACTGAACTTTGCTATTTTTCAGATAGCAGAAGAACCCGAATCTTTCCAGGTTTGCTTCAGATGATTCCACTAAAACGGCACGTAGCGTCGGTTTAGTGCACATGTCGGCAGGAAAAAAAGCACTAGGGAGGCAGAAGAAGGGTTCTCACATGACCCTGAGAGGAAGTGGCGGGGAGGGCTTGCCCTGATTGGCTACCAGGCCTAGGCCTGTTGGTGTCCCGTTCCCGTATTGTGGACCGCATGAAGAGAAAGGGAGCAGCCATCTTAGAGGGAGCTGAGACTAAGTATCAGCAGAGGATCCAACGGCATCCAGGTGTGAGAGCATCCCTCAGTGACCAGAGCGGCAGCTAAGTGAAGCTTATCGTGTCCAGGACCCTGGTCCTGTCCAGAGAAACGAAGATTGCTTTCAGGAACACTGACGAGAGCTGAGGAGCAAAGCTACATACACTGCATGATTGTTGGAGAGGCTTTTGTTCGGTTCAGAGTCACCAGCGGATGCAGAGCAGACCCTGGTCAGTAAGATCGTGCACGCACCTCATTACAGTGTTGGCACCTAGAGACTGAGACCAGAATTGTAGTCAGCTAGTTAGGGTCTCTGTTTGTGTCAGGCCACAAGTGTTGCTGGCTGTTCGTTGCAAGGACTCCATAACTTAAAGTGACATTTCACATTGTAGAGCTGATAAACTTCCCACAAACTCAAGGCAGGCTGACATTTTGCTCAGAAGCACTACTCAGGCACGTGCTACATGACCAGTTATGGGAAGGGGAATTCTGTAGAGCACTGTAAGATTGTAAGATATTGTGCTGCACCGCAGGCTAGCCCGCACCACGCACCCATACAGTTATTCTTGTTTTTTAGGGTAGTACTAGTAACAGGTAAGGTATGGCAGTTTAGTCATGCCCGCTAGTAGGTAAATTACTACGCTTTCCTCCTGCATCCAGTGGAGGGCACCGCGCTGTGCAGCTCAATGGTCTTAGCCTTCGGGCTAGGTGTATGTAAATCTATTGGAGATTTCCAGCATTTGTGGTTGTGCTCATTGCCACGTTTAGGTAAACTTCTGTTTTGGCAAAAGCTGGAGGTGGAGTTGTTTTCCTCGTTCATGACTTTGCTGTATCCTGGGGAGCCCACCCCGGTAAATGGCTTACAATGCCTGAATTGTCCATTTACATATTTTCAGTTTCCACATGTCAGGCAGCCAGGGAGACAGACGCAGTCTCACCTGAAGCATATCACCACGTGAAAACGTGTCTCTTATTCTTCCAGGTGGTCTTCTGTCCTGCTGCGGGACATCCCTCACCCCTCCCTGGTCACGAGGGGTGGTGTGTCACCCCCGGAGGGTGGATCTAGTAAAGGTTTACATTTTGCGCGCGAATCACTCTGTGAGATCCATTCTGGATCTTGGTTCTGCTGGGAGAAGGGACAACATCATTCCCAGTGCTGACGCTGGTTAGGGGTCCTGGGAAACCAGAACCCCTAGCATTATCTGTTGCCAGGGAACTTCTGTTGTCATGTCATCTGACTTAGATATGTGGTGGGAGGTTCCTTCCTTTGCACACTCTCAACCCTCACCTGTGCTTCCCTAGTCTGAGGGTGGAGATTGGGTGTGACCTCAGCAGTGCCAGGTGATCTGTGGAGGGATATTTAAACCTGGTCTTTTCCCTCACTTA
This sequence comes from Bufotes viridis, assembly GCA_033119425.1. Lineage (NCBI taxonomy): Eukaryota > Metazoa > Chordata > Amphibia > Anura > Bufonidae > Bufotes > Bufotes viridis. The sequence continues at coordinate 449,726,527 of CM065591.1, forward strand.
CTGCTGATTATTCAATTACTTCCCTGGTTCTGGATCTGAACCTATCTGGTGAGTGGTTTCTCTGGTAGTTGACTCTGGTTTTGGTTGTCTTCTGCTTCTTGTGCCCTGGCTTAAGTTTACTGACTATTCTCGCATTTCCCTTTGGGGTTTTGCCCAACTGCGGCCGGTGTGCCCAGCCTCCCTGTTACAGACACCTGGGAAGGGCTCTGCCAAAGTCCCTCTTCCTGCTGGAGGCGGGTCAAGAGTACCCCAGCCCTCAAGGGTATTCAGAGTGTGATGGCTTGCGCAAAGTGTGTCTGGTACTACACGTTTACTGGCCGTCAATGGCTTTATCATTACATTAACATTACACCACATGGTTGGAATTTACATTTTTTGGGGGATTGTTAAATGTAGACTACTTACAAAAAAGATACCCTTTAAAAATTAACTTTTAATCAAACAATTAAAAATACTGGGTCCCAAATGTTAAAAGAATGGGGGGACGGTACCCCCACTGATAACAACAGTACAAAGGTACACAGGATAGATAGGAAAACGTGTCAGGACTCTGTTCCTATCCACTCCTGCTAAGCCAAAAACCTAGCTGACCCTGAGTTTCCCTGCCGATAGGACAGCGACTGCCCGACTTTGTCGAGTTAAAGGGGGAAACAAAGATGTACAGGGAAAGCAGAAATGTCATAAAAGACGGTAGCCAAAAACATTGGTCAATCAATAAGATTACACCCCCAATCCACTATTATAAGCCCAACGCGTTCCCTTAGCGTATTGCTAATTCATCAGGGGATCCGTCATATTGTAGGACGTAATCATAGATACTCATAGTCATTGCATAGTCACTCCAAAAGGTGAAAAGTTATACTTATCAATCAGATGAACACCAAGGAAGGAGAAACTGATGATGTCCAGCCTTGCAAAGCGGTCCAGTATGCGGCACCAGAATTTCAATAAGGCAATATTCAACAATACGGCTAGGAGCCCATGATAGCCCCAGCTCGTTCCACACAGTCCGGGCAGTGGTCCACGGACCAGTCAGTATAACTTTTCACCTTTTGGAGTGACTATGCAATGACTATGAGTATCTATGATTACGTCCTACAATATGACAATATGGCAGTTGCTGTCCTGTCGGCAGGGAAACTCAGGGTCAGCTAGGTTTTTGGCTTAGCAGGAGTGGATAGGAACAGAGTCCTGACACGTTTTCCTATCTATCCTGTGTACCTTTGTTCTGTTGTTATCAGTGGGGGTACTGTCCCCCCATTCTTTTAACTTTTGGGACCCAGTATTTTTAATTGTTTGATTAAAAGTTAATTTTTAAAGGGTATCTTTTTTGTAAGTAGTCTATAGAGTTTGATACCTTGTCCTTGTTCGTGATTAGGGACACTTAGCCTAATTTGTGTTTATTTTTGATTGTTAAATGTAATTAAACCAGCATATACATTAGATCACAAAAGTGAGTACACCCCACACATTTTTGCAAATATTTTATTATATATTTTCATGGGTCAGTGCTGAAGATCTGACACTTTGATGTGATGCAAAGTAGTCAGTGTATAGCATGTATAACAGTGTAAATTTGTTGTACACTTAAAATAACACACACAGCCATTTATGTCTAAACCACTGGCAATAAAGGTGAGTACACCACTAAGTGAAAATGGCCAAATTGTTCCCAAAGTGTCAATATTTTGTGTGGGAACCATTACTTTCCAGCACTGCCTTAACCCTCTTGGGCATAAAGTTCACTAGAGCTTCACAGGTTGCCACTGGAATCCTCTTCCACTCCTCTATGATGACATCACGGAGCTCGTGGATGTTAGAGACCTTGCGGTCCTCGACCTTCTATTTGAGGATGCCCCACAGATGCTTAATAGCGTTTAGGTCTGGAAACATGCTTGGCCAGTCCAGCACCTTTACCCTCAGTTTCCTTAGCAAGGCAGTGGTTGTCTTGGGGTCATTATCATATTGGAATACTAATAGAGAGTGTTAGAGTGATAACACCAAATTTAACACACCTGCTCCCCATTCACATCTGAGGCCTTGTAACACTGAGTCACATGACAGCAGGGAGGGAAAATGGCTAATGAGGCACAATTTAGCCATGATCACTCAGTGGTGTACTCACTTTTGTTGCCAGTGGTTTAGACATTAATGGCTGTGTGTTGAGTTATTTTGAGAGCACACCAAAGTTTCACTGTTATACAAGCTGTACACTGACTACATTGTATAAAAGTGCTAAATCTTCAGTGTTGCCCCATGAAAAGATAAAATAAAATATTTACAAAAATGCGAGGGGTGTACTCACTTTTTTTAGATATTGCATATGCGATTACTGCAAGACACAAGGTATAGCAGCAATCTACCTGTATGCATTAACAAGAAATTGAGCATCATGCCTCAATTGTCCGTTTTTCCTTAAATTCTATTTCCACACAGTCAGAATTTAAATGTTTTTTGGGACTTGTTCAACTTAATTAAACCAGTATATAGGTAATCAACACCAATACACAGACAAACATATATACATGTTTACTACACCAAGACACAGAGTTGTGCACAACATTATCTGTTGACAAATTTATATGAGCACAGTTAGCATTTATACTGGCCCGAGGAAGAGGTTGCAGACCCCAAGCATTGCCATGTTGGTGGTGGTACTAGTAGTGGCCCTCATAGCCACTCTATTAGTGTTGAGGGCAGTAGGGGAAGAGCAGGGGAGGGGGACCAAAGAACCCACCATGATATCCCACAGTCGGATAGAAGCAAAAGGGAGACTCCAATGATGATTGTGTGCTGCACAGGACCTGGGAACCAGATCAGGGTGCTGAGGAGGAGTCAATATCAGGGGAAGAGGTTGATGGCGTCTGCAATAAAGAGCAGAAGCCAGATTGATGCTGTGGTTGGGTTAGGCCCAAAAGGTGACAGGGATAAGCCCTGTTTGGCTGCCTGTAGCTCTGTGCAGGCAACTACTGTATCGCGCTTTTCCTCCACAAGGTGGGCACACAAAACCACAGCAGTGTGCAAGATCTGCAGGCCACTCAAACTTCTCTCCTGCAAAGTCTCAGAACCCTCCTCCATTTCCCCCACCTCCAGTCAGATTGTGCAACTGTTTTTCATTACCATTCAACCATAGCAAAGTCTACCATGGATTGTGAAGAGAAGGATGTTGATCTCATTGCCAGCACTCGGAGCTTGGCTTAATATAGCGTGGACTACTGCAAATTAAGAGCTCCAAATCTCCTCTTGAAGTCCATAAACTACAATCTTTTCCGTAGCACTTCCATAGAAAAAAAAAAAAACATTAAAAAGGATATACATTCCCCATTAATGGTGATGTCTCTGGCCTTATGGAGAATCAGGTCTCAGTATAAGACCTCATTCACACAACTGTATCTATTTTGGCCGTGTGAATGACGCATTTTACTTTACTAGCAGACAAGAATAGGGCATGTACTATAATTTGTTGAATAGCTACACAGATACAGACATCACAGGGATGAATGGATCCGTGTATGGATCGAATGCAAATCTAAAATAAGGTCATGTACATGAGGCCTAATGAGCTGTTTTCAGAATCACTGGTCTTGACAGCCTGACTGGAAGTCCTGGTCTGGCTGGAACTCTATGGGCCTTCCTAAGAGCAAATATTGAAATGAACGCCTCCTTCCCAAATGACATCTAGTAGCCAATGCCGTGTCTCAAAAAAGGCATTGGGGTCAACACCCTCTACTTTCCACAGTACCTCCACCAAGTGGACATTATTTTGGTGTGGCCTATTCTCTAAATCAATCGTTTTTGCCAGTTATGTGGCCACTGCCTAGGTATTAGCTTACATCTCTCTCCTCGTAGGAGGCATGGCTTTCTTCACTTCACTCGCCCATCAACTACAGTGATTTTTTCAGCAATTTTTTGCAAGTCATGTCATTCTTGTTTGAAAAAAGGCTGATTATCTAGGTCATGGAAGAGTCACGTTGATTTACTGCTACAAGCACATATGCAATGGTGGGGGCATCTGGGTTCACCTCCTCAGACCCACATGGTTCTTCATCTTCATGAGAATGGAGATCACATGAGATTTCATCTTCCCCTTCCTCTGAACTCTCCTGAAGGCCTCACATGCCACTGACCTGAGAATAGCTGTCAGTTTTTTGTTGTAGAGGGGACCCCAAGAACACACGACTTCTTGCAAATTGATCCAGCCAAGTAGCCACATCCAGTCTCAGAGATCATTTCCTTATTATGAATTTCCACTTCCGCCTCTCTTTCACTTCCTACTGCTTTCCTGGTGCAAGTCATTGGGCCAAAATCACATTGTGATCGGGTGCTGGCTGTATTATACACCCAGCATTCGCTATCTATGGAGCAGGCTCAGCCCAATCCATACTCCTTACACCGCACCTTCAGCCTTTTGTTAAGTGATGACCTATCCTGAGGACAGGCCATCACCGGCTGAATTGTGGGGGTCCAATACCGATCAACTAGTGATGCCCTATCCTAGAATAGACCATTACTTACGAAATGTTGGACAGCTCCTTTAACTCTATAACTACAAAAAATGTTGCTCTGTATAAAAAAAACCTTAGAAACAAATATCTACAAATTCATGAACACAGAATTTTGAACCTATTGAGATAAGAAAGAGATCAAACTACTTCCTAAGGCTGGCTATTCACAATATGTAAAATTTTATATGAGTCTACTATTTTATATGAGTCTACTATTCACATGCAAGTTCTGTTCCTTTGCTGTAAAGCCTTTGTACGGTGAATGAATAAAGCGCTTTGTGCTCTGTTGGCATGATATAAATAAACATATATATTATGTACATTAAACCTAACCATCATTCAAACACAGAAGTGGCAGGGTGCAATCACAGTCCACACCCTATCATTTTCTATAATAACAATCATTTTCCTTCATGCTGAAAGTGAAAGGTGTTAAAAGAAAATGGTTAATTAAAGAGGCCAATCAAGGCTGCTGCTTGCTTTTATGTTAATTTATTATGCGTTTTCACTTTTTATGTTTTATAATCTTTTTAACTATATGTTTTTGCAGAGCGGATGATTTAAAGAGAGTTATGGCATTTGTAAAACTATTTTAAGTATGTATCTTTGAAGCTTAAAGGGGTTGTGCACCTTTGGGGGGTTGGCAAACTTTCTCCCTGGGCAGACATATGAAGGGAAGCATACTTACCCACTTGCCGGTGCCTGCTCCCTGCTCCTTCTCTTCCTGGCTACGGATGCTCCACTGCCCTCCCAGAATGTAAACCTCCATTTTGATGGTGCTGCAGCGGTGAATTAGTCCCCTTGCATCACTTACCATTTGACATGGCGGAAGGGGAGCAGGTCACCGCTGCGGTAAACGATTGGCTGCAGCAGCACCAAACAGAAGTATGTCTGTTTTGGTGCTGCCCTTTGTAGGTCTGCCCAAGTGGGGTGGGGGGGGGGGGCGGCAGGGGTGCGGTTGCCAAATCCTTTTTACCTATACATTTCCATTTACTTAACACAGGATGAACTGCTATGCCGTAGGTATTGAAAATATTCCTGTAAAAATTCTAGACAGTTACATATGTGTTACTGTATTTTAGCTGAGATCCGATATCTGCCGTACATGTACAGTGGATGTTGGGAAGGGGTTAAAATGCAGAACCTAGGTATTATGTTAGTATTTATTTTATCTTTTGCTCTATATCTATTGCAACAGTTTTAGGTGCACCACACAAAATACTGTCATATAATATATGCGCAAACAAACATATGAACAACAATTGAAAACCGCATATATAATGTAATTCATCTTTATTGACACATAAATGCAATTTTGGTTTGACCCCCTTGTCTTATCATTGCATATTCTTATGTTGTTGCTATTTTAATTAATCATATATTTAACTCGTGATGTATTAATTATTTATGTGTCAATAAAGATGAATTTACATTATATATGCGGTTTTCAATTGGTGTTCAACAGTTTTAGGTGCCTCCAAAGTTTAATGTTTGGAATTTTCATATGTATCGTTATGGCATATAGGTCTACTGTGAGTCTGCCAGTTTTCAGGGCAATAATTAACATTATTTATCTTGTACTGACCTTGCATATAGGATTATTGACCAGGGCTGTATATACAATTTTGGAAGTTATCAGTGTCTTCCATGTTACAGATACAGTTGAGCTACAGCCTGATCACTAGTCACTGTCTTTTTAAGTCTCCTAGCTTATATTACTCTTGATGCTCCTCTTTCCTCCCCCTCCCCTATTAGTACACTCTTGTGTAGTGTTAAGCGAACTTGTGTTTTAAGTTCTGCGTCCAAAGTTCGGATTCGGGTTATCGAAGAATCCCGTTATGAATTCCGCTACCACGGACCATAACGGAATTTGGAATCCATAACGGGATGCTTTGATAACCCGAAACCGAACTTTGGACGCAGAAGTTAAAAAACAAGTTCGCTTAACACTACTCTTGTGTCCATACCCCTCTCATACAGCAAAGACTGCTAGCTTAAAGAGGACCTTTCATCGCTCCTGACATGTCCGTTTTAATAGCTTCATGCATTCCCCATGTAATAACAATTCTGGAGCATCTATTCTTATGTCTCTATGTTATTTACTTATGTTCCTTTATTATTTCAACTAGAAGTTATGAATGAATTGCTAGCAATCTGCAGTAAAGATACAGAGAGGTGGTAACAAGTTGGGGGGTGTACCTGCACAGACTCCCTCTATCCAATCAGTGCTGTCATTTTCAAATAATACTTTGTTTAAATACTGTACGGAGCAAGTGCTCCTTACAGTATTAGAATGTATTGGCTCCTATGAGCCGAAGTTATTACTTCACGAAGTCTCGCGAGACTTCGCATATTAACTTCATAAATCAATTTCTACTGTAAAAAAACATTTCCCAAACTCGGGTTTGGTTCCAAGGTATGCTCGCTCCGTACAGTATTCAAATTAAGTATTATGCAAATCGTATTATGCAAATCGACTTGTCAATTCGCTCATCCCTAGTTACTGCCCATCTGTACCCCTACTGCAGACTGCTAGCAATTCGTTCATAACTTCTAGTAGAAATAATAAAAGAATGGCACAACATAGTCATAAGAATAAATGCTCCAGAATTGTTATTACATGGAAAATGCATGAAGCTATTAAACAGGCATGTCAGCAGAGGGGACAAGTTCTCTTTAAATCACTGCTGAGGCTGCTATAATTACAGGACTTTAGGGGATCATTATTTATGGCTGCAATGCCTAAGCCCTCCTGTCCTAACTGTTCATGCCTTCTCCCCTCTACTCTATATGGTCCTTCCCCTCTCCCTGCGACATCACTCACTTCCCTTGGTGAAATCTCACAATTTCTGACACATACCATTGTATTACAAACAACATTGTTGGTATTGACTGCATATCTTCTAATGTGCAGACACTGTCAGGCAGCATGCCACATGATCCCCGGACAACTAGCTAGTTGTTGCCCATAACTATACATATTTTGCTCATGTAGCTGACATTAGCAGGGAGAAAGTAAAGGAGGTCAATAATTCAAGCCTCGTTCTTTTCTGTCCTTACTGACATGAAAGTAGTATTCTGCCAGTGAATGAAGCTAACAGCATAGAGGTGCATAGAGATGCTTTTAAGTGGATCACTCAAGGTAAACTTGAGTAATGCAGTAATGTAGGCAGATCTAAGTCCAGTGCGTAAGTACAGGAGCACTACAGTAGAATTAATATAATGCATTTGCAGTTATTTATGTAGTTTTATTTTCATGTAAACTGTAAATGAAGAACAGTGAAACTATATTTGACTCACTTGTTCGTTTACACTTACATAATCTCCATTAAACAAGACCTTATCCATTATCATACCTAAAGGAACAATGCAAAGAGTAAATACAGGAATCATTTTCTTTTATGCCTGTAGTCATTAGACATGATGATTTCAGATTATCCGGTGTGAGATTTATTTCATTGCACAGTGAGTGATCACTAGGGAGGGGAACCAGAGCTATTTTCCGTGTGTCCTTGTTTATACAGATGTTTTCTCAGTTTCCAGGACGGCCAACAGCTGCCAAAATGGGTTTCTCTGTAACTGGTGTTCTTTCTATCATGACATTGCAACCTGTGTTTACCCCTAACCCAGCACAGAGCAAGCTCAGATAAATGTCATCATCTAACTTCGGAGCAGAGCTGGTTTAGTACTAGCTGGAGGTTCCTAACTTATCAACATTTTTGCAACACTTGATAGTTTGCATCTTCCAAGATATCATAATGTGAAGTTTAATTTGTCTAGTTGCTTGCAAATAATTTTATTGCAGTTTTTGGCAGATTAGTATAAGATGCGAGCTACTGATAATCAGGATCAGACAATAAAAAGTCTTTGTACTACAATATATTTTGAAGGTTTAAACTTTTTACATCCTGAATTAATAAACTGAGCATGCAACCTCTTGCTGTTAGTATAGATGTAGGCCTCACTGCCTCACTGTGTCTGATATTGCAGCTTGGTCCAATTCAACCCTATTTTTTTTCTTATTGACTCAGAATTACTCAGTGTCTATCCTCCCTGAATGATGACATCATGACTTTGGTCATTGTGGAGTGATCAGTGCTGTCTATGTAAAATATAATTCAATAGTACAGTTGATAATAGCAAACTTTGTAATGTATTTTATTAAAGTGCAAGTCTCTACACTTATTTCCCCCTTTCTTTGTACTGATAACTGTTTCTGAGTTGACTGAGATAATCTGTACAAAGAATTCCATACATGTGAAAGAGATCAGCTTACATGGGACAGAGAGAGAGATACAACTGCAGCATCGACTGCATCTACTGAATGATTAATATCTCCCAGAGCTTGATCATCAGGTGACATATTATTCAGCTCTGGGGTGAGATAACTCGTTCAGTAGTAGCTGCAGATGCATCTGGTCTCTCTCTGCCCTCTGTCTGCTTCAGCAGCTCATCCACCACCTTTCTTCTCCATAGACTTCAATGGGCTGTGTATGCACTTCTGTGTATAGATGTGATCAGTCAATTCACAGACATTTATCAGGGGTAAGGGAGGGAAATAAATGCAGAAGCAGAAGCTTTTCATTAATCTATTTCTTTTAAGTCCTTCCCGATGCAGTTATTTTCCATTTTTATAGGTTTTTTATTCCATTTACATAGCCATAGGAGGAATTGTTTTTTGGGGGGATAAGTAGCGCTTTCCAATAGCACCATTTAAAACTTTATTCAGGAACAGAAAAATCCAGCACATACACTACGGATAAAATCCAAACTTTTTATTGTGATTCTTTTAAAAATTCCATAAGCTAATCAGAGTGCTTTGCGGTCTACGCATTTCGACAATCTCTCTTATTCATGACCATACTGTGTAGCAAACTTTACTGGTTTAAAAAACCCTTCACCCACCTTAGACACTCCTCCGCTTCCATGTGTGAACAATCTTGCACCATTTAAAACTGTACATACCATAATGTTGTTAAATTGGAAAAAATGCAATTCCACAATTGTTACATGGGTTTTGTTTTTACAGCGTTCCCTATGTAGTAAAAGTCACATGTTAACTTCATTCTGCAGCTTGGTACGATTACAGCAATACCACATTTGTGTAGCCTTCCTTGTGGCTTAATACTTAAACAAATACAAACTTTGAAAATAAATTTTTTTCTTTGCATTGCTATATTCTGACCTCCTTAATGTTTTTATATTTACAGTACTATGCAAAAGTTTTAGGCAAGTGTAAATAGTAAATTTATTATGCAGCAGGACAATGACTGCAAACATGCATCCAATATCATTAATAACATTCTTCAGCATAGAGTGGATCAAAGAGCCCTAAAAGTGAGGATATGGCCCACATAGAATCCTGATGTATAATTCATCCGGTTCGTCTGGGATAAATTCAAAGAAGATCTGTGATTCGTCCTCCAAGATGTCTGGAACAACCTCCTTCCTGTATGTCTTCTGACCTGTGTGTGGGTGTAATATACTTACCTGGCTGGGCTCCAGCGATGCGTTCCTCAGCTCTGGCACCCAAGCACTGGGAGAAAAAAGCTGCTCAATCACATTCTAGTCCGAGGTCTGGCTCTCTATTTAAATCCCATTAGGGCATATACAATTGCCAAATATGATCCTAGTTTGGATCACTAGTGTGGTTCCCTTGTTCCTGTTCAACTATTGGTACTCCATGTTTCTGATCCCAGCTTGTCTTCTGACCTTCCTCTGTCTCACGTCTCTGGTACTGTGCAGTCCATCTGCTTATAACCCATTTCTGCTGACTCTGATTGTTTGACTCTCTGTGTTTGTCCGTATTTGCACTTAAGTAGCGTAGGGACTGTCGACCAGTTGTGGTCTAGCTATTTAGGGCCTCACTGTCCTTGTCTGTATCTGCACTGCTGATGTGACGTAGGGCTCCTTTTTTGCAGGACAATCAGTATTTGTCATTGATACCATTTTTGTGTCTGACTTTTTGATTACTTTATATTCAATTTAATTTTGGGAGGTGATGCAACCAAAAGAATGGCAAATTGGCCATTTTAATTTTCTTATATTCCTTATGCTGTTCACTGTATAGGATAAATATATTTCTATTTTAAAAGTTTGGGCATTTTCGGAAGCGGCAATGCAAATTATGTTTTGATTGTTGTTTATTATTTATTTTTATTTATAAAAGGAAAAGGGGGTGATTTGAAGTTTTATATATATACTTTTTTTTTAGATTTACTTTTTTTTATACTTTTAGCACATTTATTTTTAGTCCCCCTAGGGAACTTTAACATGCAATCATCTGAACACATCTCCCATAGACTGCAATGATTTACCATTGAAGCCTATGGGAGAATCACTACATTCTTATCAAGGCCTGCCACAAGCATTGTCTCACAGGGACTGGAGGTTGCTTTCATTCAGCAAAGATCTTGAAATGTGAGAAAAGTGAGAAATTCAACATAAGGTTTATTAGAAACTTGTTTAACTTTGTCTTTTTATAATGATTAGAATGGTTCTGCTTCAACAAACCTTTACACAAAACATACAGTATAAAATGCTTGGTGCAATTTAATAAAATGTGTCAGTTGTTTGCTTTTTAAAAAATGTATGGGGCTGAGTGTATATGTTTTTAATTTTCTAGTTTTGGTTTGATACTGTATGTGTAGAGTTGATAGTGTGAAAAAAAGTCCAGAAAGCCCTGGAAGCAAGAGGGTTAATGTCATGAATATTATTTGAACTGATAAATGTCATCTACCTTGGCGTTTGTGCCACCAGAGCATGAGCTGTATTCCTTCCTCATCTTCATCCATATTGTTCATTAAACTTCAATTAAATGTTTTAGATGATTACAATCTTCTAATTTTAAAATGACACGCATGCAGATATCATCTTCTGAAGCGATTGTCTTAAGACAAGATAATCACAGACAAGTTCTTACAAATGTAAATGAAAGGAACTTCATTGCTTGTTCTGTATATGCCAGTCTTTTTATTATAACCAATAACTGAAGGCTGCAAAACATCCTCCAAGACCTGACTATTAACTCCATAGCTGCTGGAGTGAAGACGATAATTACATGTAACATTTGCGCTGCAGACTTTGAGATTTTCCATAATTCACAACCTGACATGCGGTACGCTCAGTGTAACAGTATCTGCCTATGTGCATTCCTTCCTCACACAGGATGTTCAAGGTTCTATTTCCTGTCAGTGCCTCAAAAGACGTAATTATTGAAGTCATAACATCCACATTGGCCGCAATTATCTTTTCCAGGCAGCAGCATTTATCTGTCAACCATACTTTGACCCAGTCTCCAGGCGAAAGAAATTGGAAGAACCTTGCATAATGATGATTTAGGCAGAATCTCTATGGGTAAGAGATTTTGGCACGAATAATTCCACAGGTGTATAAGCCAAGTACAAAGAATTATAATGAATTTGAGGACCAAGGTTGAATTCTTCTGACACCTTGTTATAGACTTCTCTGTCCACATGTATGCGGAGAAATCACACCAGGTATAGGATGGATAAAAAGTCTACGGAGGTCATATACTATGACCCCTACTCCAGGAACGTATGTAAAAAAAGTTATATGGGGGTTATATATGAATTCAGATATGGCAGTTTTTTAGTGTAAAAAAGTCACAAGTTATGGCAGTTGCAACATTTTTGCAACATTTAGTTAAATTTGCAACATTTTGCGATCCTCACCGCTTTTCACAGTGGTCTATGTGTAAAAGCTAAAAGTTAGTTTAGACCTGGATTGTGACTCATTTACTAAGTCCGACTTTTGCTAAAGTCACAAAAAAGTTGCAACCTACTCCAGGCAACCCCCTGATCTACTTTTACACCTAAAAGTGTAAACCATATTGCACTCACGCCAGATATATTAGTAAGGTGCACCAGTTCATAAGTTTGGTGCAGGCGCACAAATCAAAGCCAAACTGACCCAAAACTGACACAAAACAATCTCAAATGTTAAATAATAAATAAATATGGTGGAAAGCATGCATGGCATCTTTTTCCTATATGCCAAATTGTCTGGCCAGGTGAGTTCATGAGGATAACAGGTTAGAGAGCGAGTTGTGGTGGGGTGGACTGGTCGAACTTGTTTTCATTTTCATAATGTTATACAGACCAGAGATAGTTACATTGCAAATTAATACATCAAATATTTGCCAGACTTCACTATGCTTAAATATGAAAACTAATTCTACTGTACAAACGTGAATCTGGAAAATGACTTCATGTTACTAAGCAAAAGGACCATACTACTGTCCCTGACAGTTTTCCTGTAACTGAGCAGGGCCAAGAAATGGTAGCAGACTTTTTGACATGTCACTGTGAAAGAAGTTTTGAACGATGTGGATCTGAGTGCTGAGACCTCTGACCATTTGCTTAAAGAAAGCGGCAGAAGCATTTAGTTCATTGTTGCATACCTTTTTGGTGATTGGCTTTGCTTTGCTCCCTTTGGAGAGCTGAGCATGTGGTGTGTGGTTCCAAAGAAAGCATGAGTCCTGTTTCCAACAGAAGGGATTTCCCTACTGTCTCATCTTCTCCTGTTTGCTTTGTTTGAGGCTGTTGCTTTGAAACTGCCTTACATCTGATTTGTGGATGACCTATCATCTTGCTGTGTTATTTAGGGAGAAGGTTGTTGATTGGTTAGCCCTTACTTTAAATGGTTATGTTTTCTACTCTTTTTTTGCTGAGTATACTGATGTAGCGTACATTAAAGGGGTATTCCGGTAAAGTAATTTAGTTATTGAAAAACTGCATTAAGGCTGCAAGCTGTGACCCAACCAGAACTCGTACCTTTACATATAACCAGAGTTTCAATTTACAAAGCAACTAGGGATGAGCGTCCAAAGTCGATTCGCATAATACTTCGTTTGAATACTTTACGGAGCGAGCGCTCCATACAGTATAAGAATGTATTGGCTCCTATGATCCAAAGTTACTACTTTGCCAAGTCTCGCGAGACTTCACGTAATAACTTCATAAATCAATTTCTACTGTAAAGAACCATTTCCCGAACTCGGTTCGGTTCCAAGTGGTACATTCTAATACTGTACGGTGCACTCGCTCCGTACAATATTCAAACGATTCGCTCATCCCTACTTGGAACCAATTTGTCTAGCTCCTGTGTGAGCCTGCAATGCACTGAGAGTGGCTGCCTGATATCACAGTCCGGTCACGCCCCCTCTACTCAGTCATCACCAGCACACTAACACTCCCTTTGTTTTACAAGACATTTAGCTGGAAAATTGATAGCAACAGACTGAGCATGCCCGACCTAACAAAGGCTCCGAACTACAGGTCAATGCCATGGGAATTTATGAGGAAACACAGAGGGAAGCAGAGGAAGAAACTACTTTTATAACTACTGAACAGTAAATATAGGAAATTGACATTAAATTAGGTAATTATTGATGATGAATTAGTCTAAAACATAAGCTATATTTATGGTAACCGGAACACCCCTTTAAAGTAATTCCTAGCTTGTCAATACACAAGTTGGCACTGGCTTAGTTTAAAAATATGCAAAGCTTGTTACACTACTGGGTTAACATGTAAACCCACTGATATTGGCATTGGCTAGATCTGTAGAATAAACTCAGTGCTTTTTAATTCAAGATTCCTAGCAATCCTACTATCTTGTCCCTTTGTGTTGTATTGTTGTAGACTGGAACCTTTAGTCCCTCTGCCATTACTGTGGTTGTTGTCTGTTGGCGTGTGTTTGCTGGGCTTGATTTTAGAGTCACCTCTGGGTCTTAGGTTCTTTTACCAGATTGGGCTCCCCCCTCGTTCATTTGCCATCATCATTCTATTCCTGTCATCTATGGGTGAGTTTAATTTTATATATTTGTTGCCTAATAGTGTTTCATAATATAATTCTTGTGACCATCTGATTGTTATACAGATCGGCCCTACTATATGTCCTGGGGGAATCTGAGTACCAGGAGACACCGTTAGTACCTGAGAAAGGAGACTGCTATAGATGAAGTCCAGTTCTCCAGTCTTGTGAACAACTGGTATTGTTACAGGTCCATACACCGTGCAAATATACAAAATGTGGTAGTATTTGTCGGATGATAATCTTCCCAGAGCAGGAGACGTGAGCTCCCTTGCTTAAGTTGCTTCATAGTTTTTTTTTTTTGTTTTCCTTTCTTTTCATTTTTTTTTTTTTTGTTTATTTCTCCTCTCATATCTGTTATACTGACTATACAAACATAGACCTCCAGATAGTAATAGATCTCCCTCTCAAAACTCACTTCTTAAAGAGCATCCACTGCTCAGTACCCTTTACTAGCGCCATGTAACCAGCTCTACACCCACGCTGGCAGAGACCACTACGCAATGCTCTGGCAAGAGGAGTATTGTGTTGTTGACTCTTGTCTAAGCAAAAACTGTGTTTGTTGCCAATATCAACCAGAGATCAACTCATTTCTTAAACTGCTCTGGTAAAATGAAAGCTGTGATGTGATTGATTGCCATCGGCAGCAAACAGCTTTTCTTTTAGACAGTTTTGATAAGTCTGTTCCACTAAATATGATTTACATCTAAAATAGCACGTTTATTAGAATAGTCACAGTTACATAGGTTGAAAAAAGACATACGTCCATCAAGTTCAACCAGGGGATGCATGGGATGTGAATTTAGGAAAGAAGTGTGAGATCCCTACTTCTACACATTTACATGACCATTAATATTATGTTAATTTTAAGAATTCATCTAAGCATTTTTTTAAAACAATTGTTCCTACTGTGACCACCTCCTGAGGTACACTATTCCACAGATTTACAGCTTTTATCGTGAAAAAGGCTTGTTGCCTACGGAGACAGAAAATTTTCTTTGCCAGACAGAGGCCGTGCCCCCTTGTCTTTTATGGGGACTAGAGATGAGCGAATTTTTAAAAAATTTGGTACGCCGTTTCACCAATTTTCTTGGGAAAAATTTGATTCAATCAGAATATATTCATCGCGAATTATGCTAAAAAACAGCTATTTCCTAACTGCTGAAAGCCTTTATAGTGGTGTAGAACACTGTGCCTTGCAGTAACACGCATAGGGAGTCTGCTTTGGTAGTGAAATAATACTGTGAGTCAGTATGACATGCAGATGACAGGCGTCGCTCTTAGAATCACTTCATACTTTGGGCAGTCACGGGGCCAAAACTGACATAATAACTCAAGTATCAACTCAGTCTTACAGATAGATGTTAGCGTCAAGAAGAAGTGCACACCTTTTACACTGTCGTCAGCTGATTGCACATAGATGTTTATAGAATCGGTTGTAATAAACGCTTATACAAGTAGAGCCCCCCAACAGAGTGGATAGCATGTCAGCAGTAAGTTTGTGTTGACTGCACTAATTAGTTTTCCCCAATTTCAAATGCCCTGTGAAATCCTAAAGGTACTCATTGGTTTTAGAGCCCCTTTGGGCATCTTGGCTGCAAAAAAGTGTCACTCATGTGGTATTGCCATACTCAGGAGAAGTAGGGCAATGTGTTTTGGGGTGTATTTTTACATATACCCATACTGTGTGTGAGAAATATCTCTGTAAATGACAACTTTTTAAATTTTTTTATACAAAGTTGTCAATTTACAGAGATATTTCTCTCACCCAGCATGGGTATATGTAAAAATACACCCCAAAACACATTGCCCTACTTCTCCTGAGTACGGCGATACCACATGAGTGACACTTTTGTGCAGCGAAGATGTGCAAAGGGGCCCAAATTCCAATGAGTACCTTTAAGGAGGGCATTTTTACGCATTTTTTTTTCTTCTCTCGCTTTAGGGCCCCTAAAACGCCAGGGCAGTATAAATACCCCACATGTGACCCCATTTTGGAAAGAAGACACCCCAAGGTATTCCGTGAGGGGCATGGCGAGTTCATAGAAGATTTTATTTTTGGCACAAGTTAGCGGAAATTGATTTTTTATAGTTTTTTCTCACAAAGTCTCCCTTTCCGCTAACTTTTGACAAAAAGTTCAATTTTTCATGGACTGAATATGCCCCTCAGCGAATACCTTGGGGTGTCTTCTTTCCAAAATGGGGTCATTTGTGGGGTGTTTGTACTGTTCTGGCATTTTGAGTGGGGCTAAATTGTGAGCAGCCATGTAAAAGCTAAAGGTACTCGTTGGAATTTGGGCCCCTTTACGCACTCAGGCGGCAAAAGTAACACTCATGTAGATCATCAGTACTCAGGAGAAGTAGGAAATGTGTTTTGGGGTGTATTTTTACATATACCCATGTTAGTGAGAGAAATATCTCTGTAAATTGACAACTTTGTATAAAAAATTTAAAAAGTTGTCGCTACAGCGATATTTCTCACACAAAGTATGGGTATATATAAAAATACACCCCAAAACTCATTGCCCTACTTCTCCTGAGTACGGTGATACCACATGTGTGACACTTTTTAGCAGCCAAGATGCGCAAAGGGGCCCTAATTCCCATGAGTACCTTTAGGATTTCACAGGGCATTTTTACGCATTTGGATTCTCACGCTTTAGGACCCCTAAAATGCCAGCGCAGTATAAATACCCCACAAGTGACCCCATTTTGGAAAGAAGACACCCCAAGGTATTCTGTGAGGGGCATGGCGAGTTCATAGAAAAAAAATTTTTTGCCACAAGTTAGCGGAAATTGATATATATATATTTTTTTTACAAAGTCTTATATTCCACTAACTTGTGACAAAAAATAAAATTTTCCATGAACTCACCATACCCCTCACGGAATACCTTGGGGTGTCTTCTTTCTAAAATGGGGTCATATGTGGGGTGTTTATACTGTCCTGGCATTTGAGGGTCTCCGCAATCATTACACGTATGGCCAGCATTAGGAGTTTCTGCTATTCTCCTTATATTGAGCATACGGGTAATGAGATTTTTTTTTTCCGTTCAGCCTCTGCGCTGAAAAAAATAAATAAAATGAACGGCACAGATTTCTTCATTCGCATCGATCAATGTGGATGAAAAAATCTCTGCCAATATCAGTGACTGCGGTGCGGTGGGCTGGGCGCTAACTACCTAACAAGTAGCTAACTAACTGGCGGTGATAAGGGACCCTTATGCCCCATTCACACATCCACAATTCTGTTTGCGGAACAGAATTGCGGACCCATTCATTTCTATCGGGACAGACTTTTTCCCGCTCGGATCCGGAATTACGGATCCGTGCTTCCGTGTCTGCACTTCCGTTCCGCAAAAATATAGAACATGTCCTATTCTTGTCCGCAATTGCGGACAAGAAAAGGCATTTTCTATATAGTTCTGGCAATGTGCGGATCTGCAAAATGCGGAAAGCACATTGCCGGTGTCCGTGTTTTGAGGATCTGTGGATAAACGGATCCGCAAAACAAATATGGACGTCTGAATGGAGCCTTACAAGGGGTGTGATCAATGACAGGGGGGTGATCAGTGACAGGGGGGTGATCAGGAAATCTAGATTGGGTGATCAAGGGGTTAACAAGGGGTTAATAAGTGAGGGGGAAGGGGGGGTAGTGTAGTGTTTGGTGCAACTTTACATAGCTACCTGGTCCTCTGGTGGTCGATCCCAGCAAATGGGACCACCAGAGGACCAGGTAGCAGGTATATCAGACGCTGGTAACAAAACAGCGTCTGATATACATCTTTGATGCGATTTATTTCGCATCTACAGCCTGCCAGCCTAGCGTCTCACGAGATGACGCGCCGATGCGTCCACTCAGAACTACAGGACCGCCCGCCGGACGCATCCGTGCGTTATGCGGTCCTGTAGTGGTTAATTTTAAAAAGATTTTACCGCACATAAGTGCTGGGCTTAACACAGAATACAAGATTTTTTTCCACCGAAATAAGTCACAAAAGATTTTTACCACATATAACAGCATCACCGAATACAAACTCCTGGGAAGGTCATGGAGGGTCCCAGTCATCCGGCATCTATTCGCTCCACTGAAGGATTATTTTGAAAGTGTGTAGAAGCCACACAGGGGCCCCCATGCTGCAGATTTTTCATAGAGACATCATGGAGATTTTACTGCATATAAGTGCAGCGCTTAACGCAGAATGCAAGATTTTTTTCCAACGAAATAATTCAAAAAAGATTTTACCGCACATAAGTGCTGGGCTTAATGCAGAATACAAGATTTTTTTTTCACTAAAAAAAGTCACAAAAGATTTTACCACATATAACAGCATCGCCGAATACAAACTCCTGGGAAGGTCATGGAGGGTCCCGGTCATCCGGCATCTATTCGCTCCACTGAAAGATCATATTGAAAGTGTGTAGAAGCCACACAGGGGCCCCCACACTGCAGATTTATCATAGAAACATCATAGAGATTTTGCCGCATATAAGTGCAGAGCTGAATGCAAGATTTTTTTGCGCAAAAAGATTTCAAAAAAGATTTTACCGCATATAAGTGCAGCGCTTAACGCAGAACACAAGATTTTTTTCCAACAAAATAATTCAAAAAAGATTTTACTGCATATAAGTGCAGCTCTTAATGCTTAAAGGGCTTCTGTCACCCCCCAAACTTCAATTTTCACTATTGGATTTAATATAATTGCTAATGCACGCAGAGTTGATATTTACCCCTCTTACCTCTGTCAGTGCTTTAAATTCTTTTAAAATCATCATTTTGTGGCATGCAAAGCTCTTCACTACCAGCAAGTTAGGCGGTTACTTGCTGGTAGCCGCCACATCCTCGTTCTAAAAAAACGCCCCCGACTCCACTTGATTGACAGGGCCAGCGAGCGCTTTCCTTCTCCCGCTGGTCCTGTCTGCGGCTCAATTCCCACGCCTGCACGATACCGGTTCTCATTCGGCGCAGGCACTCTGAGAGAGAGACGCTCGCTTGGTTGCTCCTTCCTCAGTGCGTCTGCGCCGATGACGTCAGCCCTACACCCCTCTTCTCTTCGACATCATCGGCGCAGGTGCACTGAGGAAGGAGCAGCCAAGCGAGCAATTAATGATGTGCATATTTTTGCGCAATACGGGTAACTTCACTTTTTAGCAGGTCTGACTACATGTTAGTAAATTGTGCACTTATTGTGAACTTGTGACATCACATCACTATGTATGTATGTATGTACAGTACAGACCAAAAGTTTGGACACACCTCATTCAAAGAGTTTTCTTTATTTTCATGACTATGAAAACTGTAGATTCACAATGATGGCATCCAAACTATGAATTAACACATTTGAAATTTTATACATAACAAAAAAGTGTGAAACAACTGAAAATATGTCATATTCTAGGTTCTTCAAAGTAGCCACCTTTTGCTTTGATTACTGCTTTGCACACTCTTGGCATTCTCTTGATGAGCTTTAAGAGGTAGTCACCTGAAATGGTTTTCACTTCACAAGTGTGCTCTGTCAGGTTTAATAAGTGGGATTTCTTGCCTTATAAATGGGGTTGGGACCATCAGTTGCGTTGTGGAGAAGAACACAGCTGCTAGTCCTACTGAATAGATTGTTAGAATTTTTATTATGGCAAGAAAAAAGCAGATAAGTAAAGAAAAACGAGTAGCCATCATTACTTTAAGAAATGAAGGTCAGTCAGTCCGAAAAATTGGAAAAACTTTGAAAGTGTCCCCAAGTGCAGTCACAAAAACCATCAAGCGCTACAAAGAAACTGGCTCACATGC
Source organism: Bufotes viridis (assembly GCA_033119425.1). Classification (NCBI taxonomy): domain Eukaryota; kingdom Metazoa; phylum Chordata; class Amphibia; order Anura; family Bufonidae; genus Bufotes; species Bufotes viridis. The sequence continues at coordinate 449,746,657 of CM065591.1, forward strand.
GGACCGCCCCAGGAAAGGGAGACCAAGAGTCACCTCTGCTGAGGAGGATAAGTTCATCCGAGTCACCAGCCTCAGAAATCGCAGGTTAACAGCAGCTCAGATTAGAGACCAGGTCAATGCCACACAGAGTTCTAGCAGCAGACACATCTCTAGAACAACTGTTAAGAGGAGACTGTGTAAATCAGGCCTTCATGGTAAAATATCTGCTAGGAAACCACTGCTAAGGACAGGCAACAAGCAGAAGAGACTTGTTTGGGCTAAAGAACACAAGGAATGGACATTAGACCAGTGGAAATCTGTGCTTTGGTCTGATAAGTCCAAATTTGAGATCTTTGGTTCCAACCACCGTGTCTTTGTGCAATGCAGAAAAGGTGAACGGATGGACTCTACATGCCTGGTTCCCACCATAAAGCATGATGGAGGAGGTGTGATGGTGTGGGAGTGCTTTGCTGGTTACACTGTTGGGGATTTATTCAAAATTGAAGGCATACTGAACCAGCATGGCTACCACAGCATCTTGCAGCGGCATGCTATTCCATCCGGTTTGCGTTTAGTTGGACCATAATTTATTTTTCAACAGGACAATGACCGCAAACACACCTCCAGGCTGTGTAAGGGCTATTTGACCATGAAGGAGAGTGATGGGGTGCTGCGCCAAATGACCTGGCCTCCACAGTCACCAGACCTGAACCCAATCGAGATGGTTTGGGGTGACCTGGACTGCAGAGTGAAGGCAAAAGGGCCAACAAGTGCTAAGCATCTCTGGGAACTCCTTCAAGACTGTTGGAAGACCATTTCAGGTGACTACCTCTTGAAGCTCATCAAGAGAATGCCAAGAGTGTGCAAAGCAGTAATCAAAGCAAAATGTCGCTACTTTGAAGAACCTACAATATGACATATTTTCAGTTGTTTCACACTTTTTTGTTATGTATATAATTCCACAAGTGTTAATTCATAGTTTTGATGCCTTCAGTGTGAATCTACAATTTTCATAGTCATGAAAATAAAGAAAACTCTTTGAATGAGATGGTGTGTCCAAACTTTTGGTCTGTACTGTATGTATGTATGTAGCATACATACATACAGCACTATGTATGTAGCATGTATGTATGGACAGCAGAACCTACCTAACACTCTGCACTGGAACACTATATCACAATCTAACCTACACTATCTCCCACTAACTATCTGTATTATACATATAAGCTATCTAAATATCTAATGTAATGAGTGGAAAGCAGGGAGCAGAGCAATGACACTGCTGTCTCACTCAGAACTGTAATAAACTGTAGAAAATGGCTGTGGGGAGGTTCTTATATACTAAAGGGTAGGCAACTTTCCTATTGGGTGCTAAGCAAAAAAGGAGGTTACTGATGAAAAAATAAAGTAGAATATTTGAAAATACGAATATATATCACTATATTTTGAAGTTACGATATTTGCGATTAAAATTTGTGATTCGAATATTCGTTCCCAACACTATGTGGGAAACGTAAATACAAAATTTCACCACAACATAATTCGGTCCATATCACAGAAAGGACTTTCCCACATATAACTTCAGAGCTGAAAGCTGAATATACCTTGCTTTTTCTACAGAAATATGCCGCTAAAGGCTTTACCACATATAAATACAACAGTGAACTCTGAATATATTTATATTTTTCTACTGATATGCGTCAATAAAGGTTTTTCAAGATATAAGTGCAGCAGCGAATGGCGAATGTATATTTCTTTTTCTACTGATATACGTCAATAAAGGTTTTTCTACATATGACGAATGTATATTTCTTTTTCTACTGCAATACGCCAGTAAAGGCTTTACCAGATATAACTGCAACAGTGAACTGAGAATATATTTTTCTTGTAGTACTGAAATACGCCCCTATACGTTTTCACCAGATATAACTGCAGAAGTGACCAGAGAATATATTTTTCTTGTTGGACTGAAATACGCCCCTATATGCTTTCACCAGAAATAACTGCAACAGTGCAGTGCGTATATATATTTTTCTTTTTTTACTGTAATACGCCCCTATATACTTTCACCAGCAATAACTGCAACAGTGCAGTGTGTATATATTTTTCTTGTTGCACTGAAATACACCCTTATACGCTTTCACCAGAAATAACTGCAGAAGTGAACTGATAATAACAAAAAGCTGGAATGACAAAGCTGTCTAATGACTATTTGGATCCCCAAATAATCTTTCCCTGCCCTTGTAAATCACTTTCCTATCAATGTCCCTAGCGCCTTCTGACTTCTCTCCCTTCACTAAGATGCTGTGAAATGATTCCTCCCTATCCTTTCCCTGCACTTGTAAATAGTTTTTTCTGTCTTGTTTTCCACAATCATTTTTCCACTTGCTGTCCCTAGCGTCTTCACACATCTGTCCCTGCACTCTGAACGCTGGAAAATGTCTGACTGTAAGATGGCCACCGTATTTATAGGGCTGTGACATCACAGGGCTGGCTGGCTGCCGATTGGCTGCATGCAAACAAAAAATTGTAACAGCACTCTGCAGCCAGAACTCTGCCCTGCCTCTATGACAGAAGCTGTAAGAGGTAGTTAGTGTACATTTTGATCAAAAGGTAATAAGCCACTCGCCACGCCAAGGCCCCCTCGTGAGTGGTCCTAACGCTAGATCCTACCTGTTATGGGCCATGACAGCCACATAAAATCCAGGGAGTGCGGGCCCAGCATGCATGCTGGGATCAACCATACTTATTAACCCTTTCTGGTGCTATAACAGCCTCCATTAGATCCAGGGACGCAGGTACCAACATGCATGCTGAGCCCACTGTGTACTCCTCCTGGAACCGGATGGTTACTAGCAGGCACTATTCCTAACGCTAAATCTTACCTGTTATGGGCCATGGCAGCCACATAAAATCCAGGGAGTGCGGGCCCAGCATGCATGCTGGGATCAACCGTACCTATTAACCCTTTCTGGTGCTATAACAGCCTCCATTAGATCCAGGGACGCAGGTACCAACATGCATGCTGAGCCCACTGTGTACTCCTCCTGGAACCGGATGGTTACTAGCAGGCACTATGAAAGCAAGTTCAGTTTTGTACTCACTCTGATTAAAACCAGCCTCTAAGGCAGACAAACTAGTCAGGTGTGCACGACTGGGAAGGAGGCTGCCACACCTCCAACATATACTAAACAGAAAGAGGCAGGGCAGAGTTCTGGTTGCAGAGTGCTGTTAAATTTTTTTGTTTGTATATATATGTGACACAGTAACGTGCACCTGCAGACAGGGACGTGCTGACTGACCCCCCATTTGTGTTCCTGTTTAGTATATGTTGGAGGTGTGGCAGCCTCCCTCACAGTCGTGCACACCTGACTAGTTTGTCTGCCTTAGAGGCTGGTTTTAATCAGAGTGAGTACAAAACTGAACTTGCTTTCATAGTGCCTGCTAGTAACCATCCGGTTCCAGGAGGAGTACACAGTGGGCTCAGCATGCATGTTGGTACATGCATCCCTGGATCTAATGGAGGCTGTTATAGCACCAGAAAGGGTTAATAAGTATGGTTGATCCCAGCATGCATGCTGGGCCCGCACTCCCTGGATTTTATGTGGCTGTCATGGCCCATAACAGGTAGGATTTAGCGTTAGGACCACTCACGAGGGGGCCTTGGCGTGGCGAGAGGCTTATTACCTTCTGATCAAAATGTACACTAACTACCTCTTACAGCTTCTGTCATAGAGGCAGGACAGAGTTCTGGCTGCAGAGTGCTGTTAAAAATTTTTGTTTGTATATATATGTGCCACAGTAACGTGCACCTGCAGACAGGGACGTGCTGACTGACCCCCTATTTGTGTTTCTGATTGGCTGCATGCAGGCATGTCAATCTGGGAGATGCTATTTTCCCAGAGTTCCTTGCCCCATGTCCTCAGTCCTCACACGTGTAGCCACCATTTTAGGAAAATTGCGATTCGTTACCATGAAGCACGAGGAAATTCGAATTCGTTGCAAATCAATTTTTCCTGAAATTCTAAACGAATTCCACTTCGTCAGCTGCGATTCGCTCATCTCTAGTGGGGACCTTACATGGAACTGCTTTTCAGCATATTGTTTGTACGCACCATTTACATATTTGTACAAGTAAATCATGTTCCCCCTTAAATGCCGCTCCTCAAGATTAAATAATGATGAAACAAATCGAATTCTTTTAATCTATCCTCAGAATTATGACCCAACATGCCCCTTATCATTTTAGTCGCTCTTCTTTGTACTTTTTACAGCTCCAGGGCATCCATTATATGGACCTGTGCCCAGAAAGGAGCTGCATTTTCCAGATGGGGCCGCACCAAAGCTTTGTAAAGTGGTAATATTACATCCCTGTCCCTCGAGGCCATGCCTCTTTGAATACATGGCAATATCCTGCTAGCCTCAGAAGCAGCTGATTGGCATTGCTTGCTGTTTTATTTATGTTCTACAAATCCTTCTCTACAAATGACTCTCCTAGTGATACTCTCCCTACGACATATGATGCATGCAGTTTCTTAGTACCCAGATGCATAACTTTACTGTTACCCACATTGAATGTCATTTGCCGAGTGGATGTCCAAACACTCAGAGTGTCCAAACTGACTTGTAGGGAGATGACAGGCAGGCTGAGTTGCTGTTCTTCAGCAGTTACAGTTAGCAATATGTATGTCTGCTACAGCCTGGTTACATTATGTTACTGCTGCAGCCAATCAGAGAAAAAGTGAGCTTGCCTTTTATATACGAAGGTTGGAAATGATCCTTCCATCCGCATACCATCCACTGACAGCTGTGGTGTATCTGCTCATATATAGAGTGACTGTCAATTATTTATGAGGTGGCTATGAGTCTGTTGTATTTTTGTTGGCTCAGTTACCTAAATGGCACAATATTCTTTCGTGCTATATAGGCCAATAGTATAGGAGATCCAATCCCTATAGTATGCTTCTCTTAAATAGGACCAGCATAATATGGTGAATGAGTTTTAAAGGGCTTTATAGGGGTTAAAGCTATAGACACTTTCGGGACATTTTTTTTTTTAATAGGCTTTATTTATACATTTTTAGAGACAGTAAATCAACGTACAACAAAAGGGAAGGAAATCCAGCAGCAAGTAAACTGGGAGTACCGACTCCCGGCTGCTGTCTAAATAGCTTGCAACTATCACATACAATTAGCAGGCAGAGCTGTATAAAAACACACTGGACAATATGGCAATCAGCGAAATGTCCCATTCAAATGTTTACCAGCCATGATTGGCGAATGGCGAGCAAGTATCCCTACAATGTCTGTCCCCATCCACTCAGAAAACACAAAAGATATTATTCTACGGGAATGAGCCAGAACCAGGCAGACAATACAGTACCAAATCAGAAGACAGAGGGTAGTCAAAATAGCCAAGCCAAAGTCAGAACCAGACGGGTCTCAAAGTACCAAATCATGAGGCAGAGTGGTCAAGGGCAAGCCGAGGTCGAAACAAATAGTAATCCAACACTAACAGAACTGATACGGAAGCACAGCAAAGGAGTAAAACCTGGCAAGGGTATATTGCCAGTGGGGGATTTAAATAGAGTGCTAAGTCCCTGGATCAGAACCTGATAGGTCCAGGGACTTGTCGCCTATTGGAGCAGAATACAGTAGCCCAGACTTAGGCAAGCTGAGCAGTCACTTAAGCCAACACACCTAAGCCAAATAAACCACTAAATCTCCCCCAGCGTCCATGCGCTGCGGGGAGAAGCAGAGGGAGCCCTGCATTGCTATAGACGCGCTCATGTCACCAGGGGGCATGGCTGGTTAGCGCGTCACGAGGGCGAAGCACGAAATTGCGTATGACATGGTGCGGCTGCATCGCAGCCACAGACTGATCTCTTGTCTCCTGACCTCATAAGCAGTCAGTTTGATAAGAGCTTAGCTATAATGTGTTTGAGATCAGGAGATCAGAGATAAGGGTTCATATAAGCCATTCGCTGATGGTCCTGAGAAGTGATACTCTGCAAACAGACTGATTTAAAACCCATATATCTCAAAAATGTCTGAAAATTTTTAATAAAGACAGATTGAATTTCTTTTTTTCCCCAAAATGAGTAGAATGCAATCATTAAAAAAATTAGTCCTGAAGGTGTCTATATCCTTTAACCCCTATATAACAAATGTAGTCCACTAGCACCAATGCACAGTCCCAATAAAGAATATATTGTATTGTATACACTATATACACGTTGTTAATGTGCATAACAGTATAAATTATTATTTGCTTTTGAGCCACAGCGGTGAAATAAACTCATCATATCTTATACATTCCATATTAAGCAGGATCACCAGTAAATTGATGTTTGTATATTCCTAATTGACTAAGACTTGTGTTGAGCACATCTCAGTATAGACTTGACACCAACATCTTGGCAATAGCTTTCTGCCAATTTAACCTAAGCTAAAACACGCCAGCGAAGTAACTTATTTTTAGTGATGACATTGCCAAGAGACTTATTCATTTCTAAAGCGCTCAGAGAATTATCCTCGGCTAAATCATCTACAAAGTGTCAAGAATTCTTGACGTCGCTTTGTGGCATAATGACTTCAGCATCTTCCTGCAGCGATCTACGAGCATCTCATTGCATATTTATCAGAAGTAGTTACTTGTGCTTACAACAAGCCAGTGTCATGATGAAATTAAATAAAAGAGCACATCTTGATGGAAAACAATTATGCTAATATCATTTATCACAGCAGCTCTGAATAATGCAGTTCTAAAAGGAGAATCGTAAAGAGGTTTTTGTCAAGGAAACGCTGCCTAATGCGTTCTCAAGATGCCGCACATTTCTCAGAGCAGCCACTGATATTGGGCATTTTTCAGATTAGTTTGTATTGTCTTCAAAGTGCTATTCTGCTTGGGAATGTATATAAAAATGCATGCAAAGGAAAGAATACTGAAGATGAGGTAATTTATTCATGTATTTAGATGAAGCTCCGGGTATCTGAAAGTTCTTCCATACATAATGTCCAAAGATTTTTGTTATATAAAACTTTTGGTTGACAATATAATGTGGTCTTAAAAACAAAAGGCACTGGTTACATGGATCTGGTTATTATACCTCAAGGCTTATCTGTCTTGGATTTTTTTTTTAATGTCCTACGTCACTGCTTTTTCTTGAACAGACGCTGTTGAACCAATATGTCTTCAAAGGCATTGAAAATTTTAACTCTATGGCTAACAGGGTATAGCTAGGTTAACTACAGTCACCTTTTTCCATGGTGGCATTGCCCTGTTTAGTATACAGGATTTCTAGGATCAGAGGTAAGGAAGAAACATTGTGTCCCCATGCTTTGCTCACTATCGTTTATTTTTTTCGACCTTCTTCTTTCTGTATGTACCAACCTAACTAAATTGCATCTTTTCCATGGACCTTGTATGTACCTTAAAGATGACATCTTAGCTCTGCTGACACATCTGTTTTAGTAAATACTTGCATTGCTCATGAAGCACTGTATCTTAGAGCTCTGCATTCTTTGGTCCCTCTGTTATTCACCAAGGACATTTTGGAAAAAAATCTCACCTGAGCAGTACCTTTACCTTTTTCAATGACACATGTCTCTACACTTTCAGGTCTAATTGTGTATAAATGTTGTACCTATGACTTTTTTCCAGTAATTGATTCTTTGTTAGTAGGCAGCAAGAATGAAACTTGTTCTGTTATCTGCTCCGGTCATTATGAAAAAATAACTAGGCCATTGCAAGCTGCAAGCAGTGGACTTCACAGTAGTTCTGTGTATACATCATACAAGTCTATTGATGGGAATTTCGCGTTTTACGAGTACCTGTGTAGTTTGGATTGAAAGATCGATGAGGACTGATGACCTCCAGGAATGGTTGGCAACCTTTCAATTGTGCTGATTATGGGCAGTCCAAAAAATGGGTTTAAAGCAAATAAAATATTGTCTGGTATTCTAAAGTTTGTTTCAGTCTGATTCGTTTGAATCGGCCTAGAAATACAATTTGGTTAAAAATTTGTTCAACCCAAATCAAAAACTCTCTCTCTATTCCAATTGTACCCAAAGAAATCTGAAGAAATTTAGATTCTACCAAAAAATTTGGGTCAAGTTTCGATTCTAACAAGTAAAATCACTCATCTCTAATCTATATTTTCCAGCTCACATTAAATTAGTGGTATTAGTCATTGATGTATATAAAATAAGTTACTTGGATTGCACTATGGCTAAGTTAGTATTTAGGAGCAGTGAGCTATGGCAACACATGACATATAGCCTGTATTCAGTGATTGACTGCAGTTCCTTGAGCTCATCAAAGGAGATGATACCATCTCAGATCCATCTCACATTTATACAGAACCATGCACGTTTTTAATTGCGATTTGACTACACAGGACACATCATCAATAAGGTCAAATAGGCTACTTGTGATTCCACCTATAAAAAATAGACCCCAGTGCCAAGTGATTAGCTTTAAATGGGGTAGTCTTCTGCTGGACCTTTGGGTCCCATTATTGTTCTGGAGCCTGGGACTATAAGAGGATCGCTGGTGGGTCAATCTGATTGTTCGTAGTTTCTTCATGCATTTCTAGGGCATTCTACGATTTTCCCAAACCATACTATACCTAGGTTAATTTCCCATTGAACTGGCTATAGCCAGTTGTTGTGCAATTTCTTAATCTTAGTTTAAGTTTCTTAGGTCATATGCAACATTTATGCTTTATTTGGCAGTTTTCAGATGTGGTGCTGTGATGCGGTTTTTCATAGCAAAAATTCTAGGATATGTCCTAGAAATCCTATAAAATATACACACCCACACCTGTTATTTAAGATGCTTTAGTGTGGGGCTTCAGAGGGCACATACCAACAGCATGCTACCCAGCAAAAAATATGCTCCTCCATATAAAAATGCAAATAGATTGGTCAGTTTACATTTTAATCTCATGTAATTATGAATGGTTGGTTGTATATCTATGTAGTCTATGCTGTTGTACATATGTTCTTCATCACAGTAACAAACTTATGAGCTAATCCAGAGTATGAAGGCAGCAAAATCGTAACACAGCAGGGTATTATGCATGTTCTTATGTTATTTATGTATGTAAATGCAAAGCAATCCCTTTTAAAGGGGTTTTGCCAAGTTTTAACCACTTCCCGACCGCCTAACGCACAACTGCGTTCTCGCGGCGGTCGGGCTGTTCTGGGGCGACGCATATGTGCGTCATCTCGCGAGACGCGAGATTTCCTGTGAACGCGCGCGCGTTCACAGTAACTCGCGTCTCAGGAGTTTAACTACAGCCTGCCAGCGATGATCCATCGCTGGCAGGCTGTAGATGCGATATAAATCGCATCAAACAAGTATATCAGACGCTGTTTTGTGAACAGCGTCTGATATACCTGCTACCTGGTCCTCTGGTGGTCCCATTTGCTGGGATCGACCACCAGAGGACCAGGTAACTATGTAAAGTTGCACCAAACACTACACTAACCCCCCTCACCTATTAACCCCTTGTTAACCCCTTGATCACCCCATCTAGACCCCTGATCACCCCCTGTCATTGATCACACTACTTGTAAGGCTCCATTCAGACGTCCATATGTGTTTTGCGGATCCGTGGATCCTCAAAACACGGACACCGGCAATGTGCTTTCCGCATTTTGCAGATCCGCACATTGCCAGAACTATATAGAAAATGCTTTTTCTTGTCCGCAATTGCAGACAAGAATAGGACATGTTCTATATTTTTGCGGAACGGAAGTGCAGACCCAGAAGCGCGGATCCGTAATTCCGGATCCGAGCGGGACAAAGTCTGTCCCCATAGAAATGAATGGGTCCGCAATTCCGTTCCGCAAACAGAATTGCGGACATGTGAATGGGGCATAAGGGTCCCTTACCACCGCCAGTTAGTTAGCTACTTGTTAGGTTGCTAGCGCCCAGCCCACCGCACCGCAGTCACTGATTTTGGCAGAGATTTTTTCATCCACATTGATTGATGCGAATGAAAAAATCTGTGCCGTTCATTTTTATTTTTTTTTCAGCCCAGAGGCTGAAAGGAAAAAAAAAATCTCATTACCCGTATGCTCAATATAAGGAGAATCGCAGAAACTCCCAATGCTGGCCATACGTGTAATGATTGCGGAGACCCCTAAAATGCCAGGGCAGTACAAACACCTGTCCTGGCATTTTAGGGGCCCCTAAAGCGTGAGAAGAAGTTTGGAATCCAAATGCGTAAAAATGCTCTGTGAAATCCTAAAGGTACTCATGGGAATTAGGGCCCCTTTGCGCACCCAGGCTGCAAAAAAGTGTCACTCATGTGGTATAGCCATACTCAGGAGAAGTAGGGCAATGTGTTTTGGGGTGTATTTTTATATATACCCATACTTTGTGTGAGAAATATCTCTGTAAATGACAACTTTTTAATTTTTTTTATACAAAGTTGTCAGTTTACAGAGATATTTCTCTCACCCAACATGGGTATATGTAAAAATACACCCCAAAACACATTGCCCTACTTCTCCTGAGTACGGCGATACCACATGAGTGACACTTTTTTGCAGCCTGGGTGCGCAAAGGGGCCCAAATTCCAACGAGTACCTTTAGCTTTTACATGGCTGCTCACAATTTAGCCCCGTCCAAAATGCCAGAACAGTACAAACACCCCACAAATGACCCCATTTCAGAAAGTAGACACCCCAAGGTATTCACTGAGGGGCATAGTGAGCCTGTCTGAGATTTTTTTTTTTTTGCCAGAAGTTATCAGAAACGGAAACTTTATTATTTATTTTTTTTCCTCAGAAAGTGTCATTTTCCGCTAACTTGTGAAAAAAAATGAAATGATACACGAACTTACCATGCCCCTCTGCGAATACTTTGGGGTGTCTTCTTTCTAAAATGGTGTCATTTGGGGGGTATTTATACTATCCTGACATTCTAGCACCTGAAGAAACATGACAGGTGCTCAGAAAGTCAGAGCTGCTTCAAAATGCGTAAATTCACTTTTTTGCACCATAGTTTGTAAACGCTATAACTTTTACCCAAACCAATAAATATACACTTATTGCATTTTTTTTTATCAAAGACATGTAGAACAATAAATTTAGAGAAAAGTTTATATAGAAATGTATTTTTTTTTTTTAAATTTTACAACAGAAAGTGAAAAATGTCATTTTTTTGCAAAAATGTTGTTAAATTTTTATTAATAGCAAAAAAAGTAAAAATGTCAGCAACAATGAAATACCACCAAATGAAAGCTCTATTAGTGAGAAGAAAAGGAGGTAAAATTCATTTGGGTGGTAAGTTGCATGATGGAGCAATAAACGGGTAAAGTAGTGTAGTGCAGAATTGTAAAAAGTGGCCTGGTCATTAAGGGTGTTTAAGCTAGGGGGGCTGAAGTGGTTAAACATATGCCGTATCTATAGGAGTTTGATTGGTGACAATCTAACTGTTAGAAACCCCGCCAATAACAAGAATGGGATCCTGTGTCTACCTGTATGAATGGAGTGGCAGTGGAGCAAAATCACTGCTCTTCCATTCATCTCTATGAAACTTCCAAAGACTGCCAACTTCTGCCAAGCTTCTTCTTATCAGTCCCATTGAGATGAATGGCACAGCAGCACGCATGGTTAACCACCACTCCATTTGTACAGGGAAACTACAGAACCCTCATTCTCTTGATTGGTGGGAATCTAAGTGGTTCCAAGATAAGACTGTTATTCCCCTTTCTGTGGATTGGGAATAAGTTTAAAAGTTAAGACAAACCCTTTAAATAGTAGTTGGCCTGACGTTCACCTGATCGTTCCAGATTCAGCTCCTCTAACCCTTGGTGATTAGCTCTTGTTAGGCGGAAGTTGGGTTTGGCCATATATTTCACATAAAAGTAACTCTCACTCAGCAAGACTCAGATTGTCTATCTAATATATGATCTGAAATTCATTTGCATGGCTGGAATATAATGCTGCAGCAGATGGGCTGGAGCAGCAACAGTGGGAGATGTTCTTTCATAGTAGCTCTCCTTTTTGGCTCCCAGAAAAGTGTCCAAAGCAGAGGAACCCTTCTATGGTCTATTTATATGCTCTAATGGTCACATGGAAAGGTTATTGCAGTCACTAGCACAATCAGAAGGTTTTATGAGGTTCTCACAATGGTGATTGAAATACAGGCGTTATCCTTTTGAGGAAAATGTTAACATTAGCTTACAATCAGCAATAAGTTTTACCATCAACCTCATCATCAACATTGTTGTCATTGCTCTTATTATAGATAATCATCAAGCTACCATACTGCAAGTTTCCATCAACTATCTTTGCAAATTCTCAGTTTTGTGTTCTTAAGTAATAAAAAAAAAATCATATTTTCTAATTTCTATACACATTACTGTGTAACTTTATTTTCCTGTGCGTCAACTTCTTCCTTACCATATAATGTTCCAGGATGCTAGAACTAGACATAAGTAGAATTTTTTTTTCACTTGGAAAATAAACTAAGATACTGATGAAACGGTCTTTGTTTCAGTTCAAGGAGGTGTCAGGTAGATATGAGAATCACAAGACCGCAAACCTTAAAAGAAAAATATATTTTACAGTACTTTCTGTTTGAATGACAACCCCATGTATGAATCTTTGTACATAGGACAGCTGACACACAGGAAGTAAAACCTCACAAACCATTGACTGTGGTATGGTTCTAGTCAGTTGACATTTAGCACAATTCTGTTTGTTTCAAAGTAAAGGTAAAGTTTCTACAATAAGTTTGACCTTATTCTCTTTTATATTTGTATTGAAATTCATGCTAGAATTTAGGGCGAGCAAAGATCGAGGAGGCAAGCAATAAGGGCTTTAAGTCTGCAAAATAAAATAATTTGCATAATAATTATACCATACATTAATAACAGATTAAGAATCAAACCTGACCTACATATCGTGGTAAGATATGATATCACACTTAAGTTTTGGTCTGTTACATCTGCAGTACCTAGAGAAAAAATACAGATTAAATAGATGAAAGTATTGTATACATAAGTGAGGTGGTAGGTTTTCTCAGAGGACATGTTAGCTTGGCCTAACACATTATGAGTGTTTAAGGAACATTCAAAGAACACATGCAGGTGATGGAGAGGAATGATGTACAAAGGTGAAAGCAAAGAAAAAAGGTTTCAACATTTAGGTCACTGCTTGCCTATAGGAAGCTCACTTTAAAGAGCAATTATTTGAAAGAAAATTACTCGATTAGACAGTTGTAAGTATATTAGATGTAATCCAACCAGACATTTTATGCTCTACCTGCATGTTTTGGGTAATTTACTTTCCTGATCTCCTCTTTATACCTTTTTTCTGAGTGGACAGACATTTCCTACTTTGTAATAAGATCTATATGTGCTCTGAGCCAATCATATATCTCCCAAAAGCTTCCCCTGGTAAGAGGTGGTCAAAGGGTCCAACGTGTTGGTAGAATAAATGACATTGCTATCTTTACATATCAGTGGCACAGTACACTTCAAGGGCATCTGTCAGCAGATTTGTACCTTTGAGACTGGCTGGCACAGCACGCCATAGCCACCATGGTCTAGGCTCCAGCTTGACAAAGGGCACTACACTAATGCCCGATACGTTGCACCAGCCGTAATTGTAACTAACGTGTACCACTACACATGAATAAATATTCCGAATAGCAATCTCTCTTTGGTGTGCTGTATTCGCTACTTTTCTGGAGACTAGCTGACCTGTTACATGTGCGCTTGGCAGATGAAGGCATCTGAGTTGGTCCCATGTTCATATGTGCCCGCACTGCTGAGAAAAATGAAGTTTTAATATATGCGAATGAAGCTCTAGGAGCAACGGTGGAGTTGCCATTACACCTAGAGGCTCAGCTCTCTCTCCAACTGCCACGCCCTCTCCACCTTGATTGACACGGCCAGGCAACGCAAAAATCTCTGGCACTGTCAATCAAAGTGGAGAGGGCATGACAGCTGCAGAGAGTGTAGATCCTCTAGGTGTAACAGCAACACCCCAGTTGCTCCTAGAGGCTCATTTGCATATGATAAAACATTATTTTTCTCAGCAATGCGGGCACATATGAACATGGGACCAACACAGATGCCTTCAGCTGCCAAGCGCACATGTAACAGGTCAGCCAGTTTCATAGGTACCAATCTGCCGACAGATGGCCTTTAAGATCACATGAAAGTAAAGTAGAGGAAAGATGTATAAAGGTGACAGCAAACAAAAAAGGTTTCAACATTTAGGTCACTGCTTGCATACAAGAGGCTCACTTCAAAGAACAATTATTTTAAAAATGACTCCTTAGACAGATGTCATGCACCCAGACACCGTATGTTCAAACTGCATGTTTTGAGTCTGTCTTTTCCCGTTCTCTTCTTTATACCTTCTTTCTGAGTGGACAGACATTTCCTAGTTTGAATTAAGATCTGTATGAGCTCTGAGCAAATCATATATCTCCCAAAGTTTTCTCCCTCTTGTAAGAGGTGGTCACAGGATCCAATGGGTTGGTAGAACAAATGACTTTGCTTTCTTTACACGTCAGTGGTACAATGACACTTAATAGTTACAGCAAACAAAATATTGTCTTCGCTAAGCAGTACTGTACTGACTACTTTGTCCCTGGGCTCCCTGCATATTTACATTACAATTTGTGACTAGAGATGAGGAATAGATTCTAAACAAATCAAATTCAGCCACAATTTTCCCCAAATTTCTCAAAATGCCATCAGTCCTTTTTCTGATCAGAAGACAGTAGAAATGAAGAAGGATCACATGACCCCAGACCCCAGACCCCAGTGTGTGTATCAAAAGAAAGGCAGGCACTTGGTGCCAAAAAACCAAACATTTTAATGCTTCTAACAAAAAAAAATCCTACAGTGCAGTAAAGCAAATTATGAAAATTGCAGACAATTTATGCCCATCAACTCTTATTTGCTGAGAATTTTATCCAGTTTGACCAGATCCTCTGAAAATAATCATTTTGCAAATAATGGACCATCTTTTTTTTCTGAATGTTATACTAAAGTTCCCTATGCCACAAAAAAAAATCTTGCAGTGCAGCCTGTTTTTAAAAAGGACCTGTCACCACAAAATGCAGTGCAATCTGCAGGCAGCATGTTATAGAGCAGGAGGAGCTGAACACACTGATATCTAGTTTTATGAGAAAAGATTCAGTAAAACTTATAATTTATACATTTAAATCTCTGCTATTTCTGAACTTTAGACCACCCTGGTGAACAGCTCTCTGTACACAGGGGAGGTCTTATCAGTGACTGATAACATTCTCTGTATAAAGGGTCCTTTGCACAGGCATAGATAATCACTAAGAGGCATTTATAGGAAAACTCGTTAGAGATTATCTGCTGGTGTAAAGGTCCCGCCGATTAACTGATGAACAAGCGAAATGCTCGTTCATCGTGTAATTGCATCTTTCATGCAGTCACCTAAATTGTCTTTTGCCGGCAGCAGATCGTGCCGTGTAAACAGCCTCTGCTGCTGGCAAACAATGATTATGTATGGGGACGAGCTATGGCATTACTGATTGCTCATCTCCATACTGCGGAGGAAACCGATACATGTAAATGCAGCACACTTGCCATGAATAAACGCTTCCTTCCTAACAATCGCCCGCTAAATTGTTCCGTGTAGAGGTACATTTAGGATGTATACACAGATAGTCACAGGCAGTCACTGATAACACCTCCCCTGTGTACTGAGAGCTGTTCATGGGGGTGGCCTTAAGTTCAGCTTAATGGAATCCAAATCGAATTTCAAGAAATTTGCCCATCATTATTTGTAACTTTTGACATTTGTCGCCACTGTTCAAAAGTGCCAAAAGAATGGGTGGGCATTATCTGGAGGAGGTGGGACTAGTCACAATCCAACAGATTTACTATAATTTGTGGCAGAAACTGGTGTAAATCGTAGCTCAAATCTATGCCAGCTCATAACTGTCATATATTTCATTTTCAGGCACGTGGACTGCCAGAAGATGTATTAGGAGATGTGGGCCAATTAATACATTTGCAACTTTTCATCAGAACAGACTTAAGACTAAGACTGGCGTAGGAAATGCCATTCTCCGTAAATCTGTCCCACAGTCTTCTACCTTAACCCCGTTTCTGAAGCGCAATATCTATCCTAGTTATATTATACTATTATTACATATCTCACAAATTATCCTCATATCACAAGCTTCATTTGACGACAGCATTTTTGAGATTTTTAGGGAAGTGAAATGTGTTCTAATGTGCAGAACCCAAAATCATTCAGATTATCTAATGATAATTTTTGAGATGAAGGGTATGAGAACGAAACCAAAGATGTATATACTCTTGTTGGAGGGCACCCATAAATAACATTTTATGCATATGTAGAGAATCTCCAGAGAAGACTTAAAAGCTACAGTATGTACACCTATAGAGACAATTTTTGTTTATGATTGCATTTTACTCATCTTTGACTAAAAATCATATTTTAATTTGGGCTTTATTAAAAATATTGAGACATTCTGTCACAAAGGGTTAACTGTTTTTCTAGCTGTGTGACTGTAATTGGTACTTTTCACTTTCACTTTGTGTCTGTCATAAACCTTATCTCTAAACTACTAAGAGATCATAAACACTTATTTAGGCCACATTTTTATCAGTAAGATAAGAACTGAGCTATAATGAGTGTTTATAAGGTCAGAGAGCAGAGATAAGGAGTCCATCGGCTCCCCAGATAATGGAAAATACATAAAATCCATAGGCAGCTAGTACAGCATCTGAGAAATTTACAGGAAAAAAAAGATTCCATATTTTTAATATAGACCAATTGAAAAAAAATATTTTTTGCTCAAAATAAGTACAATGCAATAATAAAAAAATGCCCCAAAAGGTGTATATAACCTTTACGTTGGCCATTCATATACAGTTGATATAAAAAGTCTATACACCCATGTTAAAATGTCAGGTTTCTGTGCTGTAAAAAAAATGAGACAAAGATAAATCATTTCAGAACTTTTTCCACCTTTAATGTGACCTATAAACTGTACAACTCAATTAAAAAACAAACTGAAATCTTTTAGGTGGAGGGAAGAAAACAAAAACAAAAAACCTAAAATAATGTGGTTGCATAAGTGTGCACACCCTCTTATAACTGGGGATGTAGCTGTGTTCGGAATTAAGAAATCACATTCAAAATCATGTTAAACCAGGAAATTCACTGATAAAGCAGGCACGCTGCCTTGTAGGGCTCACTCTGCTGAATGTAATGATACCTTTCACTTAGCGATCTGTTGCTTTATTGTGGAGAAAAAGTACTTTTAATCCCCTATTCACTTCTATAGATCAATACATAGTAGTGGCTACAGCTCTGAATAGAAAAAACGCTGGATTTATATCAACTACTGGACTCAAATCAGCTCATTAGCATATGGATTAAAAGTACTTTTTCTCCACAATAAAGCAACAGATCAACAAGTGAAAGAGATCATTATATTCAGCAAAGTGAGCCCTACAAGGCAGCATGCCTGCTTTATCATTGAATTTTCTGGTGACAGGTTCCCTTTAAATAGGAGTCAGCATACACCGGCCGTCATTTACAGAGCCTCTGATTAACCCCAAATAAAGTTCAGCCGCTCTAGTTGGTCTTTCCTGAAATTTTCTTAGTCGCATCCCACAGCAAAAACAATGGTCCACAGAGAGCTTCCAAAGCATCAGAGGGAGATTATTGCTAAAAGGTATCAGTCAGGAGAAGGGTACAAAAGAATTTCCAAGGCATTAGATATACCATGGAACACAGTGAAGACCGTCATCTTGAAGTGGAGAAAATATGGCACAACAGTGACATTACCAAGAACTGGACGTCCCTCCAAAATTGATGAAAAGACGAAAAGAAAACTGGTCTGGGAGGCGACCATAAGGCCTACAGCAACATTAAAGGAGCTACAGGAATATCTGGCAAGTACGTGGCAAGACGAAAGCCTTTTCTTACAAAGAAAAACATCCAAGCCAGGCTACATTGTGCAAAAACACATCTGAAGTCTCCCAAAAGCATGTGGGAAAAGGTGTTACGGTCTGATGAAACCAAGGTTGAACTTTTTGGCCATAATTCCAAAAGATATGTTTTAGCACAAAAGCAACACTGCACATCACCAAATGAACACCATACCCACAGTAAAGCATGGTGGTGGCAGTATCATGCTTTGGCGCTGTTTTTCTTCAGCTGGAACTGGGGCCTGAGTTAAGATAGAGGGAATTATGAACAGTTCTAAATACCAGTCAATATTGGCACAAAACCTTCAGGCTTCTGCTAGAAAGCTGAACATGAAGAGGAACTTCATCTTTCAGCATGACAACGACCCAAAGCAGACATCCAAATCAACAAAGGGATGGCTTCACCAGAAGAAGATTAAAGTTTTGGAATGGCCCAGCCAGAGCCCAGACCTGAATCCGATTGGAGTGTTTTTGCAAAGAAGAGTGTGTAAATCTTTCAAAGTCCAAATGTGCCATGCTGATAGACTCGTACCAAAAAGAGTGCTGTAATAAAATCAAAAGGTGCTTCAACAAAGTATTAGTTTAAGGGTGTGCACACTTATGTAACCATATTATTTTATTTTTATATTTTTTCTTCCCTCTACCTAAAAGTTTGTTTTTCAATTAAGTTGTACAGTTTATAGGTCACATTAAAGGTGGAAAAAGTTCTGAAATAATTTATCTTTGGCTCATTTTTTTACAGCACAGAAACCTGACATTTTACCAGGGGTGTGTAGACTTTTTTTTTATCCACTGTAATATTACTATTGACTGAAGTTGTCAATTTTGGCAGGATCAGTCCACCATCTATTGTGTTTGGTGGGTTCCCAACTTTATCCTCATTGCAGATTTCGGGGAAAAGGAAGAACTGGCTGTTGGATTAAAACATCGCGCTCCTTTTGTTCTCAGGAAGATAACTTTTCTGCCAGATTCATGTGTGAACAGAGCCTTGGTTCAAATTATCTGACTTATGAAATGTACAAAGCTTTTGGGAATAAATTTGTAATTTTTTTTTTTTGTAAATCTTTGTTTATTGAAAGATTGTCATTAAAATTATCAAACATATTACAGAGACTCTGTAAAATACAATCTTAGAGAACATTTTTCTTTTAACAGAAAGTATAACAGGCAAGGACATGTCAAGCATCAGAGCAGCAACAATAAATATAGCATCACCAATATTAAAGATTATCAGCTAAACAGATTGCCAAATGAGGAGCTGGGTACGTGGAAGATAAACAGAACAATCAGTAGCTTGTGAACCCCATCTGAGGCTGAGGTCCAATAACAAAGGTATAGCCACACTAAGTTTAACCCCTTAATGGCGAACTACTGGCCACTCATATACTTATCGTACCACTTCTTCCACATTTGCTAAATTGGTCATGTGATAGAGAGGCCCAACTACTAAGCTCCTCCATCCTGTACAGTTCCTGCACTTTCTCAATCCATTCCAACAGTGAGAGGATATTGTCCCTCAGCCAGTGCCGTGGTATAATCAGCTTGGCCGCTGTAATAAGCATAGAATTCAGAAAGCAGTGAGACCCTATGTTGTCCCCCTGAGGTTGATTGAGTAGGACCCAGGTAGGTGAGAGTTTAACATTATCTGAATCAATTTGACCCATGGCGGTTTGCACGTCTCCCCAAAACTTGCTAATACGCGGGCATTGCCACCATATGTGGAGCATTGACCCTATGTCACTATGACATCTCCAACATTCTGTTGAGGTCGTGAGGTCCATTTTATGTAGGATATCTGGGGTGCGATACCACCTAGTAACTATTTTGAATGAATTTTCTTGCACCCTGGTACACTTGGAATGGCCATGAGAACGTCTCAGAATCTGTTTGACTTCTGTACCATTAAAGGAGGATCCCAGCTCCTTTTCCCATTGAATCAAATAGACAGGTTTAGCGGAGTCTGTACCAACAATGATTTTCTAGTTTGGTAGTGAAATAAGCCCACGGTTCGGGAGCTTGTCAGTTAGCAATTTCTCATACCATGGATCCAGTATGTGCTCCTTACTAAGTCTCAAAAACTGGGAGCAGACGTCCGGAAAATGCCTATAGTGATCAATAGTCCACCGTTTCGGTGTGATACAATCGTTCATTTTTTCGAGAGAGGGAACTGAACGATCTCTCAGTATATCTGAAATTTTGTGCTGTCCTAATGTAGGCCAGATACCTAAGGCATCACAGTAGTCATATTTCAGGAGATAAGTCAATATCCTAGAAGGTGAGTTTATCAGGCTAAAGCCGGCGGACAGTAATTGCCAAGTATGTAGTGTACTTTTTAGCGTAGTTCGAGTACTCAAGGCCGAGTAGGGTGTGAGGGGTGCTGTCCACAGCAGAGCCATGTCCGTTGGCGATAACATTGCACGTGCTATATCTACCCCTAGCTTATTAATATGAGGATTAAGGAGCTCAAGATGCTGTCTTAACTGAATAGCTTTGTAGTAAGTTACTAGATCGGACAGGCCGAATCCGCCCTTGCA
Source organism: Bufotes viridis (assembly GCA_033119425.1). Lineage (NCBI taxonomy): Eukaryota > Metazoa > Chordata > Amphibia > Anura > Bufonidae > Bufotes > Bufotes viridis. The sequence continues at coordinate 449,767,151 of CM065591.1, forward strand.
TCTGGGAAGCGACAACAGGCGTTATGATAGTCGTGGTTTAGCCTGCTTCCACAAGAAGCAGAGAAAAGCCTCCTGACCTCCTGAAAGAAGCTGGCAGGGACATGAATAGGCGCAGCTTGTAAGATATATAAAAGTTTTGGGGTGATGAAGGTTTTCAATAAATTCTTCCTTCCTATCCAGGACAAATAAGGAATATCCAAATTCTTCAACTGACCTGAAATTTCCTTCAGAAGGGGAGGGAAGTTGAGTGAGAAAAGTTTTTCTACATCTGGGGAAATTTTGACGCCAAGATATTCCAAATGGGATGTAGGCCATTGGAATGGGAAATTATCAATTAGCTCCTGTTTCACCGACGGGCGGAAATTACCGTAAGTCCAATGGCTGAACATTTGGAAAAATTAATCTTAAAGTTAGAGAGCTCCCCAAATCGGTCCAACAAGGAAAGCAAAGCCGGGAACGCCTTAATTGGATCTGTAAGGAAGAGAAGCATGTCATCTGCAAAAGCAGCGACATGGTGTGTTTGTGTACCTACAGTTAGACCTTGAATATTCTCATTCTGCCTGATTGCCTGAATTAAAGTCTCCAGACTTTTTGGAATCTCCAGGATTCCATTCACCCTTACTTTAGTAGATGGGTGGGAATAGAGCGACATAACTGCCCTAGAGAAAAGGGATGGGAAACCGAATCTCTGTAGCGTCAACTCTAAAAAGCACCAATCTACACGATCAAATGCTTTCTCAGCATCTGTGCTGAGAAGCGTCAGGCCCTTATTTTCCCTTTTGGCAAATTCCAAGGCTTGAAGTACTCTGTAGGAGTTATCCCTGCCTTCCCTCTCTTTAACAAAGCCCGTCTGCTCAGGGGAAAGTATTTTGTTCAGTAAGGGAGCAACCCTCATAGCCAATACTTTCGCCCACAACTTTATATCAGTGTTAAGCAGAGATATTGGTCGATAATTGGAAGTTACCGCCGGGTCCTTCCCTGGTTTGGGAAGTACGACTATATGGGCCTCTAGCGACTGTTTAGTTGGTAGAGTACCTTCCCATAGAGCATTAAAATATGATGTGATGTGGGGCCCTAAATCGGGGAAGAATTTCTTATAATACGCAAGTGGAACTCCATCAGGACCCGGACTTTTCCCTGAAGGGGTAGAAAAAAGGGCCTTTTTAATCTCCTCTAGCTGAATAGAGGCTGAAAGAGAGGTAGCATCCTCCTCGCTAATGGTTGGTAGTTGAAGGGAACTTAGGAACCAAGTAATGGAAGCCGATCTACTATCCCTCTCTGTGGAAGATTCATTGTTCCACAGGTTATATAAAGCCTAATAGTACGAGGAAAACGCTGCAGCTATATCTGGCGTAGATGTGCTGGACACCCCAGATGCCAGTCTCATGGAGGCGACATGAAATTGCTCATTTCTCTTTTTAATGAGTGCGGACATTATTCTATTACCCTTATCACCGTGGGTATAATGAAGATGTTTAATTCTCAAGTAAGCTTTGGCCGCTCTGGTGTTCAGCACATCCTTAAGGGAATTTCTTAGCTTAGCCAGATCTTCTTGAATCCCCACAGCTAGGGACTTTTTGTGTAGACTTTCTTTAATGGCTATTTCCTGCAGCAACTTACTAACTTGGGAAGCCCGTTGTTTCTTTAAAAATGAACCTAAAGCGAGGAACTCCTCCCGCATAACCGCCTTGTGCGCTTCCCAGATGCAAGCCGGATCAACTAAGGGGGACTGGTTTTCCCTAAAGTAGCATTGGAGCTTGTTAGAGAAGGATTTAAAACCCTCTCCGGCGAGTCTAAAAGAGTGGGATTCAACCGCCACGTGTATTCCCTTTCCGGAACATCCTCTAGAGCTATGGAGAGGGAGATGGGGGCATGATCTGAGATGGTAATAGAATAAACATCAGGCTGTATAAACATCAGTTTTCAATACCCTGGGGAGACAACTTTTACTGAGTAGAAAATAATCCAACCGCTGATAAGAGCGGTGTGGATTGGAGTAAAATGTAAAATCCTTCACCTCAGCGTGCAACATTCGTCATACGTCACAAAGTTGAATATCACTAAAGCGGCGCTGAAGCCCACCCAAAGCCCTATAGGAAATCACAGAGTGAGATTCAAGTCGCCCCCTAATACGATGATACCTGAGGCAAATAAGGAAATTTTCTCTAGCAAATCTGAGCCACTTAACCGTGTTAGTGTTGGGCGCATATGCATTACATATGGTATATGCATATGATGTCTCGGGGGCACTCAGTAGGAGGAGGTTTAGGCCGGAGGGCCCTATGCGCCCTTTCAATGGTGACAGATTCAGCTGGTGCGTCACCCAGCGAATAGTTTTCGGGCAATCTCCACTGTGTCCTCTTTATCGTCACTCTCAGGGACTCCCCGCACTCTCACATTTTTCCTGCGATTTCTGTTGTCTTGGTCTTCAAGTTGCAGAAACGCATCATTAATTTTTGCTGCATGTTCCTGCATATTTGTTCTCACCGCTTCGTTGAACCACATGAGGCTTTGCTGAGCCTGCTCCAGGCCCTCCACCCTTTCTCCAATATGGCGGACGTCCGCTTTTATTGCAGCCAGATCTGATGCTAGCGGTGCGAAGGCTCGCCTTAGAGCTGCTTTCAAAAAACCTCTAGAGATCAAGTGGACCTCATCCCGAACTGATGCTTCTGAGACACTGTCCATGTCTGATGCTTCACTGCCTGGTTTGTCTTCAGGCTGTGGCGGCGCAATCTTGGGCCGAGGTGTCGCAGGCTTTGCTCCCTCTCTCTGCAGGTATTTATCCATCGCAGTAGCCGCTTTCTGTCCTTTAGGGGTTCCCCGAGGATCTCCCGACCCGTCACGTTGCCTGTTTTTCATTCTGGGGCTGGTAATTGCTAAGACAGGGGCTTAGCGAGGCACTGGCAGCGGGAGAGCTCTTAACAAGCGTCCGCCATGAAGCTCGGTCAGGCTCCGCCCCCAATTTGTAATTTTTTAATAATGTCTATTGTTAACAATTGCCATTGTTCTTAGGCATTTATATAATTGCACAGGCAGTGGCTTTCTTATATTAGTGTTTCTGAATTTATAACATAACAGTCTCAGTGTTAGGTAGATACAAGGTTATCTACCAATGACCCAATCAGGCCCCATTGAACCGGCAGATTATCGAGCTAATCATTGGAAATGAAAGTTAATACGAATGCTTGTTCTCCATAATTTCCCTGTGTCAAGGTGCCAGTGATCACCCGATGAACAAGCAAACACTTCACTGGGTGAAAGTATTGTTGATGTGGCACCCAAAATTAATGTTTCTGGGCATCACATTGTCCTGTGAAACAAAGGAACTGTATGGGGAGCTGAATGGGAGCTGAGCTGCAGTACCCCGGCTAGAGCACAACACAATAAATGGAACCTTTTGTGTCCGGTTCCATCCACTGCATAGTTGCTGGTGCCAACATCAGCCTAAAAAAGCTGATCAGTGCAGGTACTGGGTGTCACATAGGCTATCAGTATGTATGCGCCGGAAAACCCCTTAAATACATGGTCACACTAAGTCCTCCAATGCTTTTGTTAAAAGAGGGGTGATAACTCCTTTAAAGAGAACCTTTCACTAAGATTTAGGTAGTAAAATACTTACACTACCTTCCTGGGCGGCCCCCGCTGATGTCCAGGCAATATTTGTTTTTCAAAATAACCCCCCGTTCGTGCGCTCCGGTCCCCATTAGTTTTCACATGCAGGGGAGTGGTTTTCCTCTTCCTGGCTGCGAGCACAGCCAATCATAGCGCTCGGCTCGCAGCGAGGGAGAGGAAAACCACTCCCCAGGCAAAAGACAAGTCCCCGCCTCATACAAGAAATCCCCGCATGTGAAAACTAATGGGGACCGGAGCACACGAACGGGGGGGTTATTTTGAAAAAAAAATGTTGCCTGGACATCAGTGGGGGCCGCTTAGGAAGGTAGTGTAAGTATTTTACAAGAAGTCCCACTAACGGGGACTGGAGCGCACGAACGGGGGTTATTTTGAAAACAAATGTTGCCTGGATGTCAGCTTGGGTCCGCCTAGGATGGTAGTGTAAGTATTTCACTACCTGAATCTTAGTGAAATGTCCTCTTTAAGTACACTTAATAATTTACCTGTTTTTATGGTATATGTAATATGGTGTCCTAGAAGGATGATGTTGACCCGTATGCTTGAAAACAAATGGTAAGGTGTTAGCACCCTACCGTTTATTAGAGTGTGTCCATACACAGTTTGACACTACCAGCACTGGTTATATGATTTTAGTATGTAAGAACACACCTCATTGACTAGAGAAATATTAGCACCCAGGTATGAATTTATCTATACATTTCTGGAAGGAATAGCAGGGGCAAGCCACAACACATAATTCTAAGAAAAGGTGTTCTAGCACTTGTATTTCATTGGGAAAGCAAGTATTTACTATGACGGACTTATCAGAGGAGCTAACTGGTCCTCTTTATAACCAGTGCCTAAATAAGATATTTGAATTGGATGAAGCATTAAGCATTGGAGTGATTCAATGTAGAACCCGTTTTAGTCCAATATGGCTTAAAGACAATGAAGGAGTATGTGCTTGGAATGAATAAAGACTCAAAAAGAACTTTGAAGCCCAAGGGACCATAGAGCTAGGTACTTGAAGCTATATATGACTGAGTGTTAGATGGAGCAATACTCAGTAGCTGAAAAAGAAATGCTGAATGCATTAGATGCATGGATTGCTTGATTGAAAGATAGAAGGATGGGCCAATGAACCATTAAACCTGAATGGCGGGTTAGATGTTGGAATAGCTACATGAGGCCCAGAAAAAGGAGGGTATAGGTTGAGGAAAACTATTCAAATGAGATGAAGAAGGATGTGACTCGAATAAAGGAGTAAGTATGAGACACCATATCATTCAGTGAAAGACTCTAAAACTTTGTACTTGAAATGAATTAAGGTCAGAGATTAAAAGGTTATAGACCACTTGACATATGGAGCAGTACAATATATTCAAATGAGTCCGTGGTCAGTAAAAGTACGGCCACATGGTCAGGTTTCCTGATGCAGTTTTGGAAGCCAAAATAAGGAATGAATCATAAAAGTAGAGAAAGTATAAGGACAGATACAACTTGTTTTCTTTTAATTCACTCCTGGTTTGGGCTTCCAAAACTGCATCAGTAAACCTAAAGCAATGCCCTAAATGTTTGGTCAGTAATTAAAAGTACCATGAGGTGTTGAAGAGAAGTCAGAGGGGTATGGGTATCAGCCGCAATAAAAACATTGGGGTGAACATCAATGGAAATTTATAGGCTATAGGACATTGTAACAGACTGTAAATGAGGTTAACAGGATGCTCACCCTGAGAGGAGAGCTATAAGATGTGCACTGGAAATGAGGTCAATAGAAGAACATACAGTCGTGGCCAAAAGTTTTTAGTCTGACACAAATTTTGGTTTTCACATCTTGGATCTTTTTGTCAGATGTTTCTGTGGTATACTGAAATGCTTGTATAAGTATCTCCTACATTTTTAACGTTTATTGACAAATACATCAACTTTATGCAAAGACTCAAAAATTACAGTGTTGACCCTTCTGTATCAGAACTTCAACTGCAAAATGTCCTGGCATGACACTTAGTTATCACTTTTGCTGTGTGACAAGGTACTCCATCATGCCGGAAAAAGCATTGTTCATCATCAAATTGCTCCTGGATCACTTGCAGAAGGTGTTCTTGGAGAATGTTTTGATGGCTTTCTTTATTTGTGGCACTGTTCCTGTGATTGAGCCCACTCCCATGGATGAAAAGAAACCCTCACATGAATGGTCTCAGAATGCTTTATTGTTGGCATGATAAAGGACTCATGGTAGTGCTTACCTTCTTTTCCAGACAATCATTTTTCTAAATATCCCAAACAGTCTAAAGTTCTCTGCAGTCCAATCCCTGTACTTCCTGCAGAATGCCATTCTGTCCTTGATGTTTTTCATGGAGAGAAGTGGCTTTTTTGCTGCCCTTCTCAACACCAGGTTATACTCCAAAAGCCTTTGCCTCACTGTGTGTGCAGATACTCTCACACTTGCCTACTGCCAGTCCTGATCAAGCACTACCCTGGTGGTGTCCTGATCTCATAGATGAATCCTATTTAGGAGATGGTCCTGGCACTTTTTGAACTTTCTTGGATGCCCTGAAGCCTTCTTCATAGCAATTGAACCTCTTTCCTTGAAGTTCTTGAAGATCCTATACATGGTTGATGTACAAACAGAAATGTCTTTGCAATGATTCAATGATGACTGCACATGTTTTTTTGGAAGTAACCATAGTTAATAGAAGAAGACAATGGTTTCAAGTACCACCCCCTTTTAAAATGTGCATTAAGGTTCCATTTTAGTGGTTCTTTCTGTTTAATTATTTCTTGTTAGCATGGTGAGTAGATACAAAACCTTATTGTTTTACAGTTTCCAGTACTGGTAACTGGTATAAGGCCACATTTCTAAGTGTTGAGGTCACTGTACATGCGTGATACAAAGGGGATACCTTCTGGAGGGGTCACTAGCTGGAAGGTATTATGTTTTATGCATATAACAGAGAATTAAGTTCCAAAAGAAAACTACTAATTTGTTTGAGACTACCCATCTCTTTGTAGTCCACTATGTTGGGCACTGAACATCTTGCACTAGCCAGCAAGGAACCTTTCTTGAACTGAGTGTAAGTTAAGTGATTGTTTCTGTATCTTATGAAACTTTGTATTCACTTAGCCACTGTCTAAGCCTATTCCCGTACCTTAGAATAAACGATAAAACATAAATCAGTTCTGTGATTAAGTTCATTTTCATGGCAAGGAATGACTTTGCAATTAATTGCAATTCTTCTGATCACTCTGCAACAATCTAGAGTTCATGCAAATTGCCACCATAAAAATGAATCAGCAAACTTTGTGAAAACCAAAATTTTTGTCAGTCTCCAATCTTTTGGCCCTGACTGTACATAAAAAGGGCAATGAGCTGACTGGATAAAAAGTCAGACCAAAAAGAAGCTCAGAGAATTAAATATATATATATAGAATGACAGGTGAAAGGGATACCTTGTGGGCTGTACAGAATGACTAATGAAATCATTGCTTGTTATATCTACAGCTATAAAGAGATTTATGAATGCAAATGTGCAACCTGGTGAAAGGACGACTCCTTTATACGAGGCTAGGTTCACACGACGACATTTGTCGCGCGACAAAAAGTCGCACTATCGTCACCCGACAATTTTTATAATGTGAGTCTATGGTGTCGCATTGCAACATGCAACATGCTGTGACTGCGATGCGACAGTCGCAAAAAATCCATTCAAGATGGTTTTTTCTGCGACTGTCGCGTCGCAGTAGCAGCATGTCGCATGTCGCAATGCGACACCAGAGACTCCCATTATAAAAATTGTCGTGCGACAAAATGTCGCGCAACAAATGTTGCAGTGAAGTTGTGCCCTATTTGTCGCGCGACTTATTGTCGTCGTGTGAACCTAGCCTAAATAATTTAATGAGATAGGGAGCTGTGCTATGGCCAAGGTAATAGATACAGCATTAGGAGAGCAAACCTTAGCTACAACATTGCTTTAAGGCCCATTATTGTGCCTAAGCCTGTTCTTACTCTGGCACTCTGTTCTCACAGGCAAGGTCCTCTTTAGATTATAAACTGCTCCTGTTAGTTATGATCATAGTTATTATTATAATTAATTTGGAACTTGTTTTCATCTTAAAGAGCCCAGCTCAGCAGGATCAATCCTTTTCAAACAGACATACTCTCTGAAAGGGTTGATTCTGCTGACTACAATGAAACATGTTTTGTAAAAATCGGTTGTGGTGTTCCTGAGGAAAAAAAGACTTCTATTCTTTCAGCAAATTATGGCTTCAGTGTAGTGAGGGCATGGCCGACACTGAAAAGCGAAGGAGCTGAGGTGCACTGAGGTGCAAGTCCTTGTCCCTTATTGCACTGAAACCATCATTTGTATACTGAATAAAAGCAGTTTTTCCTGGTCACACACCAACAAATTTTCTCAAGAAAGGTGTCGTTTTGATCAGCAGGATCAACCCTATGAGGTGGTATGCCTGGTTTAATAGGGTTGACCTTGCTGACATGAGCTCTTTAATGATATGTTTATCTGCATTCACATATCCTCCTAAGGTTTCTGAAAGTGAAGTTATTTAGAATGGCTGACACTGATACCCTGGAAGCCACTTGCAGGAGCTAGTAGAAAACCGCAACTGTTCAGCAAGTGTTGTGACTGCTCATTTGAGGAGTCAAAAGCAAAACTCCTACCGCAGCGATTTGTCTTCTAGAGACTTGATGAGCTACAGCATTTCATTCTCTTTTCTGACAAGTTTAGTTTTCTGTGAATCTTAGGAACACTGACCAGTAGGTGCTGGAGCCAACTGCTGATTTGCTAATGGAATCAGTTTCTAACTAAAAAAAAAAAAAAGGTTGGTTATATTACTAACGGAAAAGACACAAGTAAATAATCAAGTCCAAGAAAATACATTAGAATAGAGAATTTTTCTATTAATTAGATGTGCGTCATTTTTAATATGCTAATAATAAATTTTATTCATCTAATGCATATATGTCACTCTACATTAGGGAGGGCAAAAAGGGCCCAGGACCCCCGCAACCCAACATTGGAACTTGTTAAAATGTAATGTGTACCTTCAATAATAAAAAAAGTAGTGGAAAAGGCTAGAGCTGCATTTTCCTGTCTATGTTGCTAGCTACACTATTCAATATTGAAATTGCAACACCAAGAAGAAAAAGTCGCAGAATTATGGAAATTACAGGATAGACATATTAATGATATGCAAATGATAAAAAAAAATTAACAAAATATTCAAAACATCTCTTGATTTATTCAGTATGGAGTATGAGTGCTACATCCACAAATATACTCACTTACACGCCTTGGCATGCTATTAATTAGGTGATTAAAGGTTCTCTGATAAATGTTCCATCGTGCTGAATGCACTTGGGCACATAAATCATCAAGATCTGCTGCTGGCAGCTCCTTTTGCAATTGTGGACCAATGACGTCCTGGATGTGCTTGATAGGAAATAAGTATGGAGACGCTGCAGGATTGGTAGCACTTTTAGCCACTCAGGCTGGTCACAGTAGCAATATGTGACGTTGTCCTGTTGAAAAATGGCTCCTGGGACACTCTGAGGAAATTGTCGTACTGGTTCAACGATCATATCAATATAAAGCTGAGCTGTTAGTGTACCTGAAATGAACATTAGAGGGGTCTGGCAGCTGTACATTATGGAACTCCACACCATAATCCCAGGAGTAGGACTTGTGTGACATTCCCTTGGGAAGGCCTCTTCATGGAGTTGACCATGTGGTCTCTAGACCAATCTCCGGCTATCACTGCATCAAAGACAAAGGCAGAACTCATTGCTGAACAGGATAGACCTCCATTCCAGTCTCCATTGCAGTCTTGCTGTGCACCATAATAGTTTTTGAGAGCAGAGCCGTGAGGTCCATGTATGTAACACCTGTAGCCGGACATCTGGCTTGTAGCCCAATGGTATGCGCCTTTTGATGGTTTGAGAAGTGTAGAAAAAATCTGGCATTAAAGTATCCATATTGCGATATGGAAAGGGGGATAGGTAGCTGTCAGAGCTATCTCCAGGTTCAACAATGGATCAGACCCATTAAAATCCCACATGTTGACCCTTGTCTACCCCAGCACAAATACCAGGGGACAAAAAGATTGCTCTTGTACTCTTTAATTTAACAGATCTTGTTGATATCAGCATGATGTGTCAACAATTATGTAATGTTTATGTTCATTCTGAAATTACCTGCTTCTAATGGAGAGGAGGACGCAATACATTTTTCCCTGAAGTTCTCCACCAAGCTTAAAAGGACATTTACATCAGAAAGGGGTATTTTTTTTAACTTATTATTCATAGATTTTTCTTCTTCATTTTAACACAAATGATTAAATTTTCAATATAAAGTATCTTCTGAAGTTTTATGATACAGTCCTGGATTTAGTTCCAAAAATTGCATTAGAAAAAAACTGATTAAAACCTGAATGTGTACAGACAGCCTAAAGATGCCCAGAAGAGCATTGCATTAATCAGTGTAATGTGTGATGTTCTAACTGAGTAACTACAGGAGGTTGCTTTCTGGTCACAATGATGGTCTGAATGAGAGAGTTAAGCAAGATTGTCTGCCATGCGACAAATACAACCAAAGGAAGTCCAAAGTCCAAAAGGAAGTTAAAGAGCCAGGACAGAATACATGGAGTGACTGCAAGCAATTACAATGCATTCGAAAAGTCTTCAGACCCTTTCACTTTTTTCACATTTTGTTTTGTTTTCCCCATCATTTTGCACTCAATACTCCATAAGGAGAAAGTTAAAAACAGAATGTTCAAAATATTTGCTAATTTATTGAAAAGGAAAAACAAAAATATTACATTGACATAAGTATTCAGACCCTTTACTCATTATGTGGTTGAAGCACCTTTGGCAGCAAATGCAGTTTCCAGTGTTATTGTGTATGAAGCCACAAGGTTTGCAGACCTGGAACTGGGGAATTTCTGCCATTCTTCTTTGCCTCCCAAGCTCTGTCAGGTTGAACAGCTATTTTAGGTCTCTCCAGAGATGTTCAATTGGGCAAGTCAGGGCTCTGACTAGGCCACTCAAGCGCATTCACAGAATTGTCCATATGCAACCAATGTGTTGTCTTGACTTTGTCCTGAAGGTCATTGTCTTGTTGGAAGGTGAACCTTTGGCTCAGTCTGAGGTCCAGAGCACTCTGGAACATGTTTTTATTAAGAACATCTCTGTACTTTGCTCCATTTAGCTTTCCCTTAACCCCCGACCAGTCTCTAGCATCATGCTGTCACCACGCTTCACTGTAGTGATGGTACTAAGCAGGCGATGAGCAGTGCCTGGCTTCCTTCATACATGACTCTTAGAATTGAGGCCAACAAGTTCAATCTTTTTACACTATTTAGGAAAGACAGGGTCAATAGAAAAGGCGGTGGGGGTGTGCCTGTATGTGAGGAGTGATCTGATGACAAGTGTGAAAGAGGCAATTGTGGCTCCGGATGGTGAGGCTTTTGAAACCTTATGGGTAGAAGTTCAAAGGCCTCATGCACACGACCGTTTTTTTATGCTGTCCGCAAAAAGGGGTTCCGTTGTTCAGTGATCCGTGTCCGTTTTTGCCTTCCGTTGTGTTTCCGTGCGTCCTCCGTTTTTTTTTGCGGACATGACCCAAAAGATTTTACGAAAAGACAGGCTGACAATTTTTCCCAAGTGCCTGCCAAGGGATCCGCAAAAAAACGGACACGGAACGCGGATGACACACGGATGGCCATCCGCATTTTTTCACGGACCCATTGACTTGAATGGGTCCGTGAACCGTTTTTCACGGACAAGAATAGGACAGGTTATATTTTTTTGACGGACTGGAATCACAGACCACGGACGCGGAGGAAAAACGGTGCATTTGCCGAGGTTTCAACGGACCCATTGAAAACCAATGGGTCCGCAGAAAATCACGAAAAACGGAGCAACGGACACGGAATCAAACAACGGTCGTGTGCATGAGGCCAAAGGGATATAAACACTGAAAAAAATAATACTTGGTGTAATCTATAGACCCCCTAACATCACTTAGGAGGTAGAAGCTCAACTGTATAACGGAATAGAGGAGGCTGCACAGGCTGGTACAGTGGTAATAATGGGAGATTTTAACTCCCCAGACATTGACTGTGGACATGGTTCTGCTTCAGCTGCAAAGGGGAGAAAATTCCTCAACTTGTAGCAAGACTATTTTATGGGCCATTTTATAGAAGTTCCCACTAGGGACAATACTCTGTTGGATCTGTTAATTTGTAATGATGCAGAGCTTGTTGGAAATGTTACTGTTCGAGAAACACTAGGTAAGAGTGACCACAATATAATTATATTCCCCCTAAACTATCAGCAAACTCAGGCAGAGCAAAAACAATGAATTTTAAAAAGGCTAATTTCCCTGGGTTGAGGGCAGCATTTCAGGGCATAGACTGGGAGCAGCTACTGTCACATAATAATACTGAGGATAAATGGAAGAGCTTTACATCCACATCGAGTAATTGTACCAAAACATTTATTCCTTTAGGTAACAAGTATAAACGGCTAAAATTAACCCCCACCCCCATGGCCTACAGCTACTGTAAAAATGGCAATAAATGACAAAAAAGGGCATTTAAAAAATACAAAATGTAAATGGGGATAAAATTTACAAAAATGCAACGAACAGCAGGTGGCAAAAGAGAACAAAACAAGTTCCCTAAAAATTTATATAAATGCTAAAAAACCAAGGTCCAACCAGGTAGGTGCCCAAAATAAGGGTAAAGGGGGGTTAGTCACTGAAGATAAGGAAAAGGCAGAGTTACTAAATGAGTTTTTTAGCTCTGTATATACAAAAGAAGAGAAAGGAGATGATATCTGTGGTGCTGGGGCTGTTAGTACATCCAGTAATATACTCAATTGGCTAACTGTAGATATGGTCCAAGCTAAGTTAAATAAGGTAAATGTAAACAAGGCTCCGGGTCCAGATGGATTGCACCCAAGAGTTCTTATAGAGCTCCGTTCAATCACTGATGTACCCCTGTTTATAATTTTTAAAGATTCTCTAGGTACTGGTACAGTGCCAAGTGATTGGTGTAGGGCAA